>CM042172.1:47279029-47304029 GCA_023376005.1 Doryteuthis pealeii
TTTCATACATCTTTATTGACCCGAATTCTCTTAACCTCACGCCTAGAGAATAGCCATTAACGACTAGTAAAACCTTCAATATTAAACTCTTTCTCATGGACTGGGTGGTCACCTGACCAAACCAACATGGGAGAACTGCTCCCAGGTCAGTCGTGGATCAAGGACTTGTCTTTCATACGTTTTGAACTACTAATGAGTTTTAAGATGTAACCGTTATCTTTAAATTCTCCACTTCATTACAAAAGGAATAATCGACCTGTTTATTATGTAACAGAAGGAGATGGGTGCTGCCATCACAGGGTTTCAGTAAATTTCTCTAGTTTCTTGATTTCTATTTAGGCTCAGATTTACATATGCAAGCCTTGTCACCCCCATTCTAATGACGGTCAGTCTTATAATTAGTACGCATTTTTAATATTTTTTTTACATTTGTAACGAAATGTAAATTTGGACTGGAATTACCCCGCGTCATTGGGTGTAGCGAATAACCTGCGGAATTTGCACCAAAGATGTGGAACAAATAACACTCCCGGACATCCTGATATTTATAAAACGTCTCTGGTTTCGGATGAGGGTCCCCCGGGAATTCAAGAAGAGGGGCGTTGTCAATAAGTGCAAACGAGGGATTGTCCGATTTAAAGAAAGAAGATTCTTGCATTGGACAATTACTCAGTCGATTTTGGGGGAGGAGAGTGGAGGTGGGGTCGAAAGGTGTTGGGTTTTGGTGTTAAAATCTTTCTTTTTCTTTTTCTTTCTTTTCTTTTCTACCCCCCCCAAAAAAAAAGAAATTGCTGAAAGAGCCAGGGAAAACGGATGAAGGCGAAACGATAAGCATCTTAATATATAAACAAAGACCCACATGCTGTACAAGTCGAAAACCAAGTTTCGTGCCAGCCTCATCGGACGCCCAACACACCGGAACCGGATGTCCGACGCTTGTTTGCCAAACACTCACACCCACGTGATAATTCATCTTTTATATTTCTACACGAAGAGTAACGCAAAAAATACCCTTTATAATACCATTCATTTGGAATTGGCATCACGAAAGTTTAAATTGAAATGGCCAATCAAAATAGACTCAGTTTCTAATTAGTGATCTATTTCCCTAAATCTAGTTTTAGTCATCAAATTCACGTAACGATGAGAAAAACGAATGACAAAGAAAATAAACAACAACAACAGAATATGGCTGCTGTATATGTAATCAATGACTTGTCCATCATACATTTTGAACTGCTAATGAGTTTTTAAAATGTAACCGTTATCTTTAAATTCTCCACTTCATTTCAAAAGGAATAATCGACCTGTTTATTACGTAACAGAAGAAGATGGGTGCCGCCGGCACAAGATTTCAGTAAATTTCCCTAGTTTCTTGATTCCTATTTAGGCTCAGATTTGCATATATTCTGTTGTTGTTTATTTTCTTTTTCATTCGTTTTTCTCATCGTTACGTGAATTTGGTGACTAAAACTAGATTTAGGGAAATAGATCACTAATTAGAAACTGAGTCTATTTTTATCCTCCAAGCGGATTTAACGAGTTTGAATTCAAAGTTTTCCTTCTTCTAGACTGGTTGCCTAACCAAAGTTAAATAGCGCAGTCTGTTTTATCGATAGCTGGAGGAAGAGTAGTTGGATTGATAGTGGCACATAGCTGGAGGGATAAGAGGGGACAAGCTTGTGATGAGAATGCAGTAGTGTTGGCACTTTTCCATCCACTAAGGACAATGGCGTAGTGTCCAAAAATAAATAAATAAATAAATTATTTGCATTTGCGCAAGTGACTCTGCAGGCCAATTCCTGAGTGACAGCCTTTGGTGCACTGAATGCACACAAACTGTGATGCTTTCTGGGCCTGCTGTCTTTTCGTCCTCCTTCTGGCTTTCTTTGCTGTTGAGGCTACACTCCCCTCCACCGCACGCCTCTCCGTGCCTTGCTTAACGTTTAGGCGCCCGGCCACTCGATTTTTTGCATTTACCGGAAGACGTGTTGGGGCTAATGTGGCATATCCTCATGTCTCTCCCGCAGACATCTTTAAATCGTAGGCGTGGTTTACCTACCGATCGGGAGCCTTTTACTAATTAGCCATACAAAGCAGGAGGACAGCGCTGCTCCAACCACAACACAAACTACTCTGCAGTTGCTGGGAACAAGGACACATCCCTCATGACATGCGAGACGCCACCATCGTCCCCTTATACAAGAACAAAGGAGATCGGAGCAACTGCAATAATTGCCGGGGTATTTCCCTCCTCAACAGAGTTTGAAAAGTCTTGCACGTGTTACACTGGCGCATCTGCAGACTCTTGCATCTCGCATCTATCCAGAATCAGTGTGGCTTCCGAGCAAAATGGGCAACCGTGGACATGATTTTCTCACTACGCCACCTGCAGGAAAAGTGTTATGGGAAGCAGATGCCACTCTACACCGCATTCATAGACCTAACAAAGGAATTCGACCTGGCCAGTCGAAGTGTTCGCAGCCATTCAAAAATTGGGCTGCTCAGCCACTCACGCAGTTGCAGATTATCTAAAAAAAAAGTGGACACTACGCCATCGTCTTTAGTAGACGGAAGGATGCCAACAACATACAAAAGATCTTTTAGGAAGCGGTCATTTCCATCTAGACTAGTATTTAACCCATAGCTGAAGGAATAAGGGCGTACAAGCTTCAGATGAGAATTCAGTAGTATCTATATCATAATGATAGGATTTTCTGTGTATATATTTAACCCATTATTAGTCCAAAAGTGTACAGTGCGATTGAAGTTGATACTCACATATTACAATGTCAGAATATCTTGGTAATCCTAGGAACTTTTCAGCCGACCCTCATATAAACCTCATTTGGTCACATTCCATGACAGTAGATATTTAACTCGCATCCCACGTATGTGGTAGTGAGTGATACAAGGTCTTTTTAATCTGGACCACCCACGAACCGAGGCTCATGGGATGCAAAAAATGCGTTATTCCCATCGGCATTCTCCTTCAAGCGGGCACCTCAGGTAGTGGGCAGTAAATCCAGCCCTGCCCCATTAAATCAAGGTAAGTATCTTGGCCAGCCTATGAACTTTTCAGCCGACCTTCGTATAAACTTCATTCGGTCACATTTCATGAGAGTATCTTGGTCAGCCTATGAACTTTTCAGGCGACTCTAGTATTTCATGAATTCAACTACTTTCTTTCTTGTAATGACGACTTTATGTTTTCCTTGGTTTCTTATTCATGATCACTGATTGATACACACACACACACACATATATATATATATATATATATATATATATATATATATATATATATATATAACTACTTGTGTTATTTTGTCATGTTCATAGTTTCTAGTTGAATAAATGGGGACGTTGTAACGATGACAGAAAAGTCAGGCTGAAATGTTTGGTGTCGTGTCCGACGGGCCAAAAAACGACCTAGTCACGAAATAATAACAAAAAATAATCCCTTCTTGTGCCAAATTCTTCCCCCATTCCACTCCTCATTCCCCTACCGACTTCTCTCTCTCCACTTCTCTCTATCTCTCTCCTCCTCTCTCCATCTCTCTCCTTCTATCTCCCTTTCTTCCCAGGCCATTTCCCCTTCTTATCTCTTATTATTTCGTTTATTACGTTGTTCTCTCTCTCTCTCTCTCTCTCTCTCTCTCTCTCTCTCTCTCTCTCTCTGTCTGAAAAAAGAAAATAGCGGATTATCTAGAAACTAGCCGGACCTGTGGGTATACCACAGTATGATAATTCAATTATTACAACGTTTGATATGTTTACTTAAGAGACATTGCAAATCTTTAAACTGTTATTTAGACCTGTTCAAAAATCAACTTTTTCCTTTTTTCATACCCTCCTGCACGGTTTCCCATGTTTTTTGACCTGGAAAAGCCAAAAATCACAACCATTTTGAGGTAAAATGTCAGGAACCTTTGCCTCATTGGACCTCAAGATATTAAGCCCGCGATAGTAGAAAAGTGCCAAATTTTGCCTTCTGCCAGACAGTTTTTCACCTGTAACTTTTGTTACAATTGGGATAGAACAACAAACTGGGTATCAAATTGAAGTATTTGTAATACTCTTTCTGTAAAAATAATCCAAGTAAACATTCAAGAAAAAAAAAGACACATCATATTCTGAAAAATATCAAAATTTCATAAATATTACAATCTTGACATCAGAAAATGTGTGACAAAGACCCTAAAATTATTTTCAAGAGGCAGAAAAGTCTATTGTCCATGTCAGAAGGACACTTCAGAGTCATATGTTCAGAGTTTGCTTCTGTTTTCTTTATTTTCTTTTCATCTTTTAATTATGTTTGATTGAAACAGATTAGCGTTATGGCTTCCGCGTACTCACCCCGTATCTCTATCTTTCTCTCACTGTCTTTCTTATTATATTTTTATGTGTAGCATGACCTTTTTCTTCCCTTTCTTTCTTAATAATAAAAGTGTAATAACTATCGAGCGAGCACCTGCTATAAAGGGATGGTCATCTGGCTTGACAATTCGCTAGCATTGCGGGTTCAATCCTCACAGCGTGATCTTCTGTTGTGGCCTTATACAAGATAAATTGATTCATTGATTGATTTTAACGGCATGTCAATCTGTCTGAGGCTATTTTATACCCAGAGGTTAAGGAATTGCGTTCATTGTATATTCATATTTACATTTTTGTGTTGTATCTTGTTTTTTTTTTACACAGATTCCTGTTGAATGCAAGTGATATTTAAACAGGTCTTAGAGTCCCACCTTCATTAGTATTACTCTAAGATCTGCAAATCGACCTGTTTAAATATTACTTGCATTTACAGCAGGTGCTCGCTTGATAGATATTACGGTTAGTTTAGTCTGACTCAATTGTAGGGTTCCCTTTGGGGTGTGTTGAGGTTAAGTGCTAATTTTCGAGTACTTTTGCACGGATTGCATTCCATCAGAAAAGGACTCTCATCAGACCTCGATCAAGATTCTTTATAGAATGTTAAAGAATCTTAATCGAGGTATGATGAGAATCCTGCTCTGTGTTCATCTCCAAATTTATCGCCAAAATAAAACCTGGTCTTCTTGAGAAATTCAAAGTATTTTGTAGAGAACGAAAAATAAAATGAAAATGTCTTAGTTTTTGAATATACTGGATGAAGTAAAACAGACCAACCTGAATCTAATATTTTTTCCTCTGTGATTCTTACTGAATGTAGCCTTGTGTTATAATGGAGGAACACAAATTTTCTCCTTTTGATGAATGGGAAATGTTTTTTCTTTAAAGATTTCATGCACACGTTGCAGCAGAGTATAAATCTGCGTTAAATGTCTGATTGCGGTGTCAAAATCAAAAGGCTTAATATCTCGATGATCCTACCATACACGCAGCATAATTTTTCTTTGGGTTAGGTTGAGGTCAAGTACTGATTTTCGAGTACTTTTGCACGGATTGCATTCCATCAATTCTTTTAAAGAATCTTGATCGAGGTCTGATGTGCGTCCTAGTCTTAGTTCGGACTTGGTGGTCAGTAATGACACCTTATTCATAAACACTACAAATTTTCTTAACTGTTTCGGCAGCGTTTTTGTTATTCTTATATTTCCACAACATTACAAGTCGAATATGAAATTTCAGTTCCTCCATTTTTGGGGAGGGGGGGTTAATAATTGAATTAAGATGCGAACTCTTTAACTTCTGAAATAAGAATGGACGATAAAAGCATTCTTTAATCAGATAATTTCCTATTGTGTTTGAAACATTGGAAGTTTGAAATGGGAAGTTACAACTTGCTTTTGAATAACGGAAATTATTTATGTCTCAACTATATATATATATATATATATATATATATATATATATATATATATACTATAGTGTGGGATGGTCCCTGTTTCAGCTTTTGCTGGAATGGTGTGCCAAAATGCAGTATTATTGGTAGAGTGCTCAATATAAAATAGAGCTGTTATATAATATAAGATAAATATATAAAGGTTTTACATATCTATTTATTGGGGGACAAAGGAACATTCACAACCATATTGGTTTCATGCGATGCATTCATCAGGTGAAGATGTTTCAAATGTCATTTCAAATTCAAATGACATTTGAAACATCTTTCAGTCACGCAGTATTGCAAGTGATTGGCTACAGGAATCAATCACGTGTCTTCGGCTAGTCTATGAATAGAGATGGGGAATTAAATATTATATACTGATATACTAAAATACTCCAACATATATATATACACACACACACACACACACACACACACACACACATATATATATATATATATATATATGTGTGTGTGTGTGTGTGTGTGTATGTAGAATTAAACAAAAGGCAGGACTCCTGTTTAACGATTTTATTGGTGATTTTTTCAAGGTTTCTGACCAACTTTTTTTTAAATATTTGGATGGAATTCGTGGATTAGTCCACCGAAGTTCATATCCCGAGTAATTTCGGCACTTCGAAGTGCCATCATCAGGGGTGATGTGTTCCAGTTTTTTTTTTCAAAGTATATTAATGGATGCCAGAATGCTTGAAAAAATCACCAATAAAATCGTTAAACAGAAGACCTGCATTTTGTTTAATTCCAGATGTATAAATGAAAGAATGCTGCCCCCCCCCATATATATATATATATATATATAATATATATATATGTGTGTGTGTGTGTGTGTGAGTGTGTGTGTGTCTGTGTGTGTAGGTAAATCACCATGTTACTTGCTGTTAGGTTTGATTCTAACCTTGACCATTTTAACAACGAAATGATAAAATTGTTTTTGTCCATATCGAGAGATCAAATTACATAATTTCGGAATTATATGTTTGGTAAATAAAAAGGTTTAAATATCTGTCATATTAGCAGTTATAGATCTATTTTCAGCCCTATTAAATGGGCTTCTCCAGACTGCAACTTTATTATACAAAGTGTGTCATAAAAGTATCGAGATTGAATCTGTATTTACCGAGATAGAGATGAACAATGAAGGGAACGTTAATTTTTTTTTCAGAATACAAGGTGTGTCATAAAAGTGTCGTGTTTGAAACTGTATTTACCAAGATAGAAATGAAACATGAATGAAACGTTAATTTTTCAAAATACAAGGTGTGTCAAAAAGTACAAAAAATCTCGAATTCTTTTTTATAAACCTTATATATATATATATATATATATATATATATATATATATATATAATATATAATTCTGTTTGCCATATTTATAAGTAAAGAATGCTCAATATCATTGACAGAGAATAAATATACAAGTTAGGGTAGTGAAGATATAAAGTCAAGCGTCGTTGAGTTTATGTCTTCATTACCATAACCTATATATATATATATATATATATATATATATATATATATATATAGAGAGAGAGAGAGAGAGAGAGAGAGAGAGAGGGGGGAGGGCGTAATTGATTGTGAACTTGGGACTCCCACGAGTCTAACGTCTGTTTTCGGCTATTGCACGTACAAGTGAACATCTAACAAATAAACATTTGTGCGAAATAGGGGTGGGTGGGTGGTTGGATGACGAAGTGGGTGGGGCGGGGGTGACGGGATTCCATTCACCTTCTTCTCAGCCCCCATCACTCCCCCTCCACACACACCCAGCGATCTCAAAAGTTTGGATATTAGTTTAACTAAGCAACGGGTCACTTGATACGAATTCAGTTTCTGAATGGGTCGATAAAGCTAATCACCTCATCCTATTCCTCGTGATTTCCTGGGGACAAGACACATAAAGCAAAACCCTACCGACCCCCCCCCGCCCCCCGCCCTCTGTGTATTTTATTTGTCGCTGTTTTCGTTCAATTTGGGGGTCGACAAAGGTCTTTGTGCTTCGTTGAGAAAGGCACGTGGGATATCTATGTCCGTTTCTTATCGACCTGCTTATTCTAGGGGGTGGGTGGGGTGTGTGGGGGGGTGTTGGTTCTGGGAGAAAGAACAGCTCGTGCATCGAACCGTTCCCGCCTTCCTCTGGGGGGACTCGGGATAAGTTAATTAGATAGAAAAATGGGTAATTCCCTCTTATCAACAACCAATTTTGTTCTTTTTTTTATTTTTTATTTATTACTGAAGGACTAGGTGAGATTATGAAAAAAATAAATAACTAACCCTAACCCTAAAGCCGAATCTGACCGACTATTTATCTCCAGGGAGAAACGAGTTCATGCTTTTCCCAACTACCGTGTAAAGTGAATGCAAACGTGATTTGACATTTCTGCTTTCTAAGTCAATGACGATTATGTCACCCCCACCCCTACATCTCCATTAATGAAAGAACAAAGAGTATCAGATGAGGAGTATCTGGCATTGTTTTTTGGCAAGGTAAGAAACAAAAAGTTTCGATTAAATAATCAATATATATATATATATATATATATATATATATTATATATAGGCATTTGAAACATATATATATATATATATATATATATATATATATACATAGGCATTTGAAACATCTTCACCTGATGATTGCCTCGCATGAAACCAATATGGTCGTGAATGTTCCTTTGTCACCTAATAAATAGATATGTAAAACCTTTATATATTTATTATATATATATTATATATATATATATATATATATATATATATGATAATAATGTCTATGATGTAAACACATTTTGTGGCTAAAAATTAGACGTTGCTTAATACATTAATATTCCAGGTTAAAAGTGCCGTAAGGTGAGAAGTCGAGTTTTTTTTAGACTTTATTAAAAAAGACGTTATTAAAAAAAACAACGACAAAAGAAAAATTGTCAGTTATTTTATACTGAACATAATCGTGTAATGAACGACTTTTTAAGTCCAATTTTCGCATTAAAAAAAACAGCGGGTCGTTTATTAGACGAGATATATTTTTAAACACGTCATTTGCTATCGTCATAAATCAAGAGTGCTCAATATCAGCGATAGAGCATATATATCTAAGTTAGGATAGCGTATACATAGCGTCAACTCGGTCCGTTGATCATATCGGAGAGAATCATCAAGCGCCACAGATTGTAGGTCTACATTATCCTAACTTCGATATATCTGCTCTATCACTGATATCGAGCACTCTATTCAACATTATTAGTTGTTGCTGTTCTTATTAGTATTATTGTTATTTATTCTTTTAGATATAAAATGTATATATGATAATAATGTCTATATATGATGAAAATATATTTTGTGGATAGAAATTCGAGTTTATTCATTACATTAATATTCCAAATTAAAAGGGCTAGACGGGCGGTCGGAGAGGCCCCCTCCGATCAATCGGCTGGTCACGTCTAGCCCTAACACCTATATGATTTTCCCAGCCCCATTGCCCTTATGGCAAGCCCCAACCCCTTTTTATCATATGGGTGCTAGAAGGCGGTAACTGAGGGTCTACATGTCCTGGGAATGACCTTAAACTCTATCTGGTGGTGAGGTTCCAGTTCTGGAGGTTTGGGGAATGTGGAGCACCCCATTCATCACCATTGCTCCCTGGTCCACTCTGACCCGGAGTGGTAGTACCTGTTAGGGTCCCATCTATGGGTTGAATAGAAGAACATTTCATAAACAAAATTGTATTATGCATTAAGAATGAATTTATTTCACAACTTTATCGGCATTAAATGACCCACCGAGGTTGATATGCCGTAAAGCAAACCAAACCAAACCAAACCAGATTAAAAGCACTGTAAGTGAAGAAGTCGAAGTCTTTTTGTTTCCACATTGGCTCTCCCACGAATTCGCATACCACATCGAATCAGTGTCTCTCCCAAGCAAAGTACAAAAACTGATGGTTAGTTCATTATAATTGAACAGAAGGACTCAAATTACAATAATAATAATAGGATTGGATTTGAATAGAATGAGTTCTGAGGTGAATAGATAGTGAACTTTAAGATATCCCATCATACAGGTTAAAAAGAAAATATTAAGAAAATTTGGTACAGCCCTGGGGGAAATTTGGTAGGCAAACAGTGTTCATCGAGGTGTTTTATCACATCTAAAAATTAAAGTATATATATATATATATATATATGAGCAAGATGGAATGAAAACAACACACGATGCTGTTTAAGAGAAATATAATATATATGTTAAAATATATATGTATTGAGGTGGTCTAAAGTTGGTATCAGCGAATCAGCAAGGGAGTCTATCCCCCTTTTTACTAGCGCTAGACCAAGGAGATTGTTTTTGCGCCTGAGGTGAAGCACCACACATACCATCATCTCCTTACTTTATCGCACCGATTCCCGTGCTACTCAAACGCTGAGTTTTCGAGGGCCGGTATCGAACTAGGAACCTTGTTGTTTCTAGCCGAACACTCTACCGACTGAGCTAACCCGGCCCTGTGTGTGTGTGTGTGTGTGTGTGTGTGTGTGTGAGAGAGAGAGAGAGAGAGAGAGAGAGAGAGAGAGAGAGAGAGAGAGAGAGAGAGAGAGGTTTGTTTGAAGTGTTATTAGAATGTCTTTTTTATACATAAAATGTCTTTTTTTTATACAAATTGCATTATTTTTCACAACAACTCTCGACCTACCGCGCCATATAAACCCAATATAGGAAAATAATGTCTTATAGCTGAAATTTTATCTAATGGTGTAATTGTCATCCTTGTATTTGTTGCAAGATGCAGGACTTTTGGAACGTCCTTCGTATATATTAGTCAAGTCATTTTTTATACCCAAAGGACTCGGGTTGCTTACAGTACCCTCCGTTGCTTAAGTGGTCACCCAATTTGAACAGCCCCATCGCTGCTTAACTTCAGTGATTTGTTTGAAATAGGTTGGTTTTTTGTTTTCGGTATATCAACCCTTTTTGGGTCATTTAATGACGAATCAAGTCATTTTCGATAAACAAAGGACGCTGGTTGCTTACAGTACCTGCTGTTGGTTAAATGGTCACCTAATTAAGTATTGAACAGGGGAGTATGACTCTCACTAAGTGCTCTATTATAGTGTTCGTGTATCAGACTAAATTAACCTTAATAATTATCGACACACATATGTTTTAAAATAAAAACAAAAAGATGTTATTTTTTGTCTTATCGATTTCAAAGTAAAACTTTATCTTCAGAGACGATTTTCGGAAATGGACGCGTTGTTATAAATGTGTTTATAACATAAAAAAAAATAACGAAAAAAAAACGCGTCCATTTCCGAAAATCGTCTCTGAAGATAAAGTTTTACTTTGAAATCGATAAGACAAAAAATAACATCTTTTTGTTTTTAGTTTTTATTTGCATTGTAATTGCTTTCAAATTATTAATATATCATACTTAACAATGCTTCAAGCAAATTACCAATTACTTTTATATATATATATATATATATATATATATATATAAAGGGTTGACATGCCGTATAAGCAAACAGCCAAACCATATATATATATATATATATATATATATATATATATATATATATGGTTTGGCTGTTTGCTTATACGGCATGTCAACCCTTTTCATAAACAAAGGACTCAGGTCATTTAGAGTATCTGTCATTGCTTAAGTGTTCACCTAATTGATCACGGCTTAACTTCTGTGATCTAGTGGGAACCGGTGCTTTTAGCGAGACAACAGTAAAATAATATACAATGAATTCGATTTCATATCCTCTAGGCATAAAATAACTCTAGACGTGTGGGCATGCCGTTAAAAATTAATCAATATTTTTTTTTGAATGTGTCGAATTCAAGTTGGCATCTGATTTTGTTATGAAATGTCTTCGATTTCCAAGATCCTCGTATCTCTCTCTCTCTCTCTCTCTCTCTCTCTCTCTCTCTCTCTCTCTCTCTCTCTCTATATATATATATATATATATATATATATATATATATATATATATATATATATATCAGTCAGTGGACGAGGGCATAAGATATCAGGCTACCATACGGTCAGTCTGAGTTCGACCTAACCAAAGATAGTTGTGTCTAGCCACACTGAAGAGGCGTGAAACGCCGAAACACGTGTCTGTGGATGACTTATATATATATATATATATATATATATATATACATATATATATACATATACATATATATATATATATATATATATATATATATATATATATATACGTAAAGAACCTGGAAGATCTAAGACACAAAACAGAACGGGAGATCACTAACAGCTTCAGTTTCCAAAATTTTCTGCCGAAGAGATTTTATCTCGAAATATTAAGAATAGATTAGAGGTTTACAAACAACACCATAGTTACCTTACTTTTCTTTACATTTGCATTGTGATAGCCTTCAAAACCAATCACCAAACCAATATAAACACAATGCTTCAAGCAACTTATATATATATATATATATATATATATATATATATATATATATATATATATATATATATATATGGGAGTAGAATGAAGAAATCAATAAGACAGTATGTGAAGAAATGTAGACAAACACGAGATGTTCCAAAGGATGAATATTCTTTGTTAATGGTAAGTGTGTTGGTCTACATTTCTCCATTTTCACACACACACACACACACACACACACACACATATATATATATATTATTATTATTATTATTATTATTATACTAAAGCTGAGCGAATCAACTTTTGTCTCCTAAAGTGTTTTTTACTGTTCTGTTGAACGACACGAAAATTATACTAAATTATTCCTTACTTTTAGGATTGAGCTATGTTAGAAAACTACATCATAATTGGTTCTAATTAGTCGTAATTTGCAATTAACTAAAAAACGGTCCAATCTCATACTTTACATTCTGCCTATCACATTCTTCTCCTCTATGTATATCTTGTTTACCTCCTCTATGTATATCTTGTTTACCTCCTCGTTATATATTATTAGTTTCTCTAGGAGTAGAGAGAGAGAGAGAGAGAGAGAGAGAGAGAGAGAGAGAGAGAGAGAGAGAGAGAGATGGGAGAATTTGAAATGTATTTCTATGTTAAATATCACAAGAAGCAGCCCGTAGCTTAAATCAGGTCAAACGTTCCCTATCTTAGAAATTTTACAAAATGATTTTAATGCCTTGTCCGGCCGTATCTTTTTTTTTTTTTTTATAAAATTGAATTGGCTTTGTTAACTCACTTTTCCCTAATCTCTATTATCTCCTTTGAGCTGAATGGATGACCCAACGGGTCACGTTTTGTCTAGTATATAAAAAAAAGATTCTATTGCTTAAGTAGTCACCCAATTAAACATTGAACTGAAAGGCATGAGAACATGTTTCCCTATCTCAATTAAACTACGTCAGCGTTTAAAAAGTAACGGCTATCATTATCCACCGACCTTTTACATTCACTGCCTGGATGCCGGCTCATAGGTTCTTCTCCAAATTGCGGCTTCTTAATAAACACCGTTATCCCCCAAGTGAGTAATGTCACTCACATCTACGGAGAGCGCAATTTTGTTTTCTTTTTTTATGTTGTGTGGGTACGAGTTATTTTGCAGGTGATACTCATTGAATTAAAACGGGTGGGTGCTTTTCCATAATTAAGCCTTTTTTTTTCCTTACTAAAGTAACTTTTTAGTTCTTCTTCTTCTTCTTCTTCTTCTTCTTCTTCTTTTGTACTTCTTCCTCCTCCTCTCCTCCTCCTTAGTTAGTGAACTGTCACCTGTGACTCGACCACGTCACCCTGCCATCAGCAACACCGACTGACCACAGAGGAATCACGGATTATTAATTCAAACAATTGAAATACAATTATTTTCCTGTACCGTGGGACGGTGAGGTTTCGCAACCCGGAGATTCGGCCTTTTAGACGTGAATTGAAGTCGTGGGTGGGTGTGGGGGGGCGGGTGAGAATCGCTGATTTTGTTTATTTTTGATCACAACTGACAGTTTTATTAAAAAAAAAAGAGAAGCAGTTTGGCTCATGATTAGAAAGGTGTCTTTATTTTACACCCTAGACAGGTGATCCGTGTTCAAATCCACGTAATTCTCAGGATATTAAAGGCTGCGAAAAAAACCGCCAAAATAATATGGCAAATCGCCACTTGGGGTGTGACCGACCCACGAAAAATGATATTACCTGTGATAATGGGATAAAATAAGGAAAAAAGCAAACTTCCCTGATTCAGATTGCAATAATGTCTCATTGCGACCTAAAAATTCCGTAGCACTAATACCCTTGGGAAAGGTATGAATCCATATATTCTCCCTCTAGCTATGGGTTAAATAGTAGGGCAGACTGGGCTCTTTAACTTTGGGTAGGTAACCAATCTAGGAGAGGGATAACTCTGAATTCAAAATTCCTGAGGTCAGTCGTTGATTGGGTTTGTGGCAACCCTTGATGCACCAATTCTTTCCTATCGACTGTGCTAAAAAGTGTGGAATGGTCCTAATTAGTCGTAATTTGCAATTAAGTAAAAAATGGTCCAATCTCTTACTTTACATTCTGCCTATCACATTCTTCTCCTCTATGTATATCTTGCCTCCTCGTTATATATTATTAGTTTCTCTAGGAGTAGAGAGAGAGAGAGAGAGAGAGAGAGAGAGAGAGAGAGAGAGAGAGAGAGAGAGAGAGAGAGAGAGAGAGATGGGAGAATTTGAAATGTAAATGTACTTGTGTACTGACAGCAAGATTAGTTGAAAAAATAACTATAACTCCCCCAACAAAGAGAAGGGTTAATATAAAGGTGTCAACCAATCAAAATGAAGAGTAAATTTACATAAGCATGATTAACAAACACACTAAAAAGAGATCCGACAAGCCGACTAATTTCCCAGCCCCAGAATTGCAGGCAAACACACTTCATAATGTTTTCTTTTCTTTTTTGTCCAACAAGGCAAATCGACGCTGCACAATCTTCCCATCTCTATTCGGCCTTGTAACAGATTAAGCTAAAAACAAGTGGAGTCTCCGTAGCGTAATGGTTTGTGTCCTTGACTGCGAAATTGTAGGATGCAAGTTCGAACTCCAGTCGCGCTATTATCGGACTAAAACTCTTGACAATACTTAGGAGATTCTGCACCCCCATTATCTTTGCGTAAGTATATACGGTTGCCTTACCTTCAGTAAGATTGAAACCATTACCTTTCGATAACAATAAACACTAAAGAGACTAATTCTTTGTGGGTTTATTTTAATAATTCCGGTAATCTTTAACGTGTTCCTCATAAATTCCTACCATAAAATAAACTGAACCCTCATTTTATGTCCGTGTTTTTGCAATAAATGTTTTATTTTTCTTGCACCCGTTATTTTACAATACTGAATATATTTTCTTTATTTGTTAAAGAATAAAGAATCAAATATATTTAGTAATGTAAAATAACGGGTGCAAGAAAAATAAACCATTTATTGCAAACACACGGACATAAAATGAGGGTTCAGTTTATTTTATGGTACGAATAAACGAGGAAATTGTTCTTTTTTTACCTTTTAAAAAAAATTGGGTAATCTTCAACTTTTTCCTCGTAAATTCCTATTATAAAATAAATTGAACCCTCATTTTATGTCCGTGTTTTTGCAATAAATGTTTTTAAATAAAGAAAATATATTCAGTATTGTAAAATAACGGGTGCAAGAAAAATAAAACACTTATTGCAAAAACACGAACATAAAATTAGGGTTCAGTTTATTTTATGGTAGGAATTTACGAGGAACAAGTTGAAGATTACCATAATTCTTCTACTTAATAACTATCTAGGAATACTAAGGGGTTGGGTCGTAATGGCTAACGAGCTAGTGTGACGTCGTGGCAAACGATTCCGAACTCAAGTCACGATATTACGTTCACTTTCAAACTAATACACTTTTATCATATTATATTACATTACGTTACATTAATGGGACCGGTTTAGCTCAGTCAGTAGACTGTTCGGCTAGGAATCACAATGTTCTTGGTTCGATACCGGCCTCTGGCAACTCAGCGTACTGTGCGGTAAAGTGAGGAGCTGGTGGCAGGTGTGGCTCTCACCTCAGATTCGAAAATAATCTACTTGGTCTAGCGCTGTTGAAAAGGGGATAGATTCCCTCGCTGTCTGGCTGATACCGAGATTAGGCCGCACCGACGACTTTACTTCTACTTTTTAGATTACATTATATTATATTATATATAGTAGTTCTATCACAGATATTGAGGACTTTCCTAATAATATCAGAAAATATTCGCCTGCCACTAACTCACTTAGTGAGATAGTAATAGCTATACACTGTTGTATATATATATATATATATATATATATATATATATTGAACAATATATATATATATATATATATATATATATATATATATATATAAAAGGAAAAAATAACAGACAATAAAAGCACACATTGAGCTCTGGAAAAACTACTACGTTGTAAGGATGATTTTTTCACCTGATCTTTGGATTATATATATATATATATATATATATATATATATATATATATATTATACCCTTGGGAAAGGTATGAATCCATATATTCTTCCTCCAGCTATGGGTTAAATAGTAGGGCAGACTGGGCTTGGGTAGGTAACCTTGAGTAGGTAACCAGTCTAGAAGAGGGATAACTCTGAATTCAACATTTTTGTGGTCGGTCGTTGATTGGGTTTGTGGCATTCGGGCACCAATTTTTTCCTATCGACTGTGCCAAAAAGTGTGGAATGGTCCAACACAAGCCTTCACCACTATAAACAAATCACTGTGTGGGTGTTCATTGTATGTATGAACCCTCATACGTCGAACATCGACGAGAGAGTCTATTAATATATATATATATATATATATATATATATATATATATATATATATATATATATAAGCATTATTCACAGGAATGTATTTAGTAATAAATGTTTAGATACAGGTGAGACTTCCCGCTGAATGATTGTCGGATGAAGGGTCAAGTATGACCGTTGATACATCCTATCTAATTTGTCCCGGAAAAGGATGGGTTACCTTGCTTTTATAAGAATCAAATAGATAATCTAAAAATGAAAGAATAAAAGATTTGCCATTGTGAAAAGTATCGGCTGGGAAGTGACTCTTTGCGCCGGGGGGCATCGGCGGGGCCTGACCTACGGAATAATAAAGATGCAGGGTTATGGGGGATAATTGGGGGTGTTGTGTGTGTGTGGGGGGGGGGAGACAATGACGGTAATCAAAAGAGGATAGAAGAAATTGGGTAGGGTGTGGCCGGGTGTGGGTTGAGCATAAAAATCGAGGTGAGTGTCCTCGGGCTGATTTTGTTGCCGGAAAAAATTGGTTTCCTTTGTTGGCTGAAATTTGAGAGAGAGAGAGAGAGAGAGAGAGAGAGAGAGAGAGAGAGAGAGAGAGAGAGAGAGAGAGAGAGATAAGAAGAGGAGGAGGAGTGTGTGTGTAGATAGAGAGAGAGAGAGAGAGAATGAAAGGTTGAGTGGGGTAGAAGGAAATAGATAGAAAGAAGATGAAGTTAGAATAAGAGGAAGAAAGAAAGAAAGAAGAAGAAGAAGAAGAAGAAGAGAAATAGAGAGGTTGAGTTGGGGTAAGTAAGTAGAAGGAAACGGAGGAAGAGCGGATGGGACAGAAAGAAGATAGAAATTCACACACACACACACACACACACACACACACACACACACACACACATATATATATATATATATATATATATATGAAATTCTGCCAGAATATATTTGATTAATGCCCGAAGAAGATATCAGAAGATCTGAAACATGTGTCGCAAATGTAAAATAATAATGATAATTTTTTTTAAAAACATAATCATTTTTGTAGACCTTCTTTTTTAAAATATTTAATTTTCCCATAACAACACTATATATATATATATATATATATATATATATATATATATATATATATATATATATATATTGTCTCTAACTTTTAATTGTTAAGCATCTGTGATTGCCAACGCAGAACGCAGTGTGACAATAATAAAGATATCTTGGTAATCCTTAACTTGTTCCTCGTAAATTCTTACCATAAAATAAACTAAACCCTCATTTTATGTCCGTGTTTTTGCAATAAATGTTTTATTTTTCTTGCACCCGTTATTTTACAATACTGAATATATTTTCTTTATTTAAAAACATTTATTGCAAATATATTTAAAACATTTATTGCAAAAACACGGACATAAAATGAGGGTTCAATTTATTTTATGGTAGGAATTTACGAGGATTTACGAAATTGAAGATTACCGATATCTTATAGTAAAAGTGAGGATAAATTTTGAACCTTTTTCGCAGTTCTGTATATTTCTGTCTATTTCTTGAAATACGTTCTATTTGCCTTATTTTCATTTCATGAAAAAGAAAGATTTCCTATGACCTATCAGATCGTTGAATTGTCACATCCAGTAATTCTCTTTCAATATTCAGAACAATTGGTGTTACTAGGTGGCGCCCATCTCCTCTCCCATCAACATGGTACTTGTATTAAGTTACATACTACCGACAGCAAGGAACGATACCAGACATGACCATCCAAACTGAATGGCTTTTCCCAATTTTTTTTTCCCATAAAAATTAGGGCTTGCCCACTCATTGTAGTTTGTTTTGCTCAACACACCCATTTGTTCTAAACCAGTGGTTCCCAACCTTTTTCTATTCCCGCACCCTTAAAAGAGTTTTTCACTGACATCTCACTCCTACAATTTATACTTTTGTTAAAAAAATAGAATGTGAATTCATACTACAGTTTTATCAAAAGATCATATTCATTTCACTCTCTAAATCTAATGTAATATGTAATATGTTCTTCAATATGATGAAGGATAATGATAATAATCTGAAATAAAGTAATGAAAATAGAATAATAGTTTCAATTTGAACGGACGCTTCTCGCTCCCCTGGAATGCGAGCACCCTTGGTCGGTTACCCCTGTTCTGTCTAATTTTGAACGGACGCTTCTCGCTCCCCCTGGAATACCCTTGGTCGGTTACCCTGTTCTAAGCGGTCTAATTTTGAACGGACGCTTCTCGCTCCCCTGGAATGCGAGCACCCTTGGTCGGTTACCCCTGTTCGAGCGGTCTAATTTTGAACGGACGCTTCTCGCTCCCCCTGGAATACCCTTGGTCGGTTACCCCTGTTCTAAGCGGTCTAATTTTGAACGGACGCTTCTCGCTCCCCCTGGAATGCGAGCACCCTTGGTCGGTTACCCCTGTTCGAAGCGGTCTAATTTTGAACGGACGCTTCTCGCTCCCCCTGGAATGCGAGCACCCTTGGTCGGTTACCCTGTTCTAAGCGGTCTAATTTTGAACGGACGCTTCTCGCTCCCCTGGAATGCGAGCAAAACCCCTGTTCTAAGCGGGCTGGAATGCGAGCACCCTTGGTCGGTTACCCTGTTCGAATGAACGGACGCTTCTCGCTCCCCTGGAATGCGAGCACCCTTGGTCGGTTACCCCTGTTCGAAGCGGTCTAATTTTGAACGGAAGTTTCGGCAACAAATGATATTTTCCATTTTAGTCTAAAAACAGGCATCAAATTCTTTTAGAGTTTCAAGATTTTATACAAATTCCAAAAACTCTCCGAAAAAAATTTAGGAAATATTTCCTTTAAATCCTTTTTTATTTTCTCAACATTGTTTGAATTAAAATTGACATTCTAACACAGGGATCACCAAACGTTTTTCACGGTGGACCGGATAATTGAAAAAAAAAAAACAAAAAAACAATAAATAACAAGCGCAGGCCACATTATTATTGCGTTCAATTCTTGCTAGCCAGAACGAAAGCTCTTAGAAAAAAATGTAAAACAAAATTTATCTTTCCATGTTATATTCATGGATGAGTGGTGTAAGATGCACAAAAACAAATTTAACCAATATATTTATTTTCAAAACATTATCAATGAACAAAACATTCAATAGCGTCGGCGGGTCTGATAAAATGCTTTCGCGGGCCGGATCTGGCCCGCGGTCATAGTTTGGTGACCCCTGCTCTAGCAGAATGAATTAATTGGTTTGTTCACCAAGTCGAATGCATCAATCCAATCCATACTGTACAGGTTCTTGGCTGGATTCATAAGGAATCCTTTCAATTTTATAGTTTTACCCATAAATGTCACATTTATATCTCTATTCATAATGGAGATTCGCTTCTGATTTTTGTCTGTAACAAAAATTACGTCACTACTTACGTCACATTACCCAAAATCGTCATAACATAGAATAAATACACTCAAAATTTGAACATGCAACATTAGACAGTCCTCATTGTTTTTTAAAACAAGTTTTAATAAATACATGACTGGTATTATATATCTATATATAGTTTGTTTTATTTTAATACATATTTAAAGTTTACATTTCAAATTGTTTTATTTTTTAATCCTTTAATGAATTTGATGATTTTACTTACTCGCTGACATTGAATATTTTACTCTCACCCCTCAGGCAATATGTTTCAAAAATCTATTTTTACATCGCCCGGGGGGTGTCTTATTTTGTACTAATTTATATAATACAAGGAATTTCATTTTCACTAGAAGAACGTGGCTATACCACAGTATAATCATTTGATTATTACAACGTCAGCTCTCCACTTTACCGTACAAATTAGATTATACGATCTTTTTTATTTCTCTGAATGTTTGGACACATGGCCTAGTGGATAAGGTAGTTAGGTTAAGACAGTTCTAAATGACAGTTATCTCTGGATCTCGAGTTCAATCCTGAGTAGAGGCAGTTAGAAAAATAATTAACACAACTCCTACCCCAGCTATGGTTAACGGAATGAGAACAGGATACCCCCGTGGACTAAATAAAGTTCCGTGATGGCTCCCAAGAGTTCGAGAAGAAGGTTCCCGAGTCCGACAAGAAATACCCGAAGAAGACCAGAGGGCATATCGGCCGAAACGTTGTACAAATAACAATGAAGATGGGGACAATAGTCCGAATAACGCAGATAATACGATCTTTTTTTATTCATGTGCTGAGTTAGTTCGGGCCAATATCGAACCTTAAGGTTCCTAGACCGATGCATTATTGACTGAGCTAAACCGGCCGGTAATCGTATTTAATATTAACTAGCAGGATCTGTGGATATACCACAATATGGTAATCTAATTATTACATATTATAAATATGTTTATTTAAAACCCATTGCAAAATAATTCAATATGTAAAAAGTATAATAATCTTGATTTAACTCTCTCTCTCTCTCTCTCTCTCTCTCTCTCTCTCTCTATATATATATATATATATATATATATATATATATATATATATATATATTTCTTTCTTTTCTTCTTATCATCTGTTCAACGTTACATATGTATACCATTCACCTTCAAACTTAAGTTTATTCCCTGTTTCTCCATAGTTGAAGAGTTTAGTAGATTCATGCCTTTGTGAAGGGCGCAGGAATATTAAACATAAATTCTCCTGTGTCAGGGGACACAGGAGTTAGGAGTTAGCCCTTTTTAGCCGGTTGACGAATTCAGCTAGTTAGAGCTGGGACACAGGACAGTTAACAAGGGTTAACAATCTCTCGACCCGGCGAAGTCCCCTGAGGCGTAATGGCTGACGTGCCGGACTTACTACATTGTAGTAAGCAAATTCGAACTCCAGTCACGCTATTATGTTTACTTTCGGACCAATGCCCTTTGTGAAAGGTATGAATCTCTTCATCTCCCAGTTATGGATTAAATAATGCGACTACTGTTCTTCTACAAAGATGGCTTTGGTATTAAATAACCCACCAAGGTTGATATGGCATTAAACAAAGAAACCAATCAACTAACTAAACTTTCAGACCGTCATGATAACCGTCAAGAGAAAGTTACGAAGCCCACTCATTTGAGGAAGGACTCTATAATGTAAGTACGTTTTATACGATATATATATATATATATATATATATATATATAAGAAGAAAAAAGTGGAAGTGAATCCGACAGTATGTAATATTGTGACACACACACACACACACACACACACACACACACACACACACACACATTCGACCTAGCATAAAGTGAATGAGCAGTTTGCGGCGTTTGATTTATTTTTAAAACCTACGCCAGCGTTCGTCAACAATTTGAAATAGATTTTTTCTCTCACACATCTCAAGATCGACCATAAAGCAACAGAGGCTCACAGACTTCTTATTTTCAGTGATATTTTATTTTTCCTCAAACTAACGAAAGCCCTGATTAAGATCTATCAAAATAGATCAAAACACTGCAGCGTAAGCCAAATAAACATTACTCGTTTATAAACTTGAATTCTTTCAATTTTTTCACAATGTTACACACACACACACACAAACACACACACACACACACACACACACACACACACACACACACACACACATATATATATATATATATATATGTAGTATATAAAGAAAATTAAAGAAAAAACCACAGTTTTAAATAAGTTGAGTTGTAAGTTTATTAGCCGACGCTTCAGTGTTTCGATCTATTAATTAGATCATCTTCTGGGCATTTGTTGGTATAAGGAAAGGTGATAAGAAAATTTTAGAACGAGAATAACGAGAAAAACAAGCGAAACACTGCAGCGTCGGTTAATAAACTTACCACTCAACTTATTTAAACCTGTTTTTTTTTCAATTTTCTTTATGTACTACATACTGTCGGATTCACTTCCATCTCTTCACACACACACACACACACACACACACACACACACACATATATATATATATATATATATATAGTTCAATGAGAAATCAAAACAAATAAAAGTTTTTGCTTTTATTTATTTAATTACGGGAACGGTATATATATATATATATATATATATATATTTCTTCAATTACGATACACGAATGAATATTTGTTCACTCCCAGTCGTATCTTTATAGTACCTCATATTATCTGTTGTGGTGGCTGATGGTAGATGTGGTTCTCCACCTCAACAAAAATATCCCTTTTCTAGCTCTTGCGAAAAGGTTATAGAATCCCTCGCTGTCCGGCTGGAACGGCAGATTGACAAGTTCTTTTTTCTTGTTAATTAACACAACGCTTGGTCCTATGGCCGGGAGTGGGTGATCCATTAGTATCTCAAAATCCATTGTACATGTTCTGGGCGGATGCTGATTGTCTTCTTGTCCTGGGAATGACATTAAACTCTATCAGATGATAAGTTCCAGTTTTGGAGGCTTGAAGAATGTGAAGCGCCTCTTTATCACCATTGCTCCCTGGTCCACTCTGACTCGGAGTGGTAGTACCTGTTAGGGTCCCATCTATGGGTTAAATAGAAAAATGTGTTTATAAAAATATTGAGTATCAATTAAGAAAGAATTTATTTCAAAACTTTGTCGGAATTAAATGACCCACTGAGATTGATATGCCGTAAAACAAACCAAACCAAACCAACTAAAACAGTTGTCCATGCTCTTATCCCCCTCTCTCTCCCCCTTTAAGATTACTTTAAATGTTCAAACATTTTGTCCAGCCATATTTTTTTTTTGTAACGTTTTCGTCTCTTCAGGCTTAGGAAGAGCTTATATCACCGATATATACCTCCGAACAAAATCAATATTTTCGGTCAGAAATAATTTCGCTTTGCAGGTAAATAAACGATTAACAAAAAAAAAAAAAATCAAAAAATCAAAAAAAAAAAAAATCGAAAAATAGATAAATAAGATAAAATCAAAATTCAAAGAATTCAATGTTCCTGAAATGACGAGGTCACTTCAAAATGTAGGCATGAAATAAAAAACAAACTAAAATAAACGAACAGAAATTCTGGTAATCGGTGAGAAAGAGGAAATCGTCTTGGTCGTTTACCTGGGCTTGAACTCTGGTGTTTTATTTTTTGTTTCTTTATATACTTTGAAGCGTCTGGTCAAATCATGAAAAAAGATCTCAACTTAGATACTTAACAATTATCTTGCTGCTTAGATTAGGGAAGAGGGAGCCCGTCCACACCCACACCGTCCATGACCCCTGGGTTTTTTTTCAAACTTTTGTGTCTAAATGGAATTTTAATAAAGAGACATCCTCAAATGCAAATAGATGTTCATTTCCACCATTTACTGTTCCCTCCCTGCTCCCACCCCCTGCCCTCCTGTCGTCTTCATCGATTCTCCCCTCCCCCCCTCTTCTGTCGCAATTTGGGGGGTCCTTTCCCTTCTTACTTACAATGACCTTATCCAACTTTAAGTGCGGTGAAAACATTTTCTTCTTCCTTTCCAGTTCAGCCTTATCGAAGGCAGACTCTCGCCGCCCCCTCCACCCCCTCTTTGCCCCCCTTCCCCCTTCTCCCCCAGAGAAGAGTCACCCACGTTCACCCTCTCTCTCTCTTTACCAGTATTGGTCCGCTCGGAGAAATGAAATCTCATCGCACGAAGTCAAAATCGAGTTAAGATGAATGGGGGGGGGAGTTGGTCTTTTGCCTTAGATAGTCCGGTGGGAGTGGCTGGCACTTCGGAGACACACAACACACACACACACACACACACATATATATATATATATGGGAGAAATAAGAGGAAATTAATCCGACAATATGCGGAGAAAGGTAGACAAACACAAGATGCTGTAGAAAATAACAATAAACATCCATTTTCTCCAACACCCCGTGTTTGTCTACCTTTTTCACAGACAACACACACACACATTATTATTATTATTATTATTTATTATTTATTATTATATGAAGGGCAGTTGGTGTGTATGTATGTCAGGAGGAAACTACGAAAATAATACAGTTGACGACAAAGTAAATATATATGCACATTCACTATCACCAGATCTTGCTTTTTGAGCAAAAATAACGAAGGTTTGATTTATATTCGTGAAGATAATTTCAAAAAAATAAGATTCAAATAATAAGAGCATCAATTTTTTTTTGCATTTAATATTTGAAAAAGGTGACATGAATTTTTTTTCTTTTCAGGGTGGCTGTGCACTTCTTGTTTTTCTGACACGTCCAACAGGCCGGATTAACGCTCGGCCTTTTTGTGTTGGGATTCTAATGGGGCATCCTGCAAGGATACAACTCGCCAATCAGTTATAATCGATCTGTGGGACTAACTTTTTGCCCAGTCGACGCTAGGTTGTTCCTTCGAGTATATATCTATCTATATCTATATCTATCTATCTATCTATCTATCTATCTATATATATATATATA
>CM042172.1:47306529-47314029 GCA_023376005.1 Doryteuthis pealeii
CTTTAATTATTTACATCACATTCTCCATGATTTTACTTTTATTTAAACCTCAATTATTAATAAAATTGTTTCACATTATTAATATGTTGACCATATCTACATACTAACAACGTGCAATTGCATTTATATATATACAACAAAATAGCGATATACAGTGTTAACGGGAAGGATAATTTGCATATTGATATTAAAAATTTGATTTTAATAGATATGTTCTTAGTATTATTGATTTCTAATTGTTTGCTTTTATCTTAATGGACATGAGCAAAAACCTCGGGGATAAATACATCAACAAGAAGAAATGACTGTAATTTTATTCTTTAGATCTTAATTTAACTAAATAGTTAAATTAGTAAAATTTAGTAATGAAAGACGGGAGTGATGGAAGAGTAAGTTTCCGTTATTCTATTTTTCCATTATACTCCCTTTGTTTCAAATCTTTTTATCTGCATTCTTATTTAATCTTAATTAATTCAGTTTATGACAATTCCCTTGTGTTGGTAGAATCAACCCTGAAAAATAAAATTATTCTATTTGTATTTTGAGTTTTTTGGGATGAGGCTTGATAATTTTCATTATTTTAAAATTTTCGGATTTGAACACATGATACAACGGATATAAGGGCTGAGTTAATATAAATCTAAGTGACAATCATTTGTGGGTTGTAAGTTCAATCCTGACCACGAACGACAAGATAGAATACTTTACATAGCTTAACACTTGTACCCGGTCGTTGTAAGCGGAATGAGAACAATCTACCCCGGTGGATTGATTAAAGGGTTCGGTTCGAAGTTCCATGAAGGCTTCTGATCACGAAATGTAGGCTCGATGAAAAGGTTCGAAAATCCGTCCAGAAACACTTGAAGAATGCAGAAGGAAATATCTGCCCAAACATTGGTAGATTCATAGATTTTCCAAGGGTATTAAGACATTAGTGGAGGGCACCCGACCGATAGGGAGACCACGTCTACGCTTCAAAGATGTCTGCAAGACATGCCGCATCGACATAGACATGTGGGAGGCTTATGCCTCCTCGTCAACAAGGAACAAAAAGAAGTGAAGAAGAGAGGAAAAAAGCTGCCACAGAAAAGAGAGCTAAAAGAAAGGAGAAACAGCAGCACCCCCAACACCTACAGATAGCATCACCTTTTGTTTGCGGCCATTGCACCAGAGACTGCCATTCGAGGATCGGTCTGTTCAGCCACTCACGTAGCTGTAAGTGTGTATGTGTGTGTGAGAGAGAGAGAGAGAGAGAGAGAGAGAGAGAGAGAGAGAGAGAGAGAGAGAGAGAGAGAGAGAGAGAGAGAGAGAGAGAGAGAGACAAAAACTAGGCCATCGTCTAAAATAAACGGAGGTTGCCAACCAGCGCGAAATCAAACGCAACCAGCCTCGTCCAGGAATTGATCTCAAGACTCCGATTCCATTTCTTACGACGATTACCATCAGACTAAAAGACGCGTCATTTGCGTGTTTGCGAATGTTTTTTGTGCATTTTGTGTTTGTATATTTGATGTGTGCGTGTGTTTGCATGTGCGCATGCATCTGGTATGTAAATTGATTCTTACCTGTTGTGCGTCTTGCAGTCGATGTGTGCAGTGTGTCTCGTTCATTGAATCGGCCGTTGATTGGGTAATCCACAAACGCATCCAACTGCACAACCAATAGGGGGTCTAAGGGAGGAGGGAGAGGGGGTCAGTGGACTCGTGCTCTGTTGTAAACGAATCAGCACGAATTTCTTATCTGAAAATAAAGAATGGAAAATGAATGAAAAACAAAACAAGTACCAAGACGTTGCTGAAGAACGATGGAATATAAATTTGACATAGTTATTGGTGTGTTTGAAAAATGCCACTGAAAGAATTGGAAACCGGAGAACGAGCTGTTGGATTCCTCTTAGGGTATAGTTATTTACTAAGCTTAACTTAGATGTGGCACGAGGTCAGAAGTATGGGACACCCAGTGAGAATCGAACTCACTCACAATGGTCGGCGAATCTAGCTTACTAACCAATTCCCATTATGTGAGTTGCCCTTCCTCTTAGGGTATTGTTATTTACTAAGCTTAGTTGTAGCACAAGTCCAGAAGTATGGGTCACTCAGTGAGAATCCAACTCACTACCAATGGTCAGCAAATCCAGCCTGTTAACCATTATACATTACGTGAGGGGCCCTACCTCTTAGGGTATAGTTATTTACTAAGTTAGGCTTAGATGTGGCACAAGGCCAGAAGTATGGGCGCCCAATGAGAATCGAACTCACTAACAATGGTCTGCTAATCTAGCTTGCTAACCATTACACCACGTGAGGTACCCTTCCTCTTAGGATATAGTTATTTACTAAGCTTAGCTCAGATGCGGCACAAGGCCAGAAGTGTGGGGCACCCAGTGAGAATCGAACTCACTAACAATGGTCTGCGAGTCTTGCTTGCTAACCATTACACCACGTGAAGTGCCCTTCCTCTTAGGATTTAAGCTGTACAAAAAGCCACCACTTATATTTATAGACTATTCCAAGTAGGAGGAACTGGATTGACCAATAAAAAAACGACAAAACATGGATTTAAGGTCGTTGATAAATTGTCCTAAAATTAGTTGCTAAATGGATTTCCTCCCAGAAGGATCAACAGACAAGGATTAAACTGATACTATATCTTTCTACTTCAAGGAATAAATCAAACTTTATACCACAAGTAATATCCCCTGAAACTGCACTGAATACAACTGCGGAACTGAAGCGCCTAAAATGGAGACAAGGATCGTAACAGTTTAAATCATAACAGCATTACTAAAACCAAAATACTAATTTTTCAAATTTGTTTTGCATTTCACAAAACGTTTATAAAAGTGGTTAGTATTTAGGAAGTATTTACCCAAAACGTTCATCACGGATAGGATGTGACACAAAGTTCCAAGTATGGGGCATCCAGCGAGGATTAAAATCACTAATCAGTGGTAATGAATCTGCGAGACTAGCTTGCTAACTATTATACAGCAATCGGATGCTCAACGAGCGGGAAAGGTTTGAATCCAACAATTCTTTGTCAAACATGGGTTAAACAGTAGGGTAGGACAGACTGAACTCTTTAACCTTGGTATGTCAACCAGTCTAGGCTGGTTGGTTGGTTGGTTGGTTGGTTGGATTTTACGGCATGTTAGTTCTTTGTTTATTTTATGCCAAAGACGTTTTATTTCTCTGAATCTTTTAGATGAGACTTGATAATTTGTATTATTTGCATTATTCGGAAGGCACATCGACCGAAACGTTGTGTATATAACAATAAAGATGAGGACAATAGTCCGAATAATCCAAATAACACAGACTCCAAATGGGTTTGCATACCGTAAAACAAAAACAAAACAACCAATCTATCTATCTATTACGGTCAAGTCACACTGCAAGTCACACGTTAGATCACAGAAGTTAAACAGCGATGACCTTGTTCAATCCTTAATTGAGTGATTATTTAAGCAACAGGAGGTACTATAAGTCGTCAGGGTGGTCTAAAGTCGGTAGCAGCCAGATAGCAATGGAGTCTATCCCCTTTTCTCTAGCGCTAGACCAAGGAGATTGTTTTGGCATCTGAGGTGGAGCGCCACATCTATCATCAGCTCCTTACCGCACAGATCCCTGTGCTACTCATACGCTCAGTTGGCGAGGCCGGTATCGAACTAGGAACCTTGTGGTTTCTAGCCGAACGCTCTACCGACTGAGCTAACCCAGCCCTTTATACTATAACTATAAGTACTATAAGTAAAGTGATTCCTTTGTTTATCAATAGATTTGGCATTAAATGATCCGAAAAGGGTTGATATGCCATTAATCAACAAAACTAACCAATTGGAATTGTTTTTTTTTTCATAAACTGATTTGAAGAGTGCCAATATCAGTGGGTTTTTTGGGGGGAAGGGGGTTAAAAAATTATTATTGTGATGCTATTTGCTTTTCTGTACAAAAAAAAAAAAAATTTTATTGATCAAAAATGTTTCATTAAATTTGATTTTTTCTCATGATATATTCCAGTCAGAGTCGGAACACAAAACCTTCGACTCCAATTCTTCTAATATTGGCACATCTGATTCCGACTCAGGCTCCTCTTTATGCAATTAAGTGATTATGGCCTACGATTAAATTCAGGATCTATTTATAAGGAGCATACACTGTATAACTTTACAGACAAAACTAGGGCCATATAACATGTAAATTCAACTGGAGTCTGAGTCTGTATAGTTTTACTGACTCTGACTCCAGCGACCCCTTAATTGCTTCCGACTCTGACTCCACAGCACTGGTTATTGATGGTTTATTTCATTTGCCTCAGCTTTTGGTCCCAAAACTCTATTTTTGGCACCTCCAACTCCGACTCTTCTTTATATAATTAAGTGATCCCAATTCACAATGAATATAAAACCATACTTTTTGATAATCTATTTATAAGGAGTGTGTACTGTATAACTTTACAGACAAAACTAGGGCCATATAAAATGTAAATTCAAAGTCGGAGTCGATATAGTTTTACCAACTCTGATCTCGTCTCCAGTGACCCATTAATTACTCCCAACTCCACAGCCCAGGTATATTTTATAGTTATACTTAAATTATGTGAGTGACAATAAAGGTGAGCAGATCTGTATATCTGCCAACTTGATTCATCTGCAGTAAACTAAAAGTGGACAGCGAGGGAGTCTATCCCCTTTTCCCTAGCGCTTATTTTTAAATGTGTAATTTTGTTGGTAGCTTTAGTTTCATTGTGCGTCCCGTCTTTTCTACAACTTCGACCATCCGTGCCAATTCACAACTGAAGGAGAAAATTCAATTAGGAGGTTTTATCACGAAAGTCTGGGCACGAGATTTGATTAAGATCTGTCTAGGCATCAGGTAAAATAATTATGAACTCCACCCCACATTCTTATGTAACGGAGGGGAGTCGGGATTTCTTATTAGATAAAATTGTCATACCTTAGTAAAAAAAACAAACAAAAAAAAACAAAAAAAAACAAACAACCCCCCCCCCCAAAAAAAAACCCAAACAAAACAAAAAACAAACCCCACCCCCCAGGAAAAGACCCCCACCCGCAGGAAAAGAACCTCCCCCCCCCAGGAGAAACGTAATGAAGAATATAATCAACAAAAATGGCGGCCAATTCTGGCAAGAAAATAAAATAAAATAAAATAAAAATAACCAAAGAATCTCTCATCTTATTTGCTACCTCATCTGCTCCATCAACCACTTCTCTTCCCCTCCTCCTCCTCCTCCTCCTTCTCCTCCTCCTTCTCTTCGTCGTAATACCCCCTCCCCCCCCCAAGAAAAAAAAGGGGTGTGGAAAGAGTGTGTGATGTTGCCGGTAGATAAGGCTGGATGAGTTGACGGCGTTTGTCAAAACAAATGTCAAGAGTAATTAATAAAACTGTAAGAACCGTCCCTCCCCTCCACTCCCCCCCCAGACAACGGCACTCCCCCCCCCCCCCAGACAACGGTACTCCCCCCACCCTCTTAAAATCATTCCAGTCTTTTTTTTTTATTATTTAGCATAGTCAACCCCCGACGAAAAGAAAAACAAAATCCGGGTATCAATTTGTTACTTTTTTTTTACGTACAAAATAAATGATGAACTCTAAATTAAAAGAGAAACTCATAGGTGGGTAATGAACAAGAGAATCTTTTTGCAACTTCCGGTCTCTCATAACCCATAATGCATTGTGACGGAAGGAAAAAAAATAACCAAGTTGAAAAAATATCAAAGTAAGCCTAATGGACATGATAATCAACAATGAATTTATTTAATCGAGGGTAGAGCAAAATAAACCTACCCAAAAAAATAAAAAAAAAAAATAACAAAAACAAAAAATAACAAAAACAAAAAAACAAAAACAATCCCCGCCAAAAACAAAACAACAAACAAACAGATACTTAAAACCCAACATTGTGGGGGAACGAAAATAATCTGTCATATCAGTGCATGTATCATGGCCAACTCTCCCCTTCCGGTCTCTGACCCGCAATGCTCTGTCACGGGAGATAACTCTTCCTTATTCATCAAGAGAAGCAAATACAGATATTTTTCGTTAGGTGTTCCTAATCTATACATATATAAAGGCAGTGATGCTGATAGCTTTTTGATTTAGTGCATCCTGGGACGTACATATTTGCTTTGAACGAGTCCACAGAAAAATTTATCGCTCCCAACTAAAGTTCCTTAATAAATTGTAGCGTTTTTATTTATGATCTAAAGAAACAACAAAAGTCTAACCCCTACATTGTAACCTATCTTGTGTTATTCACTTCTAAGAAACTATTGAAATGTATTTACAGTTAGCTTGAAATGACGAAGGAAGAAAAAAGAAAGACACTCGGACGTATGGATACGATTTTACTGCGTCCTTTTACATTTTTATGCATTCAGGGAAGATTGGTTGTTGCATAGTCCACTTCTTAACACTTTGTCTACCAAATTTCCCCCAAGACTGAACCAAATTTCCTTGGTATTTGTTTACCTGTAATGATGGAATATTCTAAAGTTCATAATCTATTCCCCCTCAGAACTGATTCTATTCAAATAAAGTCCTATTAATATTGTAATCTGAGTCCTTCTGCTCAATTATAATGAACTCACCATCAGTTTTTGTACTTTGTTTCGGTATGGTATGTGCACTGGTTGGGAGAGACACTGTGAGCGGTTTAAAGTAGACAAAGGGTTAAAGGTCAAAGAGACACATGTGGCTCGCGAGTGGCGGTTTGGCCACCCCGTTTATATTAGAATTTGGCAAACCTTTTTCTACATTGGGACAAGTGCTCCTGTTTGGCCGCATCTATCAACATAGTCCTTGCTGCAGGGGTGGGGGTGGGGCGGTCAAGCAGCGTGTGTGTTGTATGATATTGTACTTTCACGACCTGTGGATATACCACAGTATGAAAATTCAATGATTACAACGTTTGGTATGTTTATTTAAGAGCTATTGTGAAATAGTTCAATATGTAAAAAGTATAATAATTTTGGTTTAAACCTCTCCCCCCTCTCTCTCTCTCACTCTTTTTCTTTCTTTCTTTCCTTCTTTACATCTTTGCATTATGTTCGATTGAAACAGATTAACGTTATCACTTCCCCCTCTCTCTATCTTTCTCCACTCTCTTTCTGGTTTTCACTCTTTCTTTTTATTATATTTTTCTGTGTAGCATGTCCCTTTTCTTCCCTTTCGTTCTATATAATAAAAACAGAATGATCCAGTATTTAACTGAGGCGACGACATTGATAAGAAATAAGAACAAGCAACACCATATAATCAGGATTTACATTTTTGTATTTAATCTTTGACGATTTGGACGGTCTGATATTTAACCAGAGAGTGTTGCAAAATGATAACGATCGTACAATTAAGGAACACGAGTATTAATTAGTTTGTAAATATTTGTTTAGTAAAACTGGTAGAAATCATTTTTGTTAACTTCATTTGAATTGATAAACTGGTAGAAATGACTTTCTTTTACTCAATGTGTATCAGTAAG
>CM042172.1:47319029-47324029 GCA_023376005.1 Doryteuthis pealeii
TTCATTAACTCTCTAATTTAGTCTATTTTAGCCTATTCATATCTATCTATCTATCTATCTATCTATCTATGTGGTGCGTATTCATAAATTTCGTATGTACACAAGAATGTTGGCCGTAACTTGTGCCTTTCTGACCCGAAACTCCCCTTTGACCAATGGGGGGGGGGGTCATCAATGGCACGCGTGGTCATTTGAGGCAGTTGGACAACGGATATCAATCCAGGGGCCCTGTGTGTCACACCCGAGTTAAGGGAAACCCGAAACTCCGAGGGTCACGTAGATCGACGGAGTGCAAAGTAAGGGGAGAAGCAGACACGGGGGTCGGTGGGGAGCAGCATGTGGACAGTAAGTAAATACCTTTCTGCTTGGATCAATTAATCGATCAGTTGATCATCTTTCGATGAGTTTGGGAGGTACGAGGTGGTGGGGGTGCAACGGAATGGTGGGGTGGGGACCGACGGGATGTTGTGGGGTGACCGATGGGACATCTTAAATTTTGCTTAGGTGAAAAGAAATTCCTTTCAAGCTTTTACAAGTCAATGGGCGTGAATGCTTTTTCATATATATATATATATATATATATATATATATATACTCACTTCTCCGCACGAGTAGGATGTGACACAAGGTCAATATCTTAAGCGGAGTTTAATAGGTTTGATCTCAGAGTTTTCCTTCACCTAGATAGGTTGCCTAACCAATGTTAAAGAGCCCATCCTACTATTTACTCATAGCTGAAGGGAGAGTAGTTGGATGCCTACCTTTCCCAAGAGTATTAGCACTATGTGAAATGCAAACAGCCTCGTCCAGGATTGGAACTGGGGTCGACAAGTCTATTTCCTACGACATTACCCCACACGCCTCCACTATTTCCTATGAGTAAAGCCAGTGGAGTGGCCTATTGTCGGTATCAGCAGGACAGCGAGATTGACGTGAGACACACAATTGCCGTGAACTTCCTATTTTACCGCACAAATCGAATCTGTGCTACTCATGTGCTGAGTTGGCGAGCACCGGTATCGAACCCGTTGATTACAATGACAGCATGGATACCCTTGACTTTCTCTCGCTACCCGTTCCTATTAGTCATCGCCCCTGTGAGGTCTTCCCAACGGCATTAAGAATCCGCTCAGAGCTGATCACTGTAGTTCTTTCTTTTTTCTTTATTTGTTTTTCACAGTTGGGTGAGTAGGTTGCTGTCTAACATGAATTAGAATTCTTTAAAAAATGAAAAGAATAAGAAAATATAAAAAATGTTTTTTTTTCTTTTTTTGTATTCTTCTGTCTGCTAGAGACGATGGCGTAGAGTCCATTTGTTTTAAAACTACATCTTCGCGAGTGGCTGAATAGGCCAATTTTTGAATGCCAATCTCTGGTGCAGTGATTGCAAACAAACAGTGATGCTTGCCGGAGTTGCTGTTGTCTCTCCTTTCTCCTGGCTCTCTTCTGTGGCGACTTTTTTCCTCTCTTATTCACTCCTTTTCATCCCTTGTTTGACAAGGAGGCGAAAGGCCGCTCGGCTTTCTGCACCAACCTCCTAGATGTTGATGTTGATGTTGATGTTGATGTAGCATGTTTTCATGTCCTTCTTGCAGATGTCTTTAAAGCGTAGACATGGTCTCTATACCGTTTTTCCCCCTTCCTAGCCCAGCCGAGGGTCCAGTGAGCTTCGGTCGCTGGACCGATAAAGTGATTAACAGCGTCGATCCCAGGAAGCTATCCTCCCAGATAATACCTTCCCCCTTGATTTAAAGTGGCAGGGCTAGGTTTATTGCCCAATGTCTGAGGCGCCACCCTCAAGGGGGAATGCCGACGGAATCAACGTATTTTTTGTGTCTACTACCCATGAGCTTCGGCTTGTGAGTTGGCTCACATAAAAATGTCCTTGTGTCACACCCTCATAAGTAGGGTGGGAGGCAAATACTCCTACCATTTTTTTCTCATTTCTCCCTATGCGTTATGTCTCCTCTCCCATGTCCACCTGTATTCCACGTTCAGGACGAATATTAGATTAGGCTTAGAATCCTGAATCTTTTTTCCTTTGGCAATGTTCTAATTATTTTTTGTGTCAGATAACTAATTGGTATCCTATTAATTATGTACGGTAGTGTAGCTTAGATTCAAAATAACGGTTAATGGAAAACTGATGAACAGAATTTTAAAGATAAGGCTTGATAATTACCGTATTTGACAGCATATAGGACGCACTTTTTTTTTCAAAATTTTGGCTAAAGAAATTTGCCCTGCGTCTTATACATCGTGGGAGAAATTTGAGACCTCCCGTAGGCTTAGGCTAATCTTCTCTGGGATGCTCGCTAACCCAGCTTACACTCAATACTTTTACCCTAAACTCCATGCATCCTTATTTTATTATCGTTACTAATACTATTATTATTATTATTATTATTATTATTATTATTATTATTTCCTGCTATTGAGATGTCTTGTGTATGCTTATAGCTTGCCTGTACTGCCAAATTGCTTTTATACAGCTATGTTTCTACTTGTGTAATGCACAGCTAGACTGTTTTCAACAATATGTGCTTAAATACACTAAAAACTGTTTTTCTTGAATCTGACCTGCTGAAATGGGGGTGCGTCTTATATGCCCGTGCGTCTTATATGCCGTCAAATACGGTAATAATATTATGATTATTGGGACTATTGTCCTCATCTTTATTTTATCTGTACAACGTTTCGGTCGATGTGCCCTCCGGCCTTCTTCAGGTATTTATCTTAAAATCTAGAGACAGACAGACACATGCATCAAATAAGGCCAAATAATAATTAACAGAGCTTAACGCCTCTACCCCAGCTATGGTTAGCGGAATGAGAACAAGATATCCCCGTAGATTGAATAAAGGGTTGAATTCAAAGTTCCGTGATGGCTCCCGATTACGACAAGAAAGTTTCAGAGTTCGAAAAAAAAGAAGGTTCCCGAGTTCAAATGATGTTTGAGGAATGATTGTACAAAAACTGAAGTTTAAGTCCAACAAGTTTCTTGAAATTTTGTAGACGTTGATAAGATTAAATAAACTTTATTTAGGTTCTGTTTTTTGGGGGTCACCCAGTATACATCTTATCATAATGGAGATTTTATGTCTGTCTGTAAGCGAGACTACGTCACTGCTTACGTCACAATACCCTTCGAAATCAAAGAGCTCCAGTCGATAGCCTATATGTAGAGGCTTATGAAGCACCTCTACAGCTAAGATGCAAAAACCTAGCCTTGCAATACCACACAAAACTCAAATCCTGCCCATCCAACCCAGCTTATGACTGTACTTCAACCAAGAATACAAGGAATGTTTTGAAAAAAAAAAAAGAAAAAAAGAAAAGAAAAATCAATAAAACCTTTTGGTCTCCGGATGGAACCCATCCTCAAAGAATCTAAAATTCCTCTCACAAATATTCACAAAACCATTATACCAAAAACACCACCTTGGATCATTAAAAAACCTAAAGTGATCTTTGAGCTAAGTGAACTCCCCAAAACAAAAACCCATCCTAGTACTTACCAAGATAAATTCCACAATATTCTAGAACGCTACTCCAACCACATCTACATCTTTACAGATGGCTCAAAGGATAATGACAAAACAGCATGTGCAGCTATTTTAAATAAAAAAAATTGTAAGAAAAGCTCTCCCAAATGAAAGCTCCATTTTTTTCAGCTGAAACCCGTACAATAGATCTATCACTTGACATAATCTATGAAAATAACCACAAAAAATATATCATCTTCTCAGACTCGCTCTCTGTCCTACTATCATTAAGAAATAAATAACTGGAAGATCCTCTCATCATTAAGCTCCTGAATAGATTAGACTTGATGTCTAACTCTAAGGAGATTATATTATGCTGGATTCCAAGCCATATAGGAGTGAGGGGGAATGAAAGAGCTGACTCCGCAGCTAAATCGGCTCTAGATTTGATCCCCGACAATTTCAAGATACCATATACTGATTTGAAACCTAAAATTAATAGATTCCTTCAAATGGCAACAACACTGGAATTTACAATAAACTCTTCCTAATCAAATCCACTTTGGGAGGCTGGAGACCAACTTTAAGGAACTCTAGAAAGGAACAAGTCATTGTGTCTCGATTACGCATTGGTCATACAATACTAACGCACTCCTATATACTCAAACAAGAACAACAACCACAGCGTGAAACATGTCAAACACCTTTGACAATTAAACACTTGTTCATGGAATGCCGGTTTTTTGACTCAAATCAGAAAGCGTTATTTCAAAGCAAACAATATGAAAGATCTGTTTGAAAATGTCAACATGGAGGATATTCTCTCTTTTTTTAGGGAAATAAAATTATACCATAGAATATAGACATGAAACAAATCAATACCATACAACATAATCCCCAATGATGCTAACATATTGTTAAAACCAATTACTAAAATGTATAAATATGAATACACGACATGTATCAATTCCTAACCGTTAGGCATGACATAACTCCAGACGGGTTGATATGCCGTTAAAATCAATAAACAAACAAACAAAACAGAAATTGCGTACGTTTATCAATGAGTACTTAATTCATTGTGAAATTCATTAATATTAATACATAGAATAAATTAACGATGTCTCTATGAAAATCTGAGTGAGATTTGCCTCAAAACAGCCCATGTTATTAGTGCGTTTAAAATTATGCAACGTGTCTTATATATCAATAAGAAATAAAGGTTAACATAATAGATGGTGTTGTTTCATATTGGTTTATTCTATAACGTATGAAAATAGAATACAGAAACCAAATAGAATATAATTAAATAAATCTAATCTTTTTTATATGCGTTCTTATTTAATTTCGTTAATCTTTCTAATTTAATATATTTCATTAAATTAAAACTTAAATACTTACGCCCAAAGTTATATTGAATATATTGACTATCATCCGGGCATTTTGAAGGACTGATGACTGGAAATTCTGTCGAGAAATGTTATTTTCAAATGAAAATTAAAGGACAAAATGTAT
>CM042172.1:47326529-47374029 GCA_023376005.1 Doryteuthis pealeii
TGAGATAGATAAATGTATAGATAGGAACAAACTGAGATAGTATTGTCTGAAAAAAAGAAGAGACGTCATTACATAAGCCGTGACACAAGAGTGACTAAAAACCTATCATAACCCTAATATGCACTGCCCTGGTTGCTCGCTGTCAACAGGCCGTCTCGATTGAATATCGTTACTCCTACTGAGACGGCCGCTTAGATGTTTATTAGAATGGATAATAAGATTTAGTGTACCGTCAGCGATAGAAGCTGATTGCGGGCAACAGTTCTGATTCAACCTGTTTTTCCTGTTAACCTTTCATAAAGACAAACTGACCACAAAAATTGTGACGTCATATCGGAGGGAACTACATGATACATACAAGTAATCACGTGATGTCCAAACATACAAAGGGTGTAGCACCAAATTCAAATCTCTTCCTCTCTCTCTCTCTCTCTCTCTCTCTCTCTCTCTCTCTCTCTCTCTCTCTCTCTCTCGGTTTCCCTGGTGGACAGGCAATCTCAACAATAAATCGGGCGTTGTTTCATTTTCTGTCCAGTTTTTATTTTTACTCCCACAGAGCGGAACAATACCTCATTCAGTTGATATCTATCTATCTTTCTATCTATCTATTTCAAGGATCACCAAACTTTTTTCAATTAAACAAGCACACATTACATCACACTAGTATATATATATATATATTATATATATATATATATATATTCTTTTTCTTTACTTGTGGCCTGCAACTTTTCTAATTTTTAGTTTACTCAGGACTACTTATACTTTTTCTGTTGTAAAGTCTCCTAATTTGCTGTCTAGTTGGTTGTCTGCGATTTTTTGGGTATTATTTTCTATGATTTTAGGTGATGGGGGTCCCACGAGTTTTTGAAAGTGGTCTTTCCACTTCTGAAGTCTATTTTTTTGGCTGGTTGCCTTTAACATTTCCGACCACTAATTACATTTACAGTTTGCCATGCTAATGTAGAAGAAATAAAACTTTGAATTTGAAAAACTTGATGTCAGTCATTGATTGGGTTTGTGGTATTCCTTGTGCGCCGATTCTTTCTATCTTTCCTATCGACCGGGCCAAAAAGTGTGGATGGTCCAACTCGTCACTATAAACAAAACACTGTGTGGATTGTTCATTGGATGAAGCCTCATGCGTCGAAATCCACAAGAGAGTCCATTTCCATTCAATAAGATAAATACAGATAAGTAAAAGGAAATAAAGGACATCTAAGAAAACGACGAGTAATACTTCCCTTAGGTCATCTTAGTCCAATACAAATCTGATGAAGAACTGACCTGTCTTCTTTGAAAATCAACATTCTATCAACTGGATGTTTAGGGTGGCTCGAGTTGCGCAACCATCTGAGCCATCAAACCCGTCCCCCTTGTCGGTTGGGCTGTAGAATGCGCCGACTACATCTCTGCAGAGGTGTAAGACCCTGTTGAGTCAGTAAAATGGTAACTCCTGTGTATAGAGTGAGAGGCTATATGCCAATCACGTGGTGATGTTTAGGCGCAAAATCCCAAATCCTGAGAGACAGATTCCACCAGCAGTTCCAGGAGGCAGCGACATTAAAAGCTCTCCTAGAGTCAACCCTAAGATACGAGATATCTTCTTCGGCACGCCGGTAAGGCCCTTAAACGCAACTTTATAAACAGGAAGGACTTTATATTGTTATTCATTGTTTCATGTGCTGGTTAATAGATTGTTAGAATTAAAGTATTAATTCATTTATTTGTTGCTGTTTGCATTAGAATTAAATGCTATAATAACACAATAACCCCACCAATTGCCCCCCCCCCATTGACAGTGGGTAGCTACCGTGATAAGCATAAGGACGGAATCCTGCTAGCCGGGAATTCCATAACATACAACACTCTACTTACTTGGACTACACAAGCGGTCGTAAAGGCCGTTTCACAACTTGTCATGTCAATCCCTAGCATCCATATGATTGTCCTGACCCTATTTCTATTACGGCAAATACTCAACCCTTTTTATCATATAGGTGCTAGAACGCGGTGGCTTAGTGTCCTGGGTATGACCGTTAAACTGCATCTAGTGGTGAGGTTCCAATTCTAGATAGTGTAGAGTACTCCTTCATTGCTATTACTCCTCGGTCCACTATGACCCAGATTGGTAGTATCTGTTTAGGGTCTCACCCATGGGTTATATAGATAAAAAATGAGTTTAAAATATGTGTTTAAAAACAGTCAAAAAATTGAATTCCCAGCAAGAATGAATGAAACAAAAACGTTTTCGGCATAAAATAACCCAACAAGGGTTGACATGCCGTAAAATTCGACCAACCAACCAACCAATCAACCAACCCACCATGAAGCCCGGCAGTAAAAATAGAAACAAGGAGTTTAAAATAGATAAGTTTTTCTTTTCTGGCTGGGCATTTCTTTTTCGATTCAAGGATGCTGTGAGGGGCAGGGGTTCCTATTCCCCCCTCCCCGGGGGCGGTGTGGGGGGTGGGGTGGGGTTGTGGGTTGAATCTGTCAATTCGTGCAGTTATGAACTCTTTCTAAAGATTATAATGTCAATATCGACATTGGCAGTTGTTGAATAAGAAAAGGAATGGCAATCATAAAAGAAAGAATTCAACGATTTCAGTTTTGAATTCTTCCTGATAAACACAAATTGGATTCAACGCCCAATTTTCGTTTTTTTTTCTTTTCAACAAGAAAAACGTGAATGAAAGTCGTTGTTTATAAGTTGCTAATAAACAGCGAATACAAACATTGGCGATTGGGGATAGTGATTGCTGAATGGCAAGACGTGGTTAGTGGGGTTGGTTGGTTGAGGAGTTAAAAAAACAACACATGGCTTTTTTGTATAGGTAAATAGAATAGAGAACAATGTTTAAGTGCAAATAAAAGGGGGGAATAAGAGAGAGAGAGAGAGAGAGAGAGAGAGAGAGAGAGAGAGAGAGAGAGAGAGAACTGGGGAAAGATCAATAGGGACAGACAGACAGACAGAGACAGACAGAGAGAGACATGGGGAAAGATGAAATAGATGAGAGAGAGAGAGAGAGAGAGAGAGAGAGAGAGAGAGAGAGAGAGAGGAACTGGATAAAGATCAAGAGAGACAGACAGACAGACAGACAGAGGGAAAGATGAAGAGAGAAGAAGTAAAACGGAGAGAGAGAGAGAGAGAGAGAGAGAGAGAGAGAGAGAGAGAGAGAGAGAGAGAGAGAACTGGGGAAAGATCAATAGGGACAGACAGACAGACAGACAGACAGAGAGAGACATGGGGAAAGATGAAAATAGATACGCAGAGAGAGAGAGAGAGAGAGAGAGAGAAGAGAGAGAGTGTGAGAGAGAGAGAGAGAGAGAGAAATAGAGAACTGAATAAAGATCAAGAGAGAGAGAGACAGAGAGAGAGAGAGACAGACAGACAGACAGACAGACAGACAAGAGGGAAAGATGAAGACTGGGTCAAAGAGAGAGGAGTGAGAAGAAGTAAAACGGAGAGAGAGAGAGAGAGAGAGAGAGAGAGAGAGAGAGAGAGAGAGAGAGAGAGAGAGAGACGTGGAGGATGGAAAGATGAAGAGTGGGATAGAGGGGATGAGGAAAGAAAGTAAAAGAGGGAGAGGGAGAGAGGAGGTGGAGGATGGGAGAAAGTAAATTTTGACAGAAAAAGAAAGAAAGGAAAGAGATAAATAACGAACAGGAAAAAAAGCAAAAGAAAAATCGAGTAAAAAGAAAAAAAGAAGGAAAATGAAGAAAATAAGGAATCATAAAAAGAAAGAAAGAAGGAATGAATAAAAGAAAAAAAAGGAAGAGAAGAAGAAAAAAGAATGAAAGGGTAAAAAAAGAGGAAAGAAAACGTTGACAAAGAAGAGACAAGAAAGACAAAATGAAAAGAAGAAAGAAATGAGAAAAGAAAAAGAAAGAAAGAAAAAAGAATAGGAAATAAAGAAATGATGAATGAGTAAAGGAAGAAATAGAAGAGAGGAAAAAGAAAATAAAGAATGTTGGAGAAAAGAGAAGAGAAAAAAGAGAAGGTAAAAGAAAAGCAGACGGATAGAAAGAAGAAGAAGAAGAGGAGAAAAGAAGGAGTAAAAATGAAAAAGAAAAGAGAAGAAAGGAAAATTGATAGAAGAAAGAAAGAAATGAGGAAAAGAAAAGATGAAAAGAAAGAAGAAAGAAAGTCAATATGAAAGACTGAATGAAGAAAAGAAAGAGAGAAACAGAATAAAGAAAAAGAGAGAAAGAAAGACGAAAGAAAGAAAATAAAAAGAAAGAACGAAAAAAGGAATAAAAGATGAAATTGAATATATGAAGAAAAAAAGAAAAAAAGATAAATGAATAGGAAAGAAAGAGAAAATGTTTGATAGGAGGAAGGACGAAATAGAAGGGAGAGAAAAGAAAAGATAGATGAAAGAAAGAAATAAAGACAGAAGGAGAGAAAGACAGAAAGAAAGGGAGAAAGAAGGAGAGAACGAAGGAGAGAAAGAAGGAAAGAAAGAAGGAGAGTAAGAAGGAGAGTAAGAAGGAAAGAAAGAAGAGAGAAGACGAGAAAGTAATAAAAGAGTAAATAAACGAAGAAAAAAAGAAGGAAAGAAGAAAGAAACGAAAGAAAAAAGAGAAGAAAAGAAACGAAAAAAAGAAAAGAAAGAAAAAGAATGAGAAATAAAAAAAAGGAAAAAGAAATAAAAACGAAGAAGAAATAAAAAATTACGCCCTTAAAGAATATTTATTCATTTTGCTTTTGATTAATTGTCGTATTGAGCAAACTAATAATTCGCCAGAAATCTACTAAACCTCCACAGTTAAATGAAACATGCGCATTGTTTGTTTCCGGTTTTGTCTTCTGTGCAGCAAACCAGAGTCACCTAGGCAGTATCTGTAAGGAAAGCAGTATAATTTACTCCTCCAGAAATTTGAAAAAGGCTGCACACCTTGGTATTCATGCCGGAAGCTCCAATATAAAGATTTCACAGTATTTGGATGTCAACATTTCAGGACGAGTAACATGAGTCGACCGTCTCGTATGAAGTGTAAAGTCCAGACTGCCAATGGCGGCGTCCTACCTGTCATTAAATAGAGCCTTACCGACGGCCTGCCACTAACATATACATGATATCACGAACGGTCACTCTAAGTCACCTACCAATAAAGGGAGGTTACTCTAACCTACCCATACAACACATTTTACATATCTTGTCTGAGAATGAACACCAAATTCTGGCGTTGGTGGCAAATACACAAATATTTCCACCTAACTGTTACCAGGTTCGTGATCTACTTAGCTGAGGCGTTTGTTGTGTAATGGTTATCAGTGTAAGAAATGGACAGGCCGACTCGCGTTCAAATCCGAAACAAAGCAGTTTGTATTTCATATAGCACTAATACTATTGGGAAAGGTATGCATCCAACTACCCCCCCCCAGCGATGGGTAAATTGTAGGGCAGACTAGACTATTTGGCTTGGCAACCAGTCAAACTCCACTTAAAAATTAACCTTATGGCACATCCTGTTCTTTTGGATGGGTTGGGTAAATAAACACTTAGCTTCATTCATTACAGTGGTTAGGATCTGCAAGGCTAAGTAAGCATTGCGCTATGGCGAGTTGCCCGGATCAAGTCACCAACAGGCACTCCAGCCGAGATCCGTTTTGAAAGGAACTGAATTTTGCTTTTCACTGGTCGTTTGTAAACAAAACAGCCAGCCGATAAAAACCAGTAACATTTTTATACTAAAATAGTTTTCGATTTTAATTTAAAAAATTATTTCATGTTGTTGTTGTTAGCATATGTGAAAAAATAATTTTGCACTAAAGATAAACTAATATTGTTATTTAAAAAAAAAAAAACTTAAAACGAAAGACATGTTTATTAATTTTCAATGGGCCTCTAGGGATAGTTAATAAAAAAATTTATGAAAACTATATTATAAGGCTATAATAATAATTGCTAACCCCTAACCCCTAACCCTAACCCTATTTCAAAAAGTTTAGAATATTTTAGAATTAAAATTTGATAGCGAAATCTTTTTCGTTTTTATCGGCTGCTGATTTTGTTTACTGACAACCGGTGAAAAGCAAAATTCAGTTCCTTTCAAAACTGATCTGGGCTGGGGTGCCTGTTGGTGACTTGGTCCAGTCACCCTAACATACAGACTTTACCGCTAAATCAAAACCGTTCGGGTTGCATTGAATTAAGTTTCCCTAGGCACACTTCAGGATGATGATAACTAACTCTGTGTGTCGCCATAAACCAGTGAAATTTCAGAGATTTTAGGGTAATTTGGGCTTGGGGGGTGGGGGTGATATTCGCAATTGGATCGTTTCAGGTTCGTGGCCTGGTTCAGTCCGGGCACAAGATAGGAGGGGCGCCTATAACCACGGTAGATGCATCTTCACGCTCGATGCTACCACCAGTCAAATTTTAAGTGGAAGGCGCCCGCCTTTACTCACGAGATAAGCAAGCAACACACTTATCTTTTGCCGTTACTGTCATGCGTAGAGATAAGTAGTCTAGCGGTCAGGGCCCCCAAGACCGGTGTTGTCATACCCAGACAACTGGTGTGCATTACTTATTCCCCACCCCCCACGCCATGACCACGTCTATAGGATTTACGCCACCCACTCTTTTCGCCAGAGTACCTTAGTAGGCACACACATACAAACATTGGTCTCATACCTTTATTCTAGAGCAGTGGTTCTCAAAGTGGGCGGTACCGCTCCTCTGGGGGTGGTTGGTGGGGGGTGAGGGTGGAAAGATCTAGGGATTGGTGAAACAGAAAGTGGTGGGGTGTGTGACAGGATGGCATTAAGAACAGTTAATAAGTATCATGTTTTTTACAAAATCTAAATGAGATATATATATATATATATATATATATATATATATATATATATATATATATATACCTCTCCCTGATATTAGGAAAATTCTCTCTGTAACCACCAAAATTATCTATAAAAATAACAATAAGAAACGCCTACAAATTCTTGAAGCAATATACATAAAAATTTAAAAAACCTAACATCAATAAAATAGCATTCAACGTCGACATAACATATTTACTATCTTTAATAACTAACACGCTTAACTAAAAAAAATAATAGACTCTTTAAATAAAAACAAAACAAAAAAAAACAAAAGAAAAAAACAAAAAAAAACCAAAAAATAAAACAACAACAACAACAGGCAACAATCTCTTTGGTCTAGCGCTATTGAAAAGGGGATAGACTCCCTCGCTGACTGGCTAATACCGACTTTAGGCCGCCCGGACGACTTATATATATATATATATATATATATATATATATATATATATATATATATATATCATTATTACTAAGGTAAAGGAACACGTATGCAGTTTATACAGTATAAAGCTGACATAAGACTAAAATTAAAAACTCAAACGTACATATAAAGATTCAACCAAAACAGTCTGAGGGGGCAAGGAAATGCCAAAATAAATTTATATCCGTACCAAGGTACCCATGTATATATATATATATATATATATATATATATATATATATTATATCTTTACAACCATTCGATTTGAATTGCACTCTGTAAAATTTGCATTCTAAACATTGTGAAGTAAAAGAATCTCGAAGAGAAACTTTAGTTCTGATTTGAGCCACTGCAGCTGTTCTTAAACAAGGTACTCACTTGTTTAACTTGTCTTATTTTGTGCGCATGTGCGTGTCTGTATACATGTGTGTGTGGGTGTGTATGTGAGTGTGTGGGTGTGTATGTGCGTGAGTGTGTGTGTAAGTGTGTGTGTGTTTATATGCGCGTGTATATATATGTATTTGTATAATCTATATATGTGCGTATATATGTGTGTGTGTGTCTACATGTACATATGTATATGTGTGTGTATATATGTGCATATATGTGTGTTTGCGCATATGTATTTATATGTATATATATGTATATATGTACATATATATAGTCTATTGTCAATCTCTACCTGATGGTGAGGGAGTGGAGCGCCGCCCCTACCATCAGCTCTTCTTTATCGCACAGATCCTAATTGTGATACTCAAGTGCTGTGTTCGCGATGATGGCATCGAACCAGGAACTCCGATCGACATCTAAAAAGACCCCTGTATATGTATATGTGTATGCATTGTGGTTTTTATGTGCGTGTGTGTATATATATGCATATAAATGTGTGTGAGTATGTGTATGTGTTGTGTGTGTGTGTGTGTGTGTGTGCGTGTGTGTGTGTTTGTTTGTATGTATGTGTGTATATATGTGTCTATGTGTGTGTGTATGTGTGTGTGTGTGTATCTGTGTGGGAATGGTTCCAGTACGAAACGTTAAACTGACGAAAAGGTATTAAAAGAACTTCCTTGTTTTTTCTTTCCAGATTTTTGGTCTCAAACAAACTCCCTCTCCCCGACCCTCACACTGACCCCGACGCGCGAAAATATCAACTAAGTATCCAATTTTATTTTGATTTTGTTTGTTTTTGTTTTCTCGTTCGTTGTTCTTTGTTTTTGTTTGTTTTTTTTTCTCGACAATGATGACGACTACCCTAACATAGAGCAGACGGAGCCGTAGCAGCAGGTCGACTTTTGTGCACTGCACCCCCCCAAAAAAAAAACCCAACTGGTTATGTCAAGCCTTAGGATCTATAAGTTTAAATCCCGACCGTATTCTCCAAATTGTTCTTATGTCAAACACGAATCCTTTTAACTTATTGATACTAGAAACTAGTAGGTGGAATATATACCATGTACCCCACGTGTACGGGTTAGGCACAAGGCCCTATTGATGTGGGAGCACCCACAAGCCGAGTCTTATGAGTGGCGAGTGCAAAAAATGCGTTGATTCGGTCGGCATCGACCTCAAGGAGGGTGCTTCAGGCACTGGGCAATAAACTCAACCCTGCCTCTTTTAATTGAGGGTGCAGATGTTGCCTGGAGGGATGGATCCCTGAAATATTGCCCTGCGTGTTATACATCGTAGGTGAAGTTTGAGACCTCCCGTAGGCCTAGGCTAATCTTCTCTATGATGCTCACTAACCCGCTTACACTCAGTACATTTACAGCCTACCTAACTCCATGCTATCCTCTACCCTCCAAAGGCACATCTGCACCCATCATATTAAAAGGGCAGGGTTGAGTTTTATTGGCAGTGCCTGAAGCACCCTCCTTGCAGCGGTCGATGCCGACGCGAATCAACGCATTTTTTGCACTCGCCACTCATAAGACTCGGCTTGGGGTGCTCACACATCAATAGGCCTGTGCCTAACCGTCCGTGGGGTACATGGTATTATTCCACCTACTAGTTCTGTATCCAGAAGTTAAAAAGGATTCGGGTTGACATAGAAAAGTTTGGAGAATACGGTCGGGATTTAAACTTATAGATCCTAAGGCTTGACATAACATTGGGTTTTTTTTTTGGGGGGGTGCAGTGCACAAAGTCGACCTGCTGCTACGGCTCGTCTGCTCTATTAGGGTAGTCGTCATCATTGTCGAGAAAAAACAAACAAAAACAAGAACAACGAACGAGAAAAACAAAAACAAACAAAATCAAAATAAAATTGGTACTTAGTTGATATTTTCGCGCGTCGGGGTCAGTGTGAGGGTCGGGGAGAGGAGTTTGTTTGAGACAAAAATCTGAAAGAAAAAACAAGGAAGTTCTTAATACCTTTTCGTCAGTTTAACGTTTCGTACTGGACCATTTCGCCACACAGATACACACACACACACATACACACAGCACATAGACACTATATACACACATACATACAAACAAACACACACACACGCACACACACACACACACACACACAACACATACACATACTCACACACATTTATATGCATATATAATACACACAGCACATAAAAACCACAATGCATACACATATACATATACAGGGGTCTTTTTAGATGTCGATCGGAGTTTCTGGTTCGATGCCATCATCGCGAACACAGCACTTGAGTATCACAATTAGGATCTGTGCGATAAAGAAGAGCTGATGGTAGGGGCGGCGCTCCACTCCCTCACCATCAGGTAGAGATTGACATAGACTATATATATGTACATATATACATTATATACATATAAAGCATACATATGCGCAAACACACATTATGCAAATATATAACCACACAATATACATAACTACATGTAGACACACAACAACATATATACGCACATATATAGATTATACAAAATGACATATATATAAGCGCGCCATATAAACCACACACACTTACCACACACTCACCCACATACAACACCCACACACTCACATACACACCCACACACACATGTATACAGACACGCACATGCGCACAAAATAAGACAAGTTAAACAAGTGAGTACCTTGTTTAAGACAGCTGCAGTGGCTCAAATCAGAACTAAAGTTTCTCTTCGAGATTCTTTTACTTCACAATGTTTAGAATGCAATTTTACAGAGTGCAATTCAAATCGAATGGTTGTAAAAGATCTATATAATTATATAGATATATATAATATATATATATATATAATATATATGGTACCTTGGTACGGATATAAATTTATTTTGGGCATTTTCTTGCCCTCAGACTGTTTTGGTGAATCTTTATATGTACGTTTGAGTTTTTAATTTTAGTCTTATGTCAGCTTTATACTGTATAAACTGCATACGTGTTCCCTTTACCTAGTAATAATGATTTTATATATATATATATATAATATATATATATATATATTAATATATATATAGTCAGTCGGTCGGCGGCTAAAGTCGGTATTAGCCAGTCAGCGAGGGAGTCTATCCCCTTTCAATAGCGCTAGACAAAGAGATGTTGCCTGTTGTTGTTGTTGTTTTATTTTGGGTTTTTTTGTTTTTCTTTGTTTTTTTTTTGTTTTGTTTTTATTAGAGTCTATTATTTTTTTTAGTTAAGCGTGTTAGTTATTAAAGATAGTAATATGTTATGTTCGACGTTGAATGCTATTTTATTGATGTTAGGTTTTTAAATTTTTATGTATATTGCTTCAAGAATTTGTAGGCGTTTCTTATTGTTATTTTTATGATAATTTTGGTGGGTTACAGAGAGAATTTTCCTAATAAGGGGAGGTATATGATATATATATAGTATATATATATATATATATATATATATAATATATATATAATCTCATTTAGAATTTGTAAAAAACAGATAACTTATTAACTGTTTTCTTAATGCCATCCTGTCACACCACACCCACCACTTTCTGTTTCACCAATCCTAGAGTCTTTCCACCCTCACCCCCACCAACCACCCCAGAGGAGGCGGTACGCCCACTTGAGAACCACTGCTCTAGAATAAGGTATGAGACCAATGTTTGTATGTGTGTGCCTACTAAGGGTACTCTGGCGAAAAGAGTGGGTGGCGTAAATCCTATAGACGTGGTCATGGCGTGGGGGGTGGGGAATGATAATGCACACCAGTTGTCTGGGTTATGACACCGGTCTTGGGCCCTGACCGCTAGAACTACTTATCGTTCTACGCATGACAGTAACGCAAAAGATAAGTGTGTTGCTTGCTTATCTCGTGAGTAAAGGCGGGCGCCTTCCACTTAAAATTTGACTGGTGTAGCATCGAGCGTGAAGATGCATCTACCGTGGTTATAGGCGCCCTCTATCTTGTGCCCGGACTGAACCAAGGCCACGAAACCTGAAACGATCCAATGCGAATATCACCCATCCCCCCAAGCCCAAATATACCCCTAAAATCTCTGAAATTTCACTGGTTTATGGCGACACACAGAGTTAGCGTTATCATCATCCTGAAAGTGTGCTAGGGAAACTTAATTCAATGCAACCCGAACGGTTTTGAATTTAAGCGGTAAAGTCTGTATGTTAGGGTGGACTGGAACCAAGTCACCAAAACAGGCACCGCCAGCCCAGATCATTGAGATTTGAAAGGAAACTGAATTTTGCTTTTCACCGGTGGTCAGTAAACAAAAATCAGCAGGCGACCGCATGTAAAACTGAAAAGAAGATTTGCGCTTATCAAATTTTATTATAAAATATTCTTAACTTTTTTGAAATAGGGTGAGATTAGTATGTGCAGGGTAGGGTTGGGTTAGACGAATTATTATTATAGCCTGTATAATATAGTTTTTCAATAATCTTTTTTATTAACTTCCTAGAGGCCCATCTGAACCAAGTTAGATAAACATGCATCGTTTCGTATTTAAGTTGTTTTTTTTTTAAATAACAATATTAGTTTAATTTTAGTTATAGCTAAAATTATTTTTTCACATATGCTAACAACAACACATGAAGATAGGCTATTTTAAATAAAAATCGAAATATTTAGTATGATCGAAGATGTTCTGGTTTTTATCGCTGGCTAGTTTTGTTTTGAAACGACTCAGGTGATAAAGAGACAGCAAAGTTGTCCGTCGGTAGTCCAGTATCGCTCTGTATTTCTCAACGATAAACGGCTGGAGATCCTCGGCTGGGAGTGGGACCTGTTGGTGACGTTGATCCCGGGCAACTAGCGCGCGAACATAGGCGATGCAATGCTGAAGATCCTACCTTTAGCCTTAATGCAGATCTAACCCTCATACTGCGCGGTAATGCGTTGAATGAAGCTAAGTGTGTTATTTACCAATGCAACCAGGTGCCAAAGAACAGGATTGTGTGGCTAGGTAGGGAGGTTTTTTAAGTGGAGTTTGAGCTGATTGCCCAAGCGCAAATGCTAGTTGTCCTCAATATCTACCATCGCTGGGGGGGGGGGGTAGTTGGATGCATACCTTTCCCGCAAATCGAGTGCTTGAAGATGCTATTGAATTCAGAGATGCTTTGTTTTCGGATATTAGACGCGCACGTGCGGCTTGATCCATTTCTCGTACACCTCGAACACATTACACAATAAACGCCGCTCAGACTAAGGTAGATACGAACTGGTAACAGTTAGGTGGATAAATAATTTGTGTTTTGCCACCAACGCGACGTGAATTTGGGTGTTCTCTGTCTCAGACAAGATTAGTGATAAAATGTGGTGTAATGAGCTAGGTTAGAGTAACCTCCCTTTATTGGGTGGAAGGTGACTTAGAGTGACGTTCGCTGATATCATGTAATAGCTGAGTTGGCAGCACGTCGAAGGCCTTCATTTATGATGACAGTGACGCCGGGCCATTGGCAGTCTTGCTGACTTTAAGATTCAACGAGACGCGGTCGTACTCTATGTACTCGTCCTGAAATGTTGACATCCAAATCACTCAGTGAAATAGTCGTTTATATTGGGCTTCCGGCATGGAATCCAAAGAAGTGTGCTGAGCCCTTTTTCAAATATGACTGTACGAGGAGTATTAGTACTGCTTTCCTTATAACAGATACTGCTAGGTGACTCTGGTTTCTGCATCAGAGACTAACCCTGGAAACAAAACATGCGCATGTATTTAATTTAACGAGTGGAGGTTAGTAGAATTTGCTGGACCGAATTGTTGTTTGCTCAATACAGACAATTAATCAAGCAAAATGAATAAATATTACTGGTTAATGAGGAGCTCGATGAATGTTGCTTTATCTATTTCTTCTTCGTTTTAATATCTCTTTCATTCCTTTTATTTTCATTGCTAGTTGCTTTCTTTTCTGTGTTTTCGTTTCTTTTTCTTGCTATCGTTTTTTATCTCGTATATTCTTCTTCTTTCCTTTCTTTCTTCGTTAATGTTACTGCTTTTATAGCTTTCTCGTTTCGATCTCTTCACTTTCTTTCTTCTGTAACTCTTCCTTCTTACTCTTCCTTCTTTCTTTCTTACTTGGTCTCTCCTTGTCGCGTTCTCGTCCTTCTTTCGTACCGGTTTCTTCTGTCGTTTCTCTCCTTCTGTCTTATTTCTATTCTAATTCAATCTAGTTCGTTATTCTTTTCTCGCTCTCGCTTCTATCTTGTCCTTCTGCCTATCAAGCATGTTCTCATATTCTTTCTAATTCATTTGATCTTTTTTTCTTTTTTTTCTATATTACAATTCTAGCGCTCCTTTCATATGTTCCTTTTTCGTTTCTTTCTTTTTAATTTTTCGTTTCTTTCGTTTGTCTTTCTTTCATCTCTTTTCTTTATCTCTGTTTCTCTTTTCTATCTTCTTCATTCAGTCTTGTCATATTTGGAGCTTTCTTCTTCGTTTCTTGTTCATCTGTTCTTTCTCATTTTGCTTTCTTTCTTCTATCAATTTCCCTTTCTTCTCTTGATTCTTTTTCATTTTCACCGTCCTTCTTTCTCCTGTTCTTCTCTTCTTGCTCGTATCCGTACTGCTTTTCTTATTACCTTCTCTTTTTCTCTTCCTCTGTTTTCAACATTCTTTATTTTCTTTTTCTCGTCTTCCTATTTCTTCCTTTACTCATTCATCATATCTTTATTTCCTCATTTCTCTTTCTTTTTTCTTTCTTTTTCATTTCTTTCGTCTTCTCACTTTCTTCCGTTTTTCTTTGTCTTTGCTGGTCTCATTCTTTGTCACGTTTCTCTGTTCCTCTGGTTTTTACCTTTCATTCTTTTTTCTTCTTCTCTTACCTTTGTTTTCTTTATATTCATTCCTTCTTTCTTTCTTTTATGATTCTTATTGTTCTTCATTTCTTGCCTTCTTTTTATCTTTTTACTCGATCTTGTTCTAATGTTTGCTTTTTTCCTGTTCTTATTTATGATCTTTCCTTTCTTTTCTTTTCTTGTCAAAATTGTACTTTCCTCGCCGATCTCTCCCCCTCCTGCTCTCCCTCCCCTCTTTTACCTTTTCGCCTCATCCCCTCTGCGGATGCCACTCTCTGCATCTTCTCCATCCTCTACCACTGCTCTCTCTCTCTGTTCGCTCGTGCATCTCTCGCTCATCTCATACCTCTTCTCTCTCGCTGCTTCTCTCTCTCTCTCTCCGGTTTTACTTCTTCTCACTATCCTCTTCTCTTTGACCAGTCTTCATCTTTCCCTCTTGTCTGTCTGTTCTGTCTGTCGTCTGTCTCTCTCTCTCTCTGTCATGCAGTCTCTCTCTCTTGATCTTTATTCCAGTTTCATCTTTTTCTCCTCTCTCTCTCTCTCTCTCTCACACACCCCCCCCCCCTCTTTTCTCTTTCTCATCTCTCTCTCTCTCTCGTCTCTGCGTATCTATTTCATCTTCCCCCCATGTCTCTCTCTGTCGTCTTGTCTGTCTGTCTGTCTATTGATTTCCCCAGTTTTCTCTCTCTCTCTCATCTCTCTCTCTTCTCTCTCTCTCTCTTCTCTCTCTCTCTCCTTTTACCTTTCTCTCATCCTCCTTCTTTGACCCAGTCTTTCATCTTCGCTCTTGTCTGTCCTGTCTGTCTGTCTCTCTATTGATCTTTAATCCAGTTCTCTCTCTCTCTCTCTCTCTCTCTCTCTCTCTCTCTCTCTCTCTCTCTCTCTCTCTCTCTCTCTCTGCGTTCTATTTTCAATCTTTCACCATGTCTCTCTCTGTCTGTCTGATCTGTCTGTCTGTCGTGTCCCTATTGATCTTTCCCACCAGTTTGCGAGTCTCTCCATCTTCTTCTCATCTCTCTCCTCTCTCAGTCCTCTTCTCTCTCTCTTATTCCCCCTTTTATTTGCACTAAACATTAGTTCTCTATTCTATTACCCATATACAAGAAAAGCAGTGTTGTTTTTTTAACTCCTCACCAACGCAACCCCACTACCCGTCTTGCTACTTCAGAGATTCCTTCACTCAACTCAATCGCCATGTATAGTTGTGATTCGCTGGTTTATTAGCGCGAACTTATATAACAACGACTTTCATTCACGTTTTCTTGTTTGAAAAGAAAAAATAAACGAAATTGGGCGTTGAATCCAATTTGTGTTTTATCAGGAAAGAAATTCAAATCTGAAATGTCGTTGAAATTCTTTCTTTTATGATTGCCATTCCTTTTTCTTATTCAACAACTGCCAATGTCGAATATTGACATTATATCATTTAGAAAGAGTTCATACTGCACGAATTGACAGATCAAGCCCACAACCCCACCCACCCCCCACACCGCCCGGGGGAGGGGGAATAGGAACCCCTGCCTCCTCCAGCATCCTTGAATGCGAAAAAGAAATGCCCGCCAGAAAAGAAAAAACTTATCTATTTTAAACTCCTTGTTTCTACTTTTTACTGCCGGGCTTCATGGTGGGTTGGTTATTGGTTGGTTGGTTGGTCGATTTTACGGCATTTCAACCGCTGCCTTGTTCGGGTTATTTTAATGCCGAAAGGCAAACGTTTGTTGTTTCATTCGCATTCTTGCTGGGAATATCGGAAGGTTTGTTTTGACTGTTTGTATTAAACAGCATATCTCTATTAAAAGCTTGATTTTTATCATATATGACCCTGGCGATGAGGACCTAACAGATACTACCTTATACTGAGCGTCATGAGTGGCAGGATCCGGGAGTAATCTTAGGCAATGAAGCGAGTAGTACTACACATATACTAGAATTGGAGAACCTCTACCACTCAGATGATGATTGGGTATCGCATCTGTATCAGATTGAACGGTCATGGAAACCCAGGCACTAAGCCACCGCGGTTCTAGCCCTATATGAATCAAAAAGGTTCGAGTTCTGTTGACCGTAATAGAAAATAGGGCTCAGGACATCATATGGATGCTAGGGATTGACATGACAAGTTTGAAACGGCCTTTACGACGCGCTTTGTGTACGTCCAAGTAGTAGAGTGTTGTATGTTGATGGAATCCGGCTAAGCAGTGGATTCCGTCTTATGCTTATCAGCGGTAGCTACCCACTGTCCATGGGGGGGGGGGGCAATTGGTGGGGTTATTGTGTATTATAGCTTTAATTCTAAGCAAACAGCAACAAATATGAAATTAATACATTTAATCTAACAATCTATTAACCAGCACATGAAACATGAATAACAAATATAAAGTCTTCTGTTTTATAAAGTTGCGTTTAAGGGCCTTACGGGGTGCCGAAGAAGATAATCTCGTATCTTGGGTAGACTCTAGGAGAGCTTTTTAATGTCGCTGCTTCCTGAACTGGCTGTGGAATCTGCTGCTCAGGAGTTTGCGGAGTGTTTTGCGCCTAAACATCACCGTGATTGGTACATATGTAGCATCTCAGCTCTATACCACGGAGTTGACCATTTTATGCTCACAGGTCTTTACACCTCTGCGACAGATGTGTCGGCGCATTCTACAGCCCAACGACAAAGGGGGACGGGTTTGATGGCTCAAGGGCTGGTTGGCGCAAACTCGGCCATCCCTATGTAACATTGCCCAGTTGATAGAACTGTTGCTTTTCAAAGAAGACAGGTCAATTCTTCATCAAGATTTGTATGTGGAACTAGAATGACCTAAGGGAAAGTCAATAATACTGTCGTTTTTCTTCGAGGACTGTACCTTTGCTATTTTCACTTTGACTATCTGTAATCTATATCTATTGAATGGAATTGGACTCTCTGTGGATTTCGCCCGCATGAGGCCTCATCGCAGTTGCAATCCACAGTGTTTTGTTTTATAGTGCCGGGCTTGGACAATCCAGCTACTTTTTGCCCGTCGTGGAGGAAAAGTAGGTAGGAAAGGAGAATCGGCGCACGGAAGGATTATAACCACAAACCCAGATCAAGTGATGACATGCAGAGTTTTTCAAATTCAAAAGTTTTATTTCTTCTAGATTAGCATGGCAAACTGATAAATGCTAATGTAGTGGTCGAATGTTAAACGCGGCAAACCAGCCAAAAAAATAAGACTGTCAGAAGTGAGAGACCACTTTCAGAAAACGTCGTGGACCCATCACCTAATCAAGAAAATAATAACCCAAGCATCGCAGACCAACCACTAGCAGCAATAATTAGGCGAGACTATTACAACAGAAAAAGTTAGTACGTACCTGAGTAAACTAATATGATTCGAAGAAAGTTGCAGGCCCAACAGTAAAGGAAAAAGAATATCATATATTACTTAATATATCTACTATGATATATATATAATGAGTGTGGATGATAATGATGTTCGATTGCAGGTTTTGATTGAAAAAGGCTTGTAGAGGCTGAATCCTCGAATGCGAGGCAAGGATGAAATAAGCATAGAATAGAAAGGATAGATGAAGAGTTATCGCTCAAAACTGAATTGAGGTAGGCTGAGTGGTCCAGCATCTGTGGAGGTATAAGAAATAGAACTGGACAGAATACTTGAGAAACAAACGTGCCCGGAATTCAGATTGGTATGGAGGATTGCCTGTCCACCAAGGGAAGACCGGGGATGAGACAGAGAGAGAGAGAGAGAGAGAGAGAGAGAGGAGAAGAAGAGAGAGTAGGAGAAGCGGGAAGAGGAATTTTGAAATTTGGTAGCGCTACCCCCTTTGCATGCGTTATGGACACTCACGTTCGATTACTTGTATGTAATGTCATGTAGTCTCCCTCCGAATATGACGTCACAATTTTTGTGGTCAGTTTGTCTTTATGAAGGTTAACAGGAAAAACAGGTTGAATCAGAACTGTTGCGCGCAATCAGCTTCTATCGCTGACGGTACACTAAACTATTCATCCATTTAATAAACATCCTAAGCGGCCGTCTCAGATAGGATTGAACGATTTTAATCGAGACGGCCTGTGACAGCGAGCAAACCAGGGCATGCATATTGGGTTATATAGGTTGGTTAGTCACTCTTGTGTCACGGCTTATGTAATGACGTCTTCTTCTTTTTTCAGACAATACTATCTCAGCTTTGTTCTAATCTATACATTCTCTATCTCATTCTGGCGCATATAATATATATATATAGTAATAATATAGGTATATAATAATATATATATAATAACTTTGTTGAAGGTACAATTCTTGTATAAGTGATTCTAGGCTGGTTATATTATTATATAATATAATAATAATATATATATATATATATATATCTATCACTATACACACAACCTCTCAGGCAGCTAAAACAAACCGTTTTGTTCTGAAGATTCTCTTGTAAAAGATATTTAAAAATGTTCTTTTTAATAGATTGTCTGCTGACTATCTATCTATTATCTATCTATCTATCTTAATATTATATATATATCTAGATATACTATAGTTAAATATAGTAGTACGTTCGATTAGAAGCTATATTCATTTATGGGTACATATTGTCGAACATGAGCGGTAGTGAGTTAGTACGCCATAGTTCCTTCACAATATTGTGAATATAGAGCATTAATAGTAGTAGAGGAAGTTGATTTCCACAGCTACACGTAATGCAAGTTTCAGGTGCGTCTTCGTGATATGTAGCTCAGACTCAGTGTCGATGGTACCTTTGCTGTGGTTCTGTCAGAGCGGTATGATGTGAGTGTGAATATGACATCGTATATGTTCGGCGTTCACTTTACGTATAGTAGCTTATTACAGCGAGAGCGCTTGGATGTTACTTTAACTTCGTATCTATGAGATCTGCCGCAGCATTCTGGGATATATCACATACCAGGTATGATATGTTTGATTCGTATGCTTGTTTTACATCCAAATGTAGCTTAGCGTAGCGTTGTGTTGCATTTTTTTCGTTAATATTGAGAAGTGTGTTTGTGGTTTGTGAATTAGTTTTAAATTGACAGTATTTTCGTAGCATCCTAGTATCTGTGAAGTGTTCGAGATTAGGAGTGATGTTCCGGGTGGTTCCTGCTATGAGTCAGGAGGAATGCTTTATGTACTGCAGCGTACTTACGGCATGGAGATGTTACGAAATGATAAGACTCTGTCCGCTCAGATAGTAGCATCGACGGATAGTTCAGAAGCCATCATTACCAGAACCCGATTCAGATGCTATGCCTGCTAGTTATAGCAGGGTCAGGTCTTAGCGAGTAGATCACGTATGCGCGGAGGGTGAAGAGCGTTCCCGTCGAGGTTCTGCATGACTGATGATACAGGATTGTCTGTGAGGCTCTAATCGCGATGATTATGTTGATAGTAGATCAGCATAGCTATTGTAAGGCGCGAACTTACTTTCTTACGTGTGTATTAATAAGGGTGTCTCGTATCGGAGAGAGAACTATAGCGATGATGTATATGTTATACTAGACAGGTCCGGATAGAGCGACCTATAATGGTATGGTTTAATCGCGACATATGAGCTGGTGTATCTCAGTAGCTGGTAGTATTCGTGTATAGAGATGTTGATTGTTCAGATCTATGATGAAAATATAGTATATCTAATAATTGGATCTTAATAATCCTACAGAATCTCAAGTGACCACTGACTTCGTTTTATATAGTAGAGGAACGTAGGCACGTCTGAGGTATGAGGTGGACTCTGGCTTATTGTATGAGATCAGTTTCACACATGACAACATTGTATTGTATCACTTCGCCGCTGATAGAAGCGTCATTACGTATCTAGCTGTAACTGTCGTGATGGATTGGCGTGAGTATAATGATGTTAAAGAGTTCTCGTCGTCGACTACAAGCGCATGTCCGCTGCTGTAGCTCTAAGTTAATCGAGCCGTGAATAGTGCTCGCATAGTAGCTATAGCACTATGTGAGATCAAGTGTATCGTAGATCATTATCTGGACGCGTAAGGATGGTCAGGAGGGTGTACGGTCGATCTAGTGACACACGAATAGGCTGGACGATAGGAGAAGCGGATAGCTGATCATCTCCGCGATACCTATGTGGTGTGTTGCAGCGCTCACGATTGTAGTATTCGCACTTGGATGTCAGCAGGCTGGTCTTGATGGATCAATTTCAGAAGATTTTCAGTATAGTGTCGTGAGCGGAGTAGTCTGTTAGATAGTCGAGATCAGGCATGATGATCGGATGGACTAATAATATACAAGGATGTGAGACACTGGAGTTCGAATGTGCTGTGAGTGATCGTGACAGCCCATCGAGTAGCCAGCTCCTTTACTGGGATTGTAACATCTCTGGCATGTGTCAAATTGTCATGTGTAGTGCGAATTCTAGTAAGAGGGACAGAGTGGACAGTAGCCGGAGATCTGTATATGGATACATCTGCTGTGTGATAGTGGCACGCTATCACGGAGTATGGCAAGGGTGTAGTAGATGATCGTAGGATAGATAAGGAGGTAGTCAGTAATGATACGATCACGTACAGAGAGTGCGCTTTTGATATGATTGACGAAGATGCTACGCTAGGTTAGGATAACCTTGCTACGAATTCACGATAGGTTAGTTTCATATACAGTCATTTTCCATTGCTATGATGCAGTCGCGGATATTGTAGTTTACTGAGAGTCGGAGTATGTATCTGTGAGCTGACACGAGCTTAGACTGATATCGATATCGTCTGATCTTTCATTTGGTTACCAGCTGCGTTAGAGTCTATCTAATAGGACGCGTAGCATGCTATTAATCACTTGCGAGTAAGTGATACTCATTCATGCTGTCGTATCACGTATTTCCAGTATTTTCATGTACTATAGTTCATATACTTCGAGATGTATACCGTGTATGCCTATAGCGTCCTTCACGAGTCGATATTACAGAGTTTCATGGTAATGTGTTAGTTCTGATGCTTATGTTATACACTGTTTTCCTCTTGCATGCCTCTCCTCTTCTTTTCGGCTCTATCTATCCGTCTATCTATCTAGAGTACCAGTCAATCCCAGCTATAATAGAATTCTCTATTTGTGCTATCCGACTGCACCGCAATGCGCACTATTATGTAGAGCAGTATTCAGCCAATCCGCGTGTACACTTATGATTTTACTGCGTCGATGTCTCGTTAGTGTCTCTGTGTGACTGCTGGTTATCATGCGATGTTCTGAGTTAATTTCATGGTTTGGGCCATAACTTTATATAGATCAATGGAGCTTTCCGCTGGCGGCTATTCTTATAGTTTTTCTTTTCCGCCTTGCTTTCCATCCTCCTTTGTACCCTTCACCCACCCACACCCCAGTCCTTATCGAAGTAAGACAGTGTTTAATGACGAGGAAGACGTGTTAGACGAACAGAAGAACATTGCCTCTGCATGTTTTGCTTTGATCAAATCTGTTGTCTTTTCATGTAAAAACGATTTAACTAAAAATGTTTTATTGGTGTTTTCGGCGGCAGACGACGCCATTCTGCTTGCGTACGAAAGACGAAAATTGAGTTGGCCCTTCATTGGCAGATGTAAGAAGTTTTCATGAGCATTCATTTCTATAAAACAACCGGCTTATATCACAATTGTACACAGCACACGACACACACACAGAGACACACAGACACACACCAGACCACACACACAACATATAATATATACATACATACAGATATATACATACATATATATATATATATATATGTATATATATAGTACTATATATATATTTAATTGATGATTATATATCTATATAAGTCATCCCAGACACGCGTTTCGACGTTTCATCGTTATCAGTGTTGCTAGATTAGAAACTCCTTCTAGCACTTGGGAGGAGAACCCGACTGAGTTTTTATCAGTCCGGTTAATCCCCAGCCGTCACGCAATGTCAGTAAAGAGGTGATTTAACTGATAAATGCATCGTAGCAATATGTACATTCAACCGACTCAAAATCTGTAAAGGCAAGCAGCCGAGTATTGTGCATTCACACACCACACACACCCACAACACACACACATCAGAATATATAATATATATAATATATATATATATATATTTCAATATTATCATATATATTAATTAAGAAGAAGAAGAAGAGTGGGAAAAATGGTAACGACATGTACGTACAAAAAAGCCAAATATTCAGAAGCTTGTATTTCATTATGAGTGGAATGAATTATTTTTATTATCATAGGATGTAGCGTGCTTTGGGGCGCTTTTATTTTTTCATATATAGAGAATATTAGACGCTCACAGGGCCGATAGTTATGCGAAGGTATAGCCGGATTAGACGTTTATGAGAAAAGTCACAGGAACGCTGCTAATGTTCATATCAGATAGACCTCGAACTGCGCAGCGACAAACGAATTGAGGATACATTTGTCCTGTAATTGTCATGTTCATTGTGAGACAAATAGCATTGTCTCGCAGAAAGATAATGTCTCAAGTCACTGATCAGCTCGCGCTACTTCTAATCGTGCGCCGCGCAAGATGAGATCCTCATACGTATTTAGCCACGATGGATATCGAACATCTTCGTGTGGGCTGCGTCAAAGTTATTCATATATCTGTAGATCACGTTATAATGGATACATTCGAGGATAATTAAAGTCTAGTAGAAGGTTACCGAGAGCATTTAAAAAGTAGGCGAGGAAATTCTAGTTAACAGACGATGATAGAGTTATCTCTGTAATCTATCAGTTGTAGTTGGTTTCGCTGTATTCTATTTTCATAGCGTCGTAGTAGCGAATCAAGAACGCGCCAGATTAATGATGAACGGAACCACTATTAATGATTGTGATACTACACTATCTGGGTATAGTTCTGATGTGAGTCATAAATAAATCGTACGACTGGTTTATCAGTAATTGTTAGAACGCAATAACTAAAGCGATATTGGGTCGCTGATTCAGTTTCGGGGCAATATCCTTCAGACACGACTGTCGTTCGATGAGAAGACATCGATGTATTAATAAATCGCTCTAGGTGCTATCGCTATTGACCGCCAAGTATGTCTTCAATCATCTAGGTGACAATTTCGAACGCAATTGAATAAGTAGCTCAGCATGAAGAGCCTCTGAGATGATACATCTCGTCAGTGCTACAACGTACACCATCCAATTATCGTGTTATTGTGTATTTTGTCGATGTAGATGTACTGCAGTACTTGTAGACGCACACTATCAAGCAGGTTAGCACGTCTTCTGAGGATAATGGTGTAGCCGGGGATCGTTCGCTGATCACATCAGGCATATATGGGATTATATGAGCTCGAGCTAGAAGCTCGTTGCTGTGGGCATGTTATCTAGTAGCGTATTATTGACACATAGCCAGTCATTTGTCCTATGCTAACAGGCGTATGCTGAGTGCGATCAGAGCGATATCAAGCAGTTGTCTATTGATCACATGTATAGGGAGGACGCCGATTGTATCAGTCGATGTGTCGATTCCTGGTGGTTTAGATACATGAGTGTTTTCATGTTATATCTCTGATCTGGACTGCAAATTTATTTTCCCGTAAAAAAGAGAGGGAAGTGACCTGATCCTCCATGTGTACATTTCTTTGCAAGGCAGGAATCTATTTGTTCATATTTGTTTGCTGTTCGAAAGTTACGCTTTCTCCCTGATTTTGAGTAAAATACCGGTATGTATGTCGATCTGGAGAACAAGTAGTTTCTAACTATTGCTGACTGTAATGATGCGTAGGCTCTTTGGACCATAGTTATTGCAGCGTCTGAGTGGTGGTGTTTTTGTCTATGTACGACGTGATATGAGAGTGGCTGTTGACGTGCTATCACTATTGGTATGACCAGCTCGTATTCGAGCCAATGACATCACTTGTTCGCTTTCTAGAGTTCCTTAACGTTGGTCTCCAGCTCCTAGACACGTGGATTTGATTAGGAGAGATTTATTGTAATCAGTGTTGGTTGCCAGTCTTGAAGGAATCTATTAATCTTTAAGTTCAAATCAGTATATGGTATCTTGAGAATTGGTCGGGGATCTGAGAGCAGGATTAGCTGCGGAGGGCTTCAGCTCTTAGTCATTGCCCCTCATCCTATAAGTGGCTTGGATCCGCAGCATTTAATATAATCTCCTTAGATGTTAGACATCAAGTCTAATCTATTCAGGAGCTTAATGATATGTAGAGAATCTTCTCAGTTATTTATTTCTTATGATAGTAGCGACAGAGAGCGATCTGAGAAGATATATATTTTTTTGCTGGTTATTCTTCATAGATTATGTCAAGTGATAGATCTTATTGTACGCGGTTTCAGCTTGAAAAAAATGGAGCTTCATTTGGGAGAGCTTTTCTTACAATCTTATTTTATTTAAAATAGCTGCACATGCTGTTTGTCATTATCCTTTGAGCCATCTGTAAATGATGTAGATGTGGTTTGGAGTAGCGTTCTAGAATATTGGGAATTTACTCTGCTGGTAGTACTGTAATGGTGTTTTTTGTTTTGGGAGTTCACATTGCTCAAAGATCACTTTAGGTTTTTTATGATCCAAAGTGGGTGTTTTGGTATATGGTTTTGTGATATTTGTGAGAGGAATTTAGATTCTTTAGGTGGGTTCCATCCGGAGCCAAGGTTTTAATTGAGTTTTCTTTTCTTTTTTTTCATTTTTTTTTTCAAAACATTCCTTGTATTCTTGGTTGAAGGTCCCGTCATAAGCTGGGGTTGGATGGGCGGATTTGAGTTTTGTGTGGTATTGCAAGGCTAGGTTTTTTGCATCTTAGCTGTAGGAGGTGGCTTCAGTAGAGTCTCTACATATAGGACTATCGACGGAGCTCTTTATTTCGGAAGTGGTATTGTGAACTTGCTAAGCAGTGACGTAGTCTCCGCTTAAGACGAACATAAATCTCCATTATGATAAGAGTACTGGGTGACCCCCAAAACAGAACCTAAATAAAGTTTATTTAATCTTTCAACGTCTACAAAAACAAAAATTTCAAGAAACTTGTTGACTTAAACTTCAAGTTTTTGTAGCAAATCATTCCTCAAACATCATTTGAACTCGGAAGCCTTCTTTTTTTTCGGAACATTGAAACTTTTCTGTTGTCGTAATCGGGAGCCATCACGGAACTTGATTCAACCCTTTATTCAATTTAACGGGGATAAGTCGTTGTTCTCATTCCGCTAACCATAGCTGGGGGTAGAGGCGTTAAGCTCTAGTTAATTATTATTTGGCTTGATTTGATGGCATGTGTCTGTCTGTCTCTAGATTTAAAGATAATACGCTGAAGAAGGCGCAGGTAGGGCACATCGACGCGAACGTTGTACAGAAAATAAAAGATGAGACAATATCCAATATCATAATTTATACGTATTTGACGGGCATATAGACGCCACGGGCATAATAAGAAGCACCCAGTATTAAGCGTCAGATTCAAGAAAAACAGTTTTTAGTGTATTTAAGCCACATATTGTTGAAACACAGTCTAGCTGTGCAATTACACAATGTAGAAACATAGGTATAAAGCAATTTGGCAGTACACGGCAAGCTATACGCATAACAGACAATCTCAATAGCAGGAAATAATAATAATAATAAAAATAATAAATGATAATATAATAGTATAGTAACGATAATAAAAAAGGATGCAGTGGTTTAGGGTAAAAGTTGAGTTGTAGCTGGGGTGATTAATGCGATCCCAGACCCCCCCGCATCCCAGGTAGAAGATAGCCTAAGCCTAACGGAGGTCTCAAAAATTTCTCACGCAAGTATAAGACGCAGGCAAATTTCTTTAGCCAAAATTTTTGAAAAAAAGTGGGCGTCCTATACCTGCTGTCAAATACGGTAATATGCAATGCCTTCGATTTTAAAATTCTTGTTCAATCAGTTTTCCATTAACCGTTATTTTGAATCTAAGCTCACTAACGTACAATAATTAATAGGATACCAATTAGTATCATGACAACGAAAAAAAATAATTAGAACATTGCAAAGGACAAAAGAAGAATCAGAGATTCTAAGCCTAATCTATATTCGTCCTGAAACGTGGAATACAGTGGACTGGGAGAGGAGACATAACGCATAGGGAGAAATGAGACAAAAAATGGTAAGGAGTATTTGCCTCCGCAGACCCTACTTATGAGGGTGTGGACGCAAGGACATTTTATGTGAGGCCAACTCACAAGCCGAAGCTCATGAGTGTAGTAGATCCACAAAAAATAACGTTGATTCCGTCGGCATTCCCCCTTGAGGGTGGCGCCTCAGACCATTGGGCAAATAAACCCCTAGCCCTGCCACTTAAATCAATGGGGAAGGTATTATCTGGAGGATAGCCTCCTGGGATCGACGCTGTTTAATCACTTTTCGGTCCGCGACGAAGCTCACTGGACCCTCGTCTGGGCCTAGGAAGGGGGAAAAACGTAAGAGACATGTCTACGCTTTAAAGAACATCTGCAGAAGGACATGAAAACATGCTACATCAACTCAACATCAACATCAACATCTAGGATGTTGGTGGCAGAAAGCCGAGCGGCCTTTCGCCCCCTTTGGTCAAACAAGGATGAAAAGGAGTGATAAGAGAGGAAAAAAGTCGCCAACAGAAGAGAGCAGAAGAAGGAGGAGACATACAGCAACTCCGGCAAGCATCAACTGTTTGTTTGCAATCACTGCACCAGAGATTGCATTCAAACAATTGGCGCTATTCAGCCACTCGCGAAGATGTAGTTTTTTAAAAGCAAAATTGGACCTCTAGCCATCGTCTCTAGCAGACAGAAGAATAAAAAAAAGAAAAAAAACATTTTTTATATTCGTCTTATTCTTTCATTTTTTAAGCAATTCTAATTCATGTTAGACAGCAACAGCTACTCACCCAACTGTAAACAATAAAGAAAAAAAGAAAGAACTAAGCCAGTGATCAGCTTCTAGCGGATTCTTACTGCCGTTGGGAAGGACTCCTCCACAGGGCGATGACTAATAGGAACGGGTAGCGAGAGAAAGTCAAGGTGACCATGCTGAGTCTTAGGGGCCCCGCCTTGATCCACTAAATTACCTTATTTCTTATGAGTGTCGTCACCCTCAGCTAAAATAATGGACCATTCCGTTTTCACTATAAAGAAAAGAAAGGGGAAAAAAAGACATATAATAAAAAGAAAGAAAGAAAGAAAGAGTGGGGGAAAGATAGATAGATAGATAGATAGAGAGAGAGAGAGAGAGAGAGTGTTGTGTGTGTGTGTGTGTATGTGTGTGTGTGTGTGAGAGAGAGAGAGAGAGAGAGAGAGAGTGTGTGTGTGTGTGTGTTGTGTGTGTGAGAGAAGAGAGAGGAGAGAGAGAGAGAGAGAGAGAGAGAGATGGATAGAGAGAGAGAGCTAAATCAAGATTATTATACTTTTACACATTTAACTATTTCGCAATAGCTCTTAAGTAAACATATCAAACGTTGTGATAATTAAAATTATCATACTGTGGTATATCCACAGGTCGTGCTAGTTATTATTAATCAGAGTAAATGATTTTGATGTCGATCCGGATTATAGTTAAATATTAAATTATTCAATTTTGATTCTTGAAAAAGCGAAAACCGGAATTGCAACCCTCGACCCCTGCCGCACATTTCAAATGGCCGATGAGATAAAGATTTTGTCTAATTCGGTAAATTCTAATTTGGGAAATTGGATAATGAAAATTGGGAAGATGAAGAATCATTTTTAGATTAAATGGATTTGCATATTTCATAGGGGGGGGGCGGAAGAAGGATAGAACAAAAATTAGGGAAGATAAAGAGAAAGAAAGAGAAGGAGAAAAAAGAATAGGAGAGGAAAGGAGAGAAGGAGGAAGGAGGAGATCAATGAGGAGGAGGAAGAGGAAAGGAAAAAAGAAAATAATGAAGCAAAGGAAGGAAAATCAGAAGAAGGGTTAAAGAAAGAAATATAAAAAGAAAAAGATGAAAAGAAGAGAAAATGAAAATGAGGGAAGAAAAAGAAGAAAAAGGGAACATAGAAGGAAGAAAGAAGAAGAAGAAGAAGAAGAAGAAGAAGAAGAAGAAGAAGAAGAAGAAGAAGAAGAAGAAGGAAGAAGGGAAGTAGAGGATGAGAGAAGAAGATAAATGGAAAAGAAAAGAAAAAGAAAAAAAGTAAAAAGAAAGAGAAGAAGGAGAATAGTGAGAGAAGAAGAACAGAAAAATAACGAAAAGAAAATCTAATTTAAACAAGGAATCGGTTGATTATGGGGGAGGATCAATTTTCTCTGTGTCTGGGTCGGGGTGTGGGGTTGCGATGATGGGGATGGTGGTGGGTAGGTATTGCTTAACAGTTCAGGACGATATTGTTCTGGAGATTTGGAATCAACCTCAGACAGAAGAAGAAGAAGAAGAAGAGAAAAAAGAAGAAGAAAGAAGAAGAAGAAGAAGAAGAAGAAAGAAGATCATGATGATGATGATGATGATAAAAATTTCATCTTCAAGCAATTTTGCTGATTATTGTACAGAAGAAGACGAGACGATGACGACGAATGCTGCTGCAGATGATGATGATGACGGCGGTGTTAGTAATTTCGGCGGAGTACCCCCGACCTTCTTCAGGCGAAACTCGAGAAGCTTTTTGTCAAACCTGGCGAACCTTCATTGAAATTCGAACTGAACCCTAAACCGAATAGATTAAATAAAGGGTTTTCTTCTTCTTCTTCTCTTCTTCTTCTTCTTTCTTCTTCTTCTCTCTTCTTCTTTCTTCTTCTTCTTCTCTTCTTTTCGTTCCTTCTCTTCTTCTTTTCGTTCCTTCTTCTTCTTCTTCTTCTTCTTCTTCTTCTTCTTCTTCTTTCTTACAATTTCGGCACAGCATTGAAAAAGTCGGCCTATTGTCGATATCAGCCGAACAGCGAAGGAGTCTATCCCCTTTTGCTAGTGAAAGACCAATTAGATCGTTTTTGCTGAGGTGCTACAACCTCAGCAAAAACGTTCTAATTGGTCACTCTACCGCCAATTCCCAATTGCTTTACCCCACCGATCAGATTACCCAAGCTGTGCTACTCATGCGCTGAGTTGATGAGGACACGGTATTAACTAGCGATTTCACGGTGGAAGCACTACCGACTGAGCTAAACAATTCCTTATTCGTTAATAAATAAATCAAGTAAACAATTTCCTTGTTAATGAAAACCTGGAAATCATCTTTTCTCTTCTTCTTTTGGTTTCGACACAACACCGTAAAAAAGAATGAAATAAAATGATGGAAACCGCAGAAACTATGAAAAGAATTATAATGAAATTGGAAAGTCGATTTTAGCTGAAACACTTGAATTAATGGAGGCTGAAAGAGAGAGAGAGAAGAGAGAGAGAGAGAGAGAGAGAGAGAGAGAGAGAGAGAGAATAAAAATAAGATATTGAATTTTCAGAAATGTTCATAAAAATGCAAAATTTCTTCAAACCCAATCGGTGAAATAAAAATGACATTTGAAAAAAATGTAAAAAGTTGAACAATAAATAAATAAATTTTGATTTTTAAAAATTGGACACAAAAACAATACTTTTTTCTAACTCCATCTCTGAAAAGGATTTTCACTGACGGCTGCTGTTTACGCTGAAATTGCAATGCTCTCCATAATAGATAGAGCTCACCTTTGTGACTTTGTACATTGTATATATATATATATATCAATAAAAATGTCCTTTTCTTTTGGATCATTCCGTCTTCACTTGTAAAGAAGAAAGGGAAGAAAAAGGACAATGACAAACTGAAAAAATATGATAAGAAATAAAGAGAGTTGGGAAGATAGAGAGAGGGGTAAGCGCGCGCGGGAGCGATAACGCTAATCTATTTCAATCGAACATAATGAAAGATGAAAAGAAGGAAAGAAAGATAAAAAAGGGGAGAGATTTATATCAAGATTATTTTACTTTTACATATTGAACATTACAATAGCTCTTAAGTAAACTTATCAAATGTTGTAGCAATCATATTATCTTACTGTGGTATATCCAGCGGTCTCTGCTAGTTATTACGTCATCGATCCTTTCAATTGGATGTTGCTATGCAACAACCGACCATTATTAGTGAGTTCGATTCTTATGGAGGTCACATAGTTTCTAGCTAAACTAAACTAAGCTTAGTAAATAACAAATGTAGGGATACTCGATGGCTCCTCCTTTAGATATTTACCACGTACCCCACATGTACGTGTTAGCACCAAGGCCCTATTAATGTGGGACACCACAAACCGAGGCTCATAGTGGCGGTGGCAAAAAATGCGTTGATCCCGTCGGCATTCCCCACAAGGGGGCGCTTCAAGCACTGGGCAATAAACCCAGCTCTGCCCATTTAAATCGAGTGGGCAGGTGTTGCCTGGGGGAAGGACCCCTGGGATCAACGGTGTTAACTTGTGAGGTTAGCGGCCGAAGCCACCGGACCCCCCCCCCGGTCGAACTGGAGTTAGATATGTTGGACAGTGCAATGGTTACGACCCACGCTAGCAGTCCTTTGTTAGTGAGTTCGATTCCTACTGGATGACCCATATTTCTGGTTAAACAAAAACTTAGTAAATAACATCAGCGGACAAATTCGCAGTGAAGTGAAGTGAACTTCAGTTTTATAGTCTCTGTCTACAACTGACTGAAGCGTGGGACATCGACCAACTCCTTCAATTCTGCAACCTCACCTAAAAAAAATCAAACACACACACCACACCACATACACACACACACACACACACACACACACACACACACACACACACATACACAAAAACACCCAGTGCAAATATTGTGTAAGCGTTGAGCACAAAGAAGAGATTGAAGTGGATTAAAGTCTACTGGGGGTGGGGGGTGGGAGATAAAGGGAGGCGAGAAGGCGAGAAAAAGAAAGAAGAAAGAAAGAAGAAAGAAAAAGGCAAAAAATGTCTCTTTGGCCGTCAGTTGGATGAACTGCAACAATGGCGTCAATGTGAGTGCAAAAACACAAAGATTAACAGCTCATTAGTCAGTTTAAAGGACAACTTCATTGATTGGCTGAACCATGTCTTGCTTTTTCACAATCACTCCCCCACCACGATCCAAACATTTCACTATCTGTCGGCAACGGTCTTTGCTCATCTAGTAAACATACACGCTATTTACCAGTATACACACCTTACTTTTCTGAATCATAGAATACCGTGTTTAACCCGAAAATAAGACATTTTCATGATGTGATTGTAAAAAATGCTTTTTCTTTCGTCAGTCTGCTGCTCCCAACTAGGCTTAATTTANCTAAGGGAAGTGCTTGTATTAATTTTCACTCCGAAATATAACACTAGGGTTTATTTTCGAGGGATGTCAAGTATTTGGGTCGCATGATGTAATTGTGAAGAATGCTCATTTCTTTCGTCTGTCTGCCGCTCTCAACTAGGACTTATTTTGAAGGAAGGGCTTATATTAATTTGCACTCCAAAATATAAAACTAGGGTTTATTTTCGGGGGATGTCGAGTGTTTGTGTCGCATGATGTGATTGTGAAGAATGCTTATTTCTTTCGTCTTTCAGCCGCTCTCAACTAGGGTTTATTTTAAGGGAACGGCTTATATCAAAATCATCCTGAAAAATCACGCTAGGTCTTATTTTTTTTGGTGGGGGGTGGGCACGACTAGAAGAATTTCACTTGAATGAATATTTGTAGTGCAAACTTCTCTTAAAACCAACGCTAGGGTTGTGAATAGGATCCTCAATAGATGGGGATAAAAACTGGAACACACCGTAGAACACTCGTTAGCAAATTAATCGGTGCTATTCGCAGAGTTCCGCCCCGGTCTCCTGCCTTAAAAAAAAACACGAGCGGTGATAGCTTAAAAAACACCACCATCTACTATTGAATTACGTAGCTGAAGCGGTGCCACTTGAAAAAAAAACCCCAACCAGCTTAAGGCGCTTTTCCCGAAAAGTTAATGCGATATTGTAACCCCCGCCCCAGTATATTTTCGACAAGTAAACGTGAATATTTGACCCTCCCCATTAAAAAATATTTTATGGGTGGGGGCTAAATATAGCTTAATTTTACGCCTTCAAACCCCTAAAAAAATTATCGATAAAACGCCTTCAATCCGCTAAAAAAATTTTTTTTTTAGGGAAAATGCCTTAAGCTGGTTTTTTTTTTAATAGATTAATCAAGATATTTGATTAGGTCATTTTCATATATATATATATATATATATATATATATATATATATATATATATATATATATATGTGTGTGTGTGTGTGCGTGTGTGTGTGTGCGTGTGTGTGTGTGTGTGTGTGTGTAAGTTGAAAATGGAAGCGAATCCGACGGTATGTTGAAAAGAAAAATAAAGGAAATAAAGTGTCGAATGGATAAAACAGGATTATTTTATTTTATTTAACTGACACGTGTTTCGGTCAGGAGTTTATCTATGTATACATGTTTTCTATCTATTATTATTTTAAATACAAAATTGAAATAAAATAACAATAATACAAAAAATATAAAACTGTTTAGTACACAAAGAAATAGTGACCTTCGTCAGAGTAAATCCTGTTTTGAATGAAATCGGTTGAAATACGGAGAATTTCCGAGATGTTCGAAAAAGAACTTTTTTGAAATTGCTTGAAGAAAGTGTTTAAACGCGATGGAGAAAACAGTTATGTTGACGTCATTGTCGCATGCGACGGATTTTGAAACGGAGAGAAGATGTGGTGGAATCTTAATTTTCAAAGCATGACGAATTTAAAAAAAAAAAAAAAGAAGAATTTATGCGTATGTGTGTTTTGTTTGTGGTTCATTTATTAATTTGTTATTAATATCAATTATATATACTAACCCTTCTACATGAGGCGACACAAGAGCAATATTCTTAAGAGGAGTTTAACAGTTTTGAATTCAGAGTTTTCCTTCTTTTAGACTAGCTGCCAAATCAAGACTGAAGAGCCCAGTCTGCCCTACTATTTACCCATAGCTCGAGGGAGATTAGTTGGATTCATACCTTTCCCAAAGATATTAACGCTATGTGAAATGTAAACGACCTCGTTCAGGATTTGAAACCATTTATTCGTGGCCCATTTCCTACAATGATATCCATTAAACCACGCGCCTCCACACACACACACACACACACACACACACACACACACACAACAACATATATATATATATATATATATATGTTTGTGTGTGTGTGTGTGTGTGTATGTGTGTGGGTGCATGTGCGTGTGTGAGGGCATCTGGCTAATGAGTATTTAATTAGGTTTGGGAGTTATTTTTTTCAAGTTAGATATGGGTGGTCAGTGGATATATATATATATATATATATATAATATATATATATATATCACCGGAAGAACCCCAAAGAGTATACAAGAGCGCACATTAGTAAACAAGAATGAATTTAATTTGTTTAATGTACGAATGAGTACACTCTTATTATTTTCCCTCAAAAATGAACCATTCTCCCATTGAGTCTAGGGGGGGGGGGCTACATATTGCAATTTCTTTGCTCTCTGGACGAATTAAATCATTAGGAACAATTTAAAGTTAAAATTTAAAGGAATCTCCAGGAGCGACGAAGAGGGATAAACTGTGCACTCCACACTTCCTTCGTTCGGATTTCTTTAACACATTCTTTGTAGTCAAAAGAATTCACACACACACACACACACACACACACATATATATATATATATATATATATATATATGTGTGTGTGTGTGTGTGTGTGTGTGTGTGTGTGTGTGTGTGTAAAAAAATCCACTTGACTGGTAAGTAGGAGATGATTCTATTTGGGACCATCAAAATCTCACTGTACATCCACAATGTATGATAATATAGGTATAAAATTATAGATTTATACAAGGATTTTTATAAATCCCTAAGAGAGCTCAATGCATAATGATTAATAAATCAATTATATACAGAGCAATATCTAACATAGAAAGAAAAACTTGACAAATCATCATTTCGATATATATATATATATATATATATATATATATATATATATATATATATATATATATTTATATATAATATATAGTACCCGGGACATGAACTTTGGTGGACTAATCCACGAATTCCAACCAAATAATAAATAGTTGGCCAGAAAACTTAAAAAAATCACAAATAAAATTGTTAAACATGAGATGTGTCTTTTGTTTAATTCAACACACACACACACACACACACACACACACAATATATATATATATATATATGAAATCCCAAAATATCATATATATATATATATATATATATATATATATATATCCTAAAAGAAAACATAAAAAAACGAAAAATAACCAATAATACCGCCATCAAATGAAGACTTTTGGATGAGGCATGGTTTCGGGACTGAAACACTATTCTCAATAATCCCGAGCAGCCCTGCAATATCTTACAATACCACTGGACTTTGTTGGTCTTGTGAGAGTTTCAGAAAAATGCATCCACCTCGTGTGAAACTTTTCTACCTTCACAACTCTTTCCGTCCAACGGGTAAACGGGCCTAACAATGAAATTTTCATTCTATAAAAAAAAGGCTCTTCAGAAACAACAACACAAAAATGTAAATAGGAACTTTGAACGAACGTATTTCCTAACCAGTAGGCACAAATAACCCCAGACTGCTTGACATGCCGTTAAAATCAATCAATCATTTAATCAAAATCAAGAAGATTTTGCTATCATCGTATATTATGCCTCGTATATTATTTAAGACGAGCAGGACCTGTGCATATATCACAGTATGATAACTTAATTATTACAACGTTTGATATGTTTACTTAAGAGCTATTACAAATATGTAAAAAATATAATAATCTTGATTTAACTCTCTCTCACTCTTTTTAACCCCCTCTTTCCATACTGTCCTCGTTTCTTTCTTTCGTTCTTTCTTTCTTTTCTTCTTTCTTTTTTTCTTTCTTTCTTTCTTTCTTTTTCTTTCTTTCTTTCTTTCTTTCGTTCTTTCTTTTTTTCTTTCTTTTTTTCTTTTTCTTTCTTTCTTTCTTTCTTTCTTTCTTTTTTTTTTTTTTTTTCTTCTTTCTTTTTCTTTCTTTTTTTTTCTTTCTTTCCTTTTCTTTCTTTCTTTCGTTCTTTTCTTTTCTTCTTTTCTTTCTTTCTTTTCTTTTTTTTTTCTTTCTTTCTTCTTTCTTTTTTTTTTCTTCTTTCTTTCTTCGTTCTTTCTTTTTTTCTTTTTTTCTTTTTTCTTTCTTTTTCTTTTTCTTCTTTCTTTTTTTTTTTCTTTCTTTTTTCTTTCTTTCTTATATTTTTGGATGGTTTAATTTGGAGACCATTTGGACAGGATGAAAAAAAAAATGGTATAAATGAGAATTTGGCGATTAAGTGACTCCAGATAATTCAGATTTATATTTGTACATTTCACCTTGGACGATTTGGACGGTCTCATTTTTAACTGGAGGGTGGTACAAGATGATAACGGTCGAAAGATTAAGAAACAAGCGTATTAATATATAGATATTTGTCTACGAGGCTAGCTCGTTAACCCTTACACCTAGAAATAAGAATAATGACTTAGAGACTGGTTGGTTGGATTTTACGGCATGTCAACCTTTGTTGGGTTATTTTATGCCAAAGACATTTTGTTTTGTTCATTCTGGCTGGTTGGTTGGATTTTACAGCATGTCAACCCTTTCTCTGAATGTTTGAGATGAGGCTTGATGATTAGTATTATCTGTGTTATTCGGACTATTGTCCTCATCTTCATTGTTATCTGTACAATGTTTCGTCCGATGTGCCCTCCGGCCTTCTTCAAGGTTCAAAGTTCTGTGATGGCTCCCGATTATGACAAGAAGGTTCCCCAGTTCGAAAAGAAGGTTCCCGAGTCTGAGAAGGTTCCCGAGTCCGACAAGAAATACCTGAAGAAAGCCGGAGGGCATATCGGCCGAAACATTGTACAGATAACAATGAAGATGAGGACAATAGTCCGAACAACGCAGATAATACATGTCAACCCTTGTTGGGTTAATTTATGGCGAAGATCTTGTTTTATTCATTCTTGGTGGTTACCGAAAAGATTTCTAAACACAATCTTTTTAAAACACATTTTTTATTAACGCATTTTCTTATATTTGCCCTATAGATGGTACCCTAACAGGTACTACCACTCCGGGTCAGAGTGTACCTGTAAGTAATGGCGATAAAGGGATGCTCCACATTCCCCAGACCTCCAGAAGTGGAACTTCACCACTAGATGCAATTTAACATCAAGCTGCCACTCGGTGACGATCAAATTCATTACATTGGTGAATGATTTGCAAGATTGATTTGCAAACAAGCTGTTTTTGCGGTAGGTTCTACTTTTTTGCCACCCAGTGAGGATCTTACTCACAATCCTAGCATTGGTTTCAGGAAAACTTATCACTACAGACAAGTTGATTTTTGTTTACGCCATCAATGGTCCATTATTTCGCTGAGGTGATGGAACTCATGTGAAATAAGAATTCGGTAAGTAAGCGACACCAGATAATCAGGATTTACATTTCATCTTGGACGATTTGGACGGTCTCATTTTTAGCCAGAGGCGTTGCAGGGGTAATAAATAACCATCGGAACATTAAGAAATAGGTGTATTAATTAATATATAGATTTCAGTTTTTTTGTTTTCATTTATTTTATTCTTTTATTTTTAAATTTCTATTATTTATTTATTTATTTATTTCCATAAGCATTTTAATAAAATTGGTGAAAATTGAAATGAGAAATATGAAAGAGAGAGAGAAAGCGAAAGAAATTATTTCTATCTCAAGTTTCATAGGGGAGATGGTAAAAAGAATATTCGGTCATTTCTTTTTTCTTTCTTTCTTTCTTTCTTTTTTTTCTTTCTTTCTTTTTTTTCTTTCTTTTTCTTCTTTTTCTTTCTTTCTTTTATTCTTTCTTCTTATTTTGTTTTTTCTTTTCTTCTTCTTTTTCCTTTGCTCTAATTTGATCGGTTTCTTCCATCTTTTTTCTTTCTATCTTATTTTTTTTCTTTCTTTTTCTTTTCTTCTTTCTTTTCTATAATTATTTTCTTTTTTCTACCTTTTTGTCTTTTTATTTCTTTCTTTTCTTTTTCCCTTTCTTTTTCCCTTTTTTCTCCTTTCTTTCTTCCCTCTTTCTTTCTTTCTTTCTTTCTTTCTTTCTTTTTTCTCTTCCCTTTCTTCTTCCTTTTTCCCTTTCTTTCCTTCTTTCTTCCTCCTTTCTTTCTTTCTTCGTCTTCCCCTGTTTCTACCTTTCCTTCCTTTTTATTTCCTTTTTATTTAAGAATGGACATCGACTTCTTATGACTGTAACTGTCTCTTCTTATCCCCTAATTCTTCGCTTCGCATGTCTCTCTCTCTCTCTCTCTCTCTCTCTCCTCTCTCTCTCTCTCTCTCTCTCTAATTCGATAACTCCCTCTACCCCCTCTTACCACCTCATTCAGTCATTTTTTTCTTTCTTTCTTTTCCTTATGAATCCTCAAACGTAACCTAACCTAGATTCAAGATCCGGCGCGATGTGCGTTTATAAAAAGCGGACTTCACATTCCTATTCGAAAAGAAAAAGAAAGAAAAAAAGAAAGAAAAAAAAGAAAAAAAGAAAAAAATTAAGAAAGAAAAAGAAAAAAGAAAAAGAGATCATTTTCTTTTTCGATTCTCGTTCTACCCCCCCCCCCCTTTTTATTTTAACTTTCTCTCTCTTCTCATTTCTTTGTGATTCTCTCTCTTTCTCTCTTTTGAGTTCGAGTCTCTCTCCCATCACTCACTTTTGCCTCCGTGGCGGCGACGGCGACGGCGACGGCGGAGGCGGCGCGGAGCGCGGGGCGGGGGCGGCGATGATGGCGCCGGCGCCGGCTGTGGTGTCTTGAGTCACTAACATGCAGGAAGCCCGCTTTTTTTTTGCGAGGGTCTCCAGGTAAAAAGTTAGTGACTCGACGACCCAGATCGCCAGCCGGCTGGCAAAAAGAAAAAAAAAAAAAAGAAAAAGAAAGAGAAACGAGTACAGAAGCTTTCCTTAACCACACACAACACACACACCCACACACTAACATACAACCACATACACAGACAGAACTAGCACACGCGTACACATACACAAGCACACATATCTTTTTCTGCGTTTTTCTTCAACTTCTATCTACCTCGCCATAAACTCTAAGTAGGAATGTGAGGGTGGTGGCGAAGCAGTGGCGTCGGTGGGGAGAGGGGGTGAGAGGGGGGGGGCGTTAGGGGGGAGAGACAAGGAGAAAGGGGGCGGTCTGTCAGAAAATGGTGTTCATTTCACGATATTAAGGTCAGAGAAATGCTATTAAAGATCTGCCCAAAGTTCAAACATATACAATAATTTTTTTTCTTCTGGCAAACACGACACACAGTCGCTTTCCATGCTTTGAATCACATCATGACAACCACAACACACACACACACACACACACACCAAGGAGGCACGCTGCTGTAGAACATCGTAACCAATTGATAGTGAGTTCGATTCTCCCTAGGCGCCATATCACTACAGCCTTTCTTTCATATTTTTTTTACTAGACAATCTGGTTAAACACAGAGGTAGACGAATACAATGACCAGGACACAAAAGGTGCACTTATAAATCCATGACGAAGTAGATGTTGTACTACAACCTGACGAGATATTTATACCTTGCCTAGTCAAGCACAAGCCTCGCATTCTAAAAGAATCATCTAATAATAATAATAATAATAATAATGATAATGATAATAATAATAATAATAATAATAATAATCACCATTCAACTAAATGGTATATGCACAAACCTGAATCTGTCCTGGAGAATGAGACACAAAATTCTCTGGGACTTTGAGGTACAGACGGATAACCTAATCCCGGCCAGGAGACCAGATCTTTACTTGGTCGACAAGAAGAGGAAGATTTGTCATCTCGTGGACTTTGCCGTCCCGGCTGACCACAGAGTGAAAATGAAAGAAAACGAAAAAATCGATAGATACTTAGACCTTGCCAGAGAACTAAAAAAAACTGTGGAACATGAGGGTTAAGGTCGTGCCGATTGTGATTGGGGCCCTTGGAACAATCCCAAAGGGGTTAGAAAGGAGATCTGGATGAATTAAAAATCGGAGGAAGAATCGAGACCATCCAGACTACAGCGTTATTGAGATCGGCTGGAATACTCAGAAGAGTCCTGGAGACCTGAGGAGACTTGCTGTCACTCTGCATCCAGTGAACCACCGGCTTCTGCAGGTGTGAAAACCTCGAATGGAGTGAAATAATAATAATAATCGAATGTAGTAAACTAGCACAAAGAGAGTACAAGACAAGGCACGACTGTGTGGGAAAGGTGATTTACTATTAATTGTGCAATTTTCACCATATGGTATATGCACAAACCTGTCCTGAAGAACGATACACATAGAATTCTCCAGGACTTCGAGGTACAGACGAATCACCTAATTCCGGCCAGGAGACCAGACCTAGTAATAATCGACAAGAAATCAAAAAGAACTTGAAACACTTATACAAATAATAAGAATATACAGCCAGGATTTAGGAATGGAATTCGGTATCAACAAGAGGGAAATAATTGTTATAAAAATGCAACACCCCCCTCAAAAAAAAAAAAAAAAGAAACAACAAAAGGAAATAAGTACACTTGAAGAAAGGGAAAATTGCAAATATATGGGAGTACTGGAAGCGGACACCATCAAACAAGTAGAGATAAAAGAAAGAGTAAGAAAAAAGTACCTCAGAAGGACAAGAAAACTGCTTGAAATTAGACTCTGCAGCAGAAATCTCATAAAGGGTCTAAACACCTGGGCTGTCCTCCTTGTAAGATACACTGAACCATTCTTAAAATGGATAAGAGAGGATTTCCGACAGATGGACCAAAAGACAAGAAAACTTACGACAATGCTCACCCGTGAAACGACACAAACTATATGTATCAAGAAAAGAAGGAGGAAGAGTTCTCGCCAGCATTGAAGATTGTGTAATAGCAGCAGCCAGAAAGAAGAAAAAAAAAAAGAAAAAAGCAACATATGGACGAGCAAAAAAAAAAAAAAAACAGAAGTGAGAAGAAAAACAACTATATGGACACTTCAAGCGACAAACTGAAGAGATATCACTTCAGAAGATATTGACATGACTAAGACGAGGAAACCCCTTAGAGAGAAACTGCATCTCTTATAATTGCAGCACAAGACAATGCCATAAGAACAAATTATATAAAGACAAAAATAGATAAGACACAACAGAATAGCAACGGCAGAATGTGTGAAGACAAAGACGAAACGGTTAATCATATAATAAGCGAATGTAGCAAATTAGCACAAAGAGAGTACAAGACTAGGCATGACTGGGTTGGAAAGGTGATCAACTGAAAATAATGTAAAAAACTAAATTTTGACCATACAATAAAATGGTATTTGAACCAGAATCTGTTCTTGAGAATGACATGCATAAAATTCTCTGGGACTTTGAGCTAAAGACAGATAGCCTTATTCCAACCAGAAGACCAGACCTAGTACTGGTTAACAAAAAAGAAAAAAAAAAGAAAAAAAGAAAGCGTACTTGTCAACTGGTCGATTTTAAAGTTCCAGCCAATCACAGAGTGGAGGTTAAAGAAAACGAAAAGATAGACAAATACATAAACCTCGCTCGATATTTGAAGAAAAAACAAACTGTGGAATATGAGGGTGAAAGTGATACTAATAGTAGTTGGGGCACTTGGAACGGTCCTCAAAGGATTAGAAAAAAGACAAGAGGAACTGGAAATCAGAGGAAGAATTGAGACCATCCAGACTACTGCTCTGCTGCAATCGGCTAGAATACTCAGAAGAGTCCTGGAGACCTTGAAGAGACTTATTGTCACTCAGACTCCTGTGAAATACCATCAGCTAAGGCTGATGTGAAAAACTCTCATGATAATAATTGCGGTAGAGTAACTGGAACACTACCACAAGATAGACCAATCAAAAACTATTTAAACAGCGACCTCTCTATTCTGAAAGAGCAACTTACGACTCAGGACAATTAATCACGTGATCCCAGCGAGCCGCCCCCAGGCAGCACCTGTCCCCCAGGTCTAAAGGGAAGCAGGGCTGAGTTTATCGCCTGGTGTGTCCCAAAAGGGATCCACACGGTGTTTTGAATTGCAATCACATGAGCTTCGGTTAGTGCGTGGCTTCCCACCTTAAAATCAAACCTTGTGTCATATCCTCACCTGGTGTCAGGTTAACGTAAATACAGCTACTTACGACTAACCTTTTTGTCAAGTGTCACTTTTAGGACCATGTGACCTTTAGGCACCCCTTCCGCGATCTCGACTCACAAGGACGCTTTTCTCATTTACACCGTCAAAATCCGGTTGTTAGTTAGGGTTAGGGTTAGGGTTAGGGTTAGGGGTAAGTTTTATAATAAAAAAAACCCTCTAAAAATCGTCTGTTAACAATTAATCGGATTTTGACAGTGTAAATGGAAAAAATGTCCCCACGAATCGAGATTGCAAAAGGAATCCCAAAAAGACGGGAAAATCTGGAAATCCGAGGAAGAATTGAGACCACCCAGACAACAGCATTGCTGCAATCTGCCAGAATAGTCAGAAGAGTCCTGGAGACCTGAAGAGACTTGTCACTCAGACTTCAGGGAAATACCATCAGCTAATTGTGGTGTGAAAAACTAAAATAATAATAATAATAATAATAATAATAATAATTGTATCCCAATAGATAAATAGCCTGAAAAAAGAATGGCAATGATTTGAAGAAGGCTACAAAGCCAACATCCAACTCGACTCACAAAGAACAAAACTCAAGAAAGCACCAAATTAAAACAAAAAACAAAAAAAGAACAACAAAAAACACCCAGTTATGGGGGGGGGATATACATGGGTTCCGGTTAAAAGAATTCCCGCTCATCCACGACAAATTGTCTCGACAACTACAAGAAGCAAACATACCTGAATGGATGATAAAGGGGAAACTACCCTAATCCAGACGGACTCCCCCAAAAAGGACCCCCCCCCCCGATAAAGTGTGTATCTATGATGTGGAAAATTCTAACCACACAAATCAGAGAAGAAATATATTATTCGCTTGTATGGCGCGGACTATTTCCGGAAGACGAGAAAGGATGCCGCAAGGGAACAAGATAAACATATGACCTACTATATATAGATCAGCACATTCTCAATGAAACTAAAACAAGACAGAAAAATGTGGCCAACGCAGAGATTGACTACCTAATTGCCCTGGATAGGGTACAGCAAATTTAGATAATTAAATGTCGACAAATGAACAAAATATTCAAGAAAGTCGATAAACTTTACCACCAATGAAATCGAAACCTGGAAAATGAAATTAACAACAGGAGGATAAATTCTATAAGAGATAAAATCCAAAGAGGAATTCTTCCAGGGTGAAGACTCCCTCTTATCAATATTATTTGTTAGAGCAATGATGCCACTCAATTACATACTCATGAAATGTACAGGGGATACAAATTTACAAAATCACAAGAAAAAACAAAAAACAAAAAAAAAAAACAAAGAAAACACTGTTGCCTTTTCCCTTTGAATAAAGTTTACAACAGACCAAAACTATGATCAATGCAGAGACATCGATGTGTCGAAATGTTACGCTAAAATGTTTGGCTTTAAATGCTGAGAGCAAAGGTCGTCTGGTGAAAAATTTCTCGGTTGGTCAATTTCCTAAGCGGGGTTTAACAGCTTTGAATTCAAAGATTCCCTTCTCCCAGACTGGTTACCTAGCCATGGTTAAAGAGCCCAGTCTGCCCTGCTATTTACCCATAGCTGGAGGAAGAATTGGATTCATACCATTCCCAATGATATTAGCACCATGTGAAATGCAGACAGCTTCGTCCAGGAATTGAACTCGGGTCGACGAGTCCATTTCCTACGACTCTAACCATTAGACCATACGCCACCATATTTTTGCATACTATTATTCGGATTAGTGTAGATGAGAAGAAAATGAAATTGGAATAGAAGAAAGAAAGTAAGAATGAAAGAATGAGGGATGTGTTTGAATATTTTGATTTATAAAGTGTGCTGAAGTCTACCACTCAAATTTATAGACTCTGCGTGGGCGCGTAGATTAAAACCAGCCAACCAACAGCTCGAATATGTGGTTAGTTAACTATTCAATCCCCGATCTTGAAAGCCGTTCATTTGCACATATTCGACACGGACGAACGGAATAACCAAAGGATTCTACCCAACACTAAGGGACACCGAGGAACAACCAAAGGATTATTCACAAAGGATCAGCCTCTGCTTAACACAAGGGATCTCTACAGTGAAATGAGCTCACATGTAGCCTAAAAATGGCCACAAAAATCGTAACAGAATGAACTGGTAGGAAGGAAGGAAGAAAAAAGAAAGATTGATAGAAAGAAAAGAAAGAAAGAAAGAAAATGGATGAGAAAAACAGACGGATGAATAGAAAGGAAGGAAGTAAGAAAGAACGAAAGATGGATCTAAAGAAAGAAAGAAAGAAAGAAAGAAAGAAAATGGATAAAAGAATAAAGAAAGAAATAGAAAGAAAAAAAGAAAAGAAGAAATATGAATGAATGTATAGAAAGAAAAAAGAAAGAAAAAAAAGAAAGAAAAAAAAAAAAAAGAAAAAAAGAAGGAAAGAAGGAAGAGTAGTGAGAATATAAGTAAGATGTAAATTTATCGGGGTGGCCTAAAGTCAGTATCAGCCAGACAGCGAGGGAGTCTATTTCCTTTCCACTAGTGCTAGACCAAAGAGATAGTTTTTGGCGTCTTATTATCAACTAACACAAACCATGAAGGACTAAGAAAACGGAATACCTAACAAGAATAAATAAAACAAAATGTCTTCAGCATAAGATGATCCTAGAAAAGTTGGCATGCCGTAAAATCCATCCAACCAGTCTGTTAAGTTTCGATCTATTGATCAAATCAGTTTTAAAGTAATTTATAATCGATAGGATCGATTAATTCAATGAATGCGATTCCCAAACCCCTAGGCATAAGACACCTTATATGGGTTGTAGTACCTGTTAAATGTCCCATCTATGGGTCAAATAGATCGGTTTAAAATTGATTCATATTCAATAGAACCGGTGGCAAACGGTCGGAATACACTGGTGTGTCCATGTGTCGGTGTCCACCGGGGAACGTCGCTTATGAGTTCGCCCTTGCTTCTCCAGCAGCGTTCAGTATTTTTTGTTCGTCTAACTTGGGTGGTTTGTGTGATTGACGTAATGAGGTTTGAGGAATTGAAATTTCGTCTAGAAAAGTGGCGTAAATGTGAATTTGACATCTTATTAATAATGAGATTCGCTCTCTTTCTGTCTGTAACAAAAACTGCGTCACTGCTTACGTTACATTACCCAACACATAATCCAACGTCATAACATAGAATAAATATATTCAAAATGTGAGCATGCAACGTTAGACAATCCTCATTGTTTCAATAAATAGATGCCCGGCGTTATATATTTATATATAGATTGTTTTATTCTAATATAATATTTAAAATTATCGGAACTGTTTCCATTTCAAATTGTCTTTCTTTCTTTCTTCTTTCTTTACTCCTTTAATAAATTTGACGATTTTACATACTTATGGTACACACTCTAGTCGAGTTTAATGTTGAATAATCCTAACTAATACCCTAGTGTAATGGTTAACCAACTCTTAAAAAACAGCTACGCTCAAAATGTAGGTATAATTGTAAAGTCGTCGGTATCAGTCAATTAGCGAGGGAGTCTATCCCCTTTTCTCTAGCGCTAGACCAAGGAGATTGTTTTTTTGCATCTGAGGTGGAGCGCCACACCTACCATCAGCTCCTTACTTTACCGCACAGATCCCTGTGCTACTCATAACGCTGAGTTGGCGAGGACCGGTATCGAACTAGGAACCTTGTGTTTCTAGGTGAACGCTGTACCGACTGAGCTAACCCGACCCATAATATATAAATGTACAATGAACGTAATTATCTAACCCCTAGACATAAAATACACCTTGAGGGGTTGGCATGCCCTTAAAATTAATCAATCAATTTATCATTAAATTGCAGTTGCTTTTTATCTCTAATTTCGGGACTTTCTGACAATTTGATTTGGCTGAGTTGATCTATAATCTTCAGGTAGAAAGAAAGAGACTTTTCTATTCATCCCCCCTGTCGGCTGGGGCGTTAGAATGCACCGACTGCACCTCTGCAGAGGGGTAAGACTCCCCCAATGGGGCCACATGTTGGCCGTGGGTGGCGAACCGTGATGCTTAAGGATAGAGCACAGGTGGATGAGCAGTTCATGACATGCAATACTCCACTTTGGCCCTATCTTGGGCTAGACGGGCGGTCGGAGAGGCCCCCTCCGATCAATCAGCTGGTCACGTCAAGCCCTAGCACCTATATGATTTTCCCAACCCTATTGCCCTTATGGCAAGCCCCAACCCCTTTTTATCATATGGGTGCTAGAAGTCGGTGGCTGCGGGTCTACATGTCCTGGGAATGACGTTAAACTCTATCTGATGGTGAGGTTCCAGTTTCGGAGGTTTGGGAAATGTGGAGCACCCCTTCATCACCATTGCTCCCTGGTCCACTCTGACCCGGAGTGGTAGTACCTGTTAGGGTCCCATCTATGGGTTAAATAGAAAAATGCATTCATAAAAAATTGTATTATCCATTAAGAATTGATTTATTTCAAAACTTTATCGGCATTAAATGACCCACTGAGGTTGATATGCCGTAAAACAAAACAAACCAAACTTTTCTAATCATGGTTTGTTCAGGTAAATAAAACATCCTGTTGGTGGAGCTTAGAATATGATGACTGTGACACAATGGTTATGACGTGGAACCCTGATGGTGGTTTGAGTGATTAGTTAAGGAAAAGTTTGAGTAGTGGCGTGATCAGTAACGGAAAAATTTGAATGATGATGTCAGCAAAGACGCGTGGCATTGTTTTTGATTGGACGAAGAATGATACGTGGCGAAGGAGTGAAAGGAAGAGTTAAGAGTTGATAGAGATTCAGTCTGGCCTTCGAAGGGTTAAGACGGGCTGATGCCGGTCTCCCCCGCGCGATGATCATGGGCTAGATAAAATAAAAGCTTTAAACAAAAAAATGTCTTGTTAGTCCAATTGCAATGACCAAATCAGCCCTTAGTCAGAAGAAACAGCTCTTAGAAAAACTCCTCTCTTGGTTAAGAAGTGGTTAAATAGAAGTCAACCCAACTAGACAACAAGATGGCAGCCGGAGGAGATGGTAGAAGGATCAGCAAGAAAGAAATAAGATCTCCTCACCAAGTAAGTCTAATCTGTCTCTCACTCTCACTCTAATATCTCGCTCTATCCCTGAAGAACTTTTTTTTATCAAAAAACTCTCACTCTCACACACACCAATTAATGATGTCAATGTGGGTATGTGACACGTATCATATTTGGTACCGTGGCCAATATAGTTTCACATGACTGTATCCGTTACAAAACAGTAAGAACCCCACCCCCACAAAAAGGTAGTGTCCCGGTTATGACACTTGAACTGCATCTAGTGGTAAAGCTTTAGTTCTGGATATCTATGTAGTAAGGAGTACCCCATTACTCCCAGGTCCACTCTAATCTGGAGTTATAGTACCTGGAGTTAGGGTACAATCTATGAGTCAAATAGAACTGCTTAAAAATCGGTCGCATTCAAAAGGCCCAATTGGGCCGGTTTAGCCCACTCGGTAGAATCTCCAGCTGGGGACCTCAATGTTTCTGGTTCGATACCAGCCCTCGCCAACTCAGCGTATGTGTAGCACAGGAATCTGTGCAGTAAAATGAGGAGCTGATGGTAGGTGTGGCACACTGTCTCAAACGCTTAAAACAATCATCTTAATCTAGAGCCAGTGAAAAAGAGATAGACTCCCTCACTGTTTGGCTGATAACGACTTTAGGCCACCCCGACGACTTTATTCAAAAGGACCGTGTGCAAAAAACCATCATAAGAAACATGTAGACGCAAACGTGGAACGAACGCGATTCCTTAACCTCTTGGCATAAAATAACCCAAGACGGTTTATGATGCTGTTAAAATCAATCAATCAATCAATTAAATGAAATATGAAACGAAAAACTGAAGAGAAGGCCGAAGAAAAGAGACGGTCCGCAA
>CM042172.1:47376529-47384029 GCA_023376005.1 Doryteuthis pealeii
ACTATATTTTTATAGATTTCTGTGTGGATTTTTATGGGGGAACCAACAAGGATCTCACTCACAATAAATAATAATGGATCTGTGAGACTAACTTTAAAAAATCCCTTCTCTACCCTGGCGATGCCGGATAGCCGCTGCTAGTACATTTCACTTTGAAATATAATATTGATTGATTTAATTAATTGCATCATTTTATATATATATAATATATATATATATATATATATATATATATATATATTTAAATTGTAAATCATTGAATGGAAATTTCTTACTATATTGTTATATATTTCCGTGGGGATTTTGTGGGGCCAACCAGCGAGGATCTCACTCACGATAAGTAATAATGGATCTGTGAGACTAACTTAAAAAAATCCTCCCCTATACCCAGGCGACGCCGAGTAGCCACTTCTTGTACATATATAAAGGGCAGTTGTGTGAATCTGTATGTACGGAGGAAACTTCGAAAATAAAACAATTAACGACAGTAAAGTAAATATATATACACATTAAATATCACCAGGGCTCGGTTTTTGAGCAAAAATAACAGAGATTGAATTTATGTTCGTAAAGAAAAATAAAAAATAAAATTTAAATGATAACAGCATGGATTTTTTCATTTAATATTTTAGATCGTAGACATTAACATTTCTTTTCAGAGTAGCTGGATCAATGCAAGGTCTATTTTTTTTTTACATAGGGATTTAAATGGGGCATCCCACAAGATTCAACTCACGATTCAGTAATAATGGATCTGCGGGACTAACCTTTTAAAAATCTCCTTCTACCCTGGCGACGCCGGATAGCCGTTGCTAGTATCTTTATATAGTGAGAGTTCTTCTAAAGTTAAGTAATTACTTCTGTTTCGATTCTTTTTTTTCCCACACTGTTCTTTTGGGTTAAATCTATTATAGATCCAATGAATTCGATTTGGCCCAACTAATCTTTCTTAACCAATCGTATGTCTAGCGATTATGATCCACACTATTAATAAATGAAATTTAATGATCCATTAAAATTCAACTAAATGAAAAATGGGATTAATTAAACTTTTATTCAAAAAAGATCTAATTTTATTTATAAAAAATTAGTTTAAAAAATCTAACACGTGCTTAGAATTGACAGGGAATGATATCGGATTGGAAACCTTGTGGTTTATTGGCTGATGCTATACCGACTGAGCTATTGGAGGCGCATAGTGTAATGGTTAGAGTCGTAGGAAATGGGCTCGTCGCCACGAGTTCAAATCCTGGACGAGACTGTTTACATTTCGTATAACACTAATACCTTTGGGAAAGGTATGCATCCAACTAATCTCCTTCCATATGGGTAAATAGTAGGGCAGACTGAGCTCTTTAACCTTGGTTACGTAACCAGTCTTGGAGAAGGAAAACTCTAAATTCAAACCTGTTAAATACGGCTTAAGATATTGACCTTGTGTCACATCCTGCTCGTGCGGTTGGGTCGATAAATTATATATATATATATATATATATATATGTGTGTGTGTCATATCATCCTACTAGTGGTGGACTGGTGGAGTAAATACCTACATTAACAGATGAAAGTTAATAATCCATTAAAATTCAACAAAATAAAAAAAATAGGATTAAACTTTTATCTAAAAAGACTGAATTTTATTTATGAAAAATTAGTTAAAAAAAAAATTACACGTAATCAGAGTTGGTATTGAACCTGGAACTTCGTTGTTCCTTGGCTGATGCTATACACACTGAGCTAAACCGGCTTTTTGATAATTATTTCTTAAATTTAATTGAAGTCTTCTCCCTTCAAAGGAAAACACTTTAAAATTTCTCATTAAAATCTAATTTAGCAAACAAAACTTAAAATTGTTAATAAAAAGAGTTTCTTAGCTTAATATTATCCTCTCACATTTCAGACTGCTATATTCCTCTTGGTTGTCATAGCAGTCCACAATAGGTTGAAAATATTAATAACAACGCCTCATCTAAAAAATACAGACAAATACAGTGGTATATTGACTTACGAGTTTAATTTGTGAAGTTCGTAACTCAATTTCCTTGTATACCAAATCAATTTTCCCCATTGAAATAAACTGAAAAGCCATTCCCCTCTCCCCTAATAACCTCTTATTGTTTGGGTACGTTTTGAATATTTCCCATTTGAAGGGGAAAATGAAAATGAAATGACCAATTACTTAGTTAAAATGGACTTTTTTATTTCTTGGCCGTAAGATATTTATAATTTCATTAAAGCCGAGTTCTACTAAAAAAAAAAACTTGGTAATTTTTTGATTCTTCGAATATTTATAATATATAATATGTTTAAAACCTTGAAGAATTTAAAATAGTTTTTTTTGATAATTTTCTAACGCGATGAACAGTGAATTCGGAGTAAACAAGTTCAAACTTCAGTCTTATTATGTTCACTTACTGACTAATACTCTTGTGAAAGGTATGAACTCACTCATTCCCCAGCTATGGGTTAAACAGTACAACTACTGTTCTTCTTTAAGGATGGTTCTAGCATAGGTAACCCACAAAGGTTGATATGCCAAAGAAACCGAAATAATTAAAAAATGGATTTGCCGTTTTTTTTTAAGTCAAACTTATCTTTTCAGTAAACCTAAGGAAACATTTAGTAAGAATTTTAGAATTTTAATTGCGAAGATTCACGAGTTCGACAAGAAACAGTCACGATTTTTGTGGCCATTTTTAGGCTGCAATTTTACAGTGGAGATCTCTTAGTGTTCCTTAATGTTAGGTAGAATCCTTTAGGTGTTCCTTAATGTTAGGTAGAATCCTTTTGATGTTCCTTATTAAAGAATCCTTGGTTGTTCCTTGGTCTTAGGAAGAATCCTTTGATTATTCTTTAGTGTTAAATAGAATCCTTGGTTGCTGATCAGTCCGTCCGTGTCGAATACCAGTAACTGAGGGGCTTTCAAGATCTGCGATTAAATAGTTAACTAACCACGTATTCGAGCGTGTTCATTGGCTGAGACTATAGGTTTAAGTGGTGGACTTCAGCATACCTTATATTACAAAAAAAAAAAAACACAAGAACTTGAGCCCAGTCTGCCTTACTATTTACCCATAGCTGGAGGGAGAGTAAGATTCATACCTTTCTCAGTGGTATTAGCGCTAAGTGAAATGCAATTACCACATTTAGGATTTGAACTCCGAGCGACGAGTCGATACTAATATAAGTCACTTATCTGTTCACCCATCTTCATTGAAATTTTAAACTAAAAAAGAAAAATTAAAATCTAGTCTCGATACTTTTTATTCACCTATAAGGTTTGCTAACAGGTTAATTCCATTTTTATATTTAACCAATCAACAAAACATGGTCGAGGTCCAAAATGTAACATCTATATGTTAATAATCTTGTTGCTGAAAAGTACGACCGTTATCATCTTGCAACACCCTCCGGTTAAAAATGACATCGTCCAAATCGTCCATGATGGAATTTAAAAATGTACATCCTGATTATCTGGTATTGTTTATACCCCAGATTCTTATTTCTTATTATACATACAGGATAGGTTACATGGTAGGAGTTATAATTCTTATTTCTTACTATTAATTGCCATTTTGATTTTTGTTCTTTTTTCCCTTCTGGATATTTTTCATCTCTAATGCAGTGATGAAGGTACCGTGATGCTGATAGCATTTTGATTTAGTACGTCCTGGAACGCACCTATTTTCTTTGAATGAGTCCTCGGGAAAATTTATGTGTCCCAACTAAAGCCGTCTAATTCCTACCTTGTAACCTATCCTGTGTAATTCGTTTCCAAGAATCTGTTGAAATGTATTTACAGTTAGCATGAAATGGTGGGAAAGAAAAAAGAAAAATACTGGGACGCACAATTTTACTGCGTTCTTTTAGATTTTTGTGCTTCGGGGACGCAGGGCGCGTCCCCGAAGCACAAAAATCAGCATCTCTGAGAAGGTATTTATTTGAAATGTTCAAAATGACGTCATGTTAAGAATAGCCTTTCTATCGGGAGAACGACAGGCCTTTCTCATCAGGATGAAATATTTAGTTGACTTTGTTTTCTGAGTACAACTTTCGGTAAAATAACTTTGCATGCCGGTTATCTATTTACAGCATGTCTGGCATCGGCTGGTATTTTTGAATCTGGGCCAGATCTTGAATATCTCTTCCTTCTGGGTCGATACGCCACACCCAAACCGTTGGCCCTACACAATCCATCGTGACGTGTTGTCAGTACACTTTTCAAAAGATAGTTCTATCTTCCCCTACTCTCTTTCCTTTAACACACACACACACATACACACACACACACACACACACACACACACACACATACACACTAGCTCTCTCTCTCTCTCACTCTCTCTCTCTCTCTCTCTCTCTCACACACACACACACAATAGCTAACACAGACACGTACAACCACAGACACAGACACTCACACCTGTATATATATATATATAATATATATATATATATAATATATATATATATATGAGTTAAGCCAGCGTGGTCATGGAATCAACACCTGGTTTCTGACAGTTTCTCGCCTATGTGATCTTTAGACCAAAGGAAGGTCGCATAGGCGAGAAACTGTCGGTAAGCAGGTGTTATCTATATGTCCACGCTACCTTAACACAAATATGAATGCTCTATTAATGACATTGAGCACTATCTGCTTAGAAATATAGCACCTCTATTATATATATATATAATATATATATATACATATATATTGGTTTGGTTTGGTTTGTTTTACGGCATATCAACATCAGTAGGTCATTTAATGCCGACAAAGTTGTGAAATAAATTCATTCTTAATGCATAATACAATTTTGTTTATAAACTCATGTTTTTCTATTTAACCCATAGTTGGGACATATATATATATATATATATAAAGGGTTTTGTAATTTGCTTGAAGCATTGTGTATATATTGGTTTGTTGGGTTTTGAAGGCTGTCACAATGCGAGTGTAAAAAAAAGAAGGTAACTATGATGTTTTTTGTTAACCTGTCATTTTATTTCTTAATATTTCGGACGAAAATTCCCATCATCAGAAGAATACTGGAACTGAAGTTGTCTTAGCGGCTGCTAGATTCGTTCTGTCTTGGGTCTTCCAAATTCTGTGTGTGTATGTGTATGGTTGGGTGCTTGCTTATGTGTTGTTTGTGTGTAAGCACATACACGCACATACACACACACACAAAACACACACATAAGCTAGCACCCAACCATACACATACACACACAGAATTTGGAAGACCCAAGACAGAACGAATCTAGCAGCCGCTAAGACAACTTCAGTTCCAAATTCTTCTGATGATGGGAATTTTCGTCCCGAAATATTAAGAAATAAAATGACAGGTTAACAAAAAACATCATAGTTACCTTCTTTTTTCTTTACACTCGCATTGTGACAGCCTTCAAAACCAACCAACAAACCAATATATATATATATATATATATATATATATATATATGTTGTGTGTGTGTGGTGCGTGTTGAGAGTAGAGGAAAATTTGGATACAACAACACAAAACGACCATGTTCAATTGATATTTCGCCTCATTATTGGTTGAGGCTTCCTCAAAAGCTAATTGTTTCAAGTGCTTGTACATTCTGTTTTTATAGTGAAAAGGTAAATTGGAGAAAAGGGGGATGGGTTATTGGTGGGTAGTCTAGGGGACTTGGTATGTGTGTGTGTGGAAATGGTGTTTTCATTTTTATGTGGTCAGTCTGTTGACTTTGACGAATAATGAGGCGAAATATCAATTGAAGCATAGTAGTTTTGTGTTGTTATATCCACATTTTCCTCTACTCTCAACCACATTTTGTTGGATTTAGTCAATATTTCACTCCTCATATATATATATATATAATATATATAATATATATATATTATCATAAAGGTACACGGTAATAACCCACTCGAGTTTCACCATAAGGATCTTCAGGGTTAAATCCACTGGATTAATCAAGATATTGATTAATTGCAGTCGATTTCACGTGTGTGTTTTTTCGCGATAAACCGTGCAATCGACTGCAATTAATCAATATCTTGATTATTCCAGTGGATTTAACCCTGAAGATCCTTATGGTGAAACACGAGTAGGTTATTACCGTGTACCTTTATGATAATAAATTTGCTCTACTAACGTATTGAGCACTTTATATTTTTTATATCGCTGCCTTATCATTATGAAACTTGAATCAACTAACCACTGTGACATTCTTCACCGGTAAGTCACTTTTACCACAAATACCATATATATATATATATATATATATATATTTAGAACTGGTTTCGTCAAATGTACAATCAAAATACTAAAACATTTTCAGAGTTAAATCAATCAAAAATTATCGATCAAGGAACGGCTCGTTAACCACATCCCTAAAATAAAGGTTCATATCTTCAAACATATCAAGATATATACGTGCTTGCTGATCAATGTAGATAAAAGTAGAATTATGAAATACAAGGAATGTTGAAACAAAATCGCGTCTGGAACGAGATGAGAATTAACGAGAGTCATAAAATGGACGTGATATTTTGCACATTCAGCAGTTCAAATGGAGGAGGGGGGAAGAGGGTGAAGAGTAGCGGAAGAGAAGGGGGAAAGAGAGAGTGTGTTCTCAATGTGGATTTGACTAACGGGACGAGAGATCCTTTGCCATACCAAGGTTAAAGTGTCCAGTCTGCCCTACTATTTACTCGTAGTGTTCCCAAGGGTATTAGCGCTATATGAAATGTAAACAGCCACGTCCAGGATTTGAACTCGCTTCGATGTGTTAATTTCCTACGACGGTAACCATTACACCATGCGTCTCCAAGATAAAGCGGTACCTTCACTTACAAATGTGTCTTATCACGCTCGTAACTCAATTTCCTCGTATATCAAATGAGTTTTCCCAATTGCAAATAAACTAAAATGCCATTAATCCGTTCCAACCGTAGTACCATTTCGTAGAATGCTATTGTTTAAAAATATGAAATAGAATGTAATAACTTATACGCAGTGATATATATAAGTTTTTTATAAATAATATTTTAACTTATGTGTAATAGATTTAAAAAGGTTAAATATTTTTCGTGGCAACTCAAATTTTAGCTCACAACTCAAAGTAAAATGTAATTCAACATAATAATACATTAAATTCACAATATATATATATATATAATATATATATATATATGATAAATTTATAAAGAGGAAATTCTCTTATTGGTTGAGAGGAGAATTTTGCAGCATCAGTAATATATATATATATATATATATATATATATATATATATATATATATAAATTCCAATGAGTCAGATATACCGGTATTTGTTTCCCCAGGAGAAGTTTGGTTGTATATTTTTACTAACAAATTATTTGTCGTTTTTTTTCTTAGCGCAAGGGTTTACTAATATATATATATATATATATATATATATATATATATATATATATATATATCAGGAGAATGGAAATAAATCCAACGGTATGTAACTATCTAAAATTTCAAAAAA
>CM042172.1:47386529-47391529 GCA_023376005.1 Doryteuthis pealeii
TTACCAGTGCTTTGAGGATTCCAAGGGCGCCAATTACAATTGATACGGCCTTCACCTTCATGTTCCACAGCTTCCTCAGTTCTCTGGCAAGGTCCAAGTATTTTTCTATCTTTTCGCTTTCTTTCATTTTCACTCGGTGATCGGCTGGGACAGCAATATCCACGAGATGGCAGGTTCTCTCTATTATTATTATTATTATTATTATTATTATTATTATTATTATTATTATTATTATTATTATTATTATTCACTCCTTTTGAGTTTTCACATCAGCGTTAGCTGATGGCCTTTCACTGGAGTCTGAGTGACAGCAAGTCTCCTCAGGTCTCCAGGACTCTTCTGAGTATTCTGACAGAGTGCAGTGTTCTGAATAGTTTCAATTCTTCCTCTGATTTCCAAACTTTCCAAACCCTTTTCCAATCCTTTTGGGACCGTTCCAAGTGCACTAACTACAATTGGTATAACTTTCACTTTCATTATTATTATTATTATTATTATTATTATTATTATTATTATTATTGAGAAAGGTATGGTTCCATTACCCAACAGCTAAGTCTTAAAGGAAGACTTTGACTAAATTAGGTGATAATATACTAATATACCCAACTTACAACTTTTCGGTGTTATATTCTGAGTTGTCATTCACACAGTTTTGGCAGGGTTTTTTTGTTGCTTATTTTAACTAATAATAATCGTTAGTAAACAATTAAAGCCTTAAGTAACTATTCTTAATACAAATAATTTGCAGTTATATGCATCAAGTATTCCAATAGAATACAAATAATTTTGAAACATATCTATTTGACCCATAAATGGGACCCTAACAGGTACTACCACTCCTGGACAGAGTGGATCTGGACACTCCATTTTGTTGGGTGGGATCTTAGTCCTCTGCTAGAGATACAATCGGCGTATTCTCAGGCATGCTGACAGGGCGAGTATTATCAAAGAGTATAGTGGTACCTTGACTTACGAAAGACGCAACTTACGAGTTTTCCGAGTTATAAGCTGCCATTTGGTCGATTTTTTTTTGCTTTGTGTTGCGAGTTAAAATTTGAGGTACGAGCAAGCTTCAGATACGCTTATGTTAATAAGTTCATATAATAATAATACACTAACAGGATTTTTAACAACTTCTCATCGTGATGTAATGCTTAGCAAGTTAGTCTCGCAGATTCATTACTGCTTGAATAGAGAGTTCGATTGTCACCATCGAGATTAGAAGGCCTGTTCATAATAGGTATGACGTCACAAAAGTAGACCGTCGAGCCGTCAGTTGAGCCTTCGAAATAAATATCGTTGTCAAACTCGTAAAGACAGTAAATAAACAAAACAATATGTTACGTTACATTAAACATTAATAACTGAAATTCGTTCATAATTAAAAACAAAACAAAATGGAAAACAATATGTACTTCTAGATGGCTCCACTCGCAGTATGTACCAAGGAAGTAACCCGATTTCTCTGGTCGGGAGGAGTGTCAGTGGCTGAAATTCACCAGAGCTTTTTAGCACAACATAGAGACATAGAGACGGCGTAGAGGTGTGTGTGAGTGGATAGAGAAGTTTAAAAGTGTCCGGACAAGGGTGATGCAAGTCTGAAGATCTGAAAGAATCGCTACATAAAAAGGTGCGTGACCAACTGAAAACCTTCTTCTTGGTGGAAATACGCAATCTTGTGGACCGCTGGACATAAATGCATCGAAACAGGGAGAAGATTGTCTGACGTAATTGTGTATACCCTGATTTTGGGTAAATGTATTGAAAAACTAAGAGTGTGGATAATTTTTGACTTTACCTTATATATATACTAGAAGCGGCTACTCGGCGTTGCCTAGGCTGAGGAGGGGGTAAAAAAGGTAGTCCCGCAGATCTATTATTGTTGAATCGTGAGTTGGGTCCTCGCAGGAGCCCCCATTAAAATCCCTATGTAAAAAAGACCTTGCCTTGATCCAGACACTCTGGAAAAGAAAAATTAATATCTCCTATTTAAAATACTAAATGCAAAAAAAAAAAAAAAATCCATGTTGTTATCGTTTAAATTTAATTAAAAAAATTATCTTCACGAACATAAATCAAATCTTTATTATTTTTGCTCAAAAATCAAGCCCTGGTGATATTTAATGCGTATATATATTTACTTAGCCGTTAAATATTTCATTTTCGAAGTTTCCTCCGGACAGAATTAATGAAAATTCCTTTATAGATAGATAGATAGATAGATAGATACATTAGGTATGCCCACATTTTCGTCTGCTTTTCATTTTAAAAACAAATTAAAATGAATTAAATCGATTATTTAAGGTCTAATTTTTATCTAACATCTAGTAACATAATGAGCATCAGTAAAATAAAAACAAGACTAAATAATATTCCACATGTAATTTATTTTGATACATTTAAAACGTCTTTTTTTTCAGTCAATTTTGATCCAATATGGCCGTAACAGCTGTCTAAGGATGACTTAAAATACTTGTTTGCAAAATAAATTGAAAAAAATTACCAAAAATCAGGGAATTATTCGATTTTAATGAAATTTTCAGTGCTTATTTATCAATGAATGAATTTTATAATGTATTTATTTCAAAACTTTCTGATTTCTTCAGGTCACTTAACTTTGACACCCCCTTATTTTTGGGGCGCAAAATATCGGTGGGGTTATATAAAATTGAAGCTAATTACAGTATTAATAAAATGACAAAAGACCGAAGGTGTGAATAGAAGAAAATCGGATAATTCACTGATTTTTGGTCTAAAAAAAAACTTTGAGAAAGAGTAAGGTACATCGAAATATAAGGAAAATAAATAAGATTAAAAACACAATATTCAGAATTTTGATTCTGATATTTACTCTTTCCCATGCTTCTAAGCCCCCCTCCAAATTGCCGAACACTCATCACACACACACACACACACACACACACACACACACACACATATATATATATATATATATAATATATATATATATATATTGTGGATATCTAAGCAGAGAGTGCTCAAAATCATTAATAGAGCATTTATACTTGTTAAGGTAGCGTGGATAGGGGTTCCTCACCTGGTTACTGATAGTTTCTCGCCTATGCGACCTTGGCGAGAAACTGTCAGTAACCAGGGCTTGACTCCATGTACACGCTCCCTTAACTCATATATATATATATATAATTGATATTTTTGAAGGCAATTACAATGCGTATATATATTTACCAACCCCTCCGCACTAGCAGGATGCGACACAAGGCCAATTTCTTAAGCGGAGTTTAACAGGTTTGAATTCAGTTTTCCTTCTTCTAGACCAGTTGCCTAACCAAGGTTAACCAAGCCCAGGCTGCCCACAGCTGGAGGGAGAGTAGAATTCATACCTTTCCCAAGGGTATTAGCGCTAAGTGAAATGCCTATTACCACGTCCAGGATTTGAACTCGGGGCGACGAGTCCATTTCCCATGACTTTAACCATTACACCGTGCACTTCCTACTAAAATATACTTTGAAAATAATCATGACAAGCAAACTCGGTGAATAACGAATGCGACGTATGGAACACTGTACAGCCGTTTCAACCTTATTAGGTCTCAACAGCAGTGTATACCTACGATCTCCCTCCGACAGAGATCGAACCGGAGAACCCAGCACGCAAAGTCAGAGACTCTACCCCGTGTGCAACGTGCCGGTGGCTGCTGCTGAGACCTAATAAAGTTGAAACAGCTGTACGGTGTTCCACACGTCGCACTCGTTAGTCGCCGAGTTTGCTTGTCATGATTATTTTCAATAATTATCGAATTTTATCCGATATACACATTGTAATTGCCTTCAAAAATATAAATAATAATATACTTTACTTAACAATGCTTCAAAAGCAAATTATCATATATATATATATATATATATATATATATATATATATATATATACACTCCCAACTCCTTGTTGGTGAAGCTCTCTGGGGTAAAAATGTGATTGATGGTCGTAAATTGAGCTTAAAATTACAAGGCTCTCCTATAAACTCTCGAACGGCTGTAACATATATACGTATGTATGTATATATCAGTTTAAATCTACCTCTTCCCTGTAGAAGTCTGATGGCCAAGTTGTTAAGACACCGGATTGATGAAAAATAAATCGTCACACACACACACACACACACACACACACACATATATATATATGTGTGTGTGTGTGTGTGTGTGTGTGTGTGAGGAAAAAGTGGAAGTGAATCCGACTGTATTTAATATGGAAAACGTTGCTTTGTTATTGATGATATTTAAAAAAATATAAATCTTTGTATAAATCCAGGAATAGTAAATAAATTTAATAACTATTATAATAATAATGTAATGAATTTCACATACCCCCCCTTACCTATTTTGAGTAGCCGTTTTTTTTAAATCTACAACACGCGTTCCCTTTCGGCGTTTCTGTATAGATTTTAAAAATCCAAAAACGCTCGCATTTTCATCAACAATTTCAAATAGACTGATCACAAAACAAAAGGATCTCGAAGATTTCTTATTTTCTGTGAAACATTTATTTTTCCCTCAAAATAACGAAAACCCTGATGAAGATTTATTGAAACAGATCGAAACACTGCAACGTAGGCGAAATAAACATTACTCGTTTATAAACTTGTGTCTTTCAATTTTTTTCATAATATTACTCACACACACACACACACACACACACCACACACACACACACACACACACACACACACACACACTACGGTACTACTGCCGACACTATGCAAGATAAAAAAAAAATGCTATAAGCCGAACTTTGATATTAATGTTCAGACGTAAATATTTTGGGAATTTATGAGTCGGTAGAAGTGTGTGGGGGTCGGGGTGGGGTGTCACGTAGGGAGACATCGATTTTAATGAAAAAAAATAATGATCTCCGAGTTCATATCTGGGACCGTCATATTTACTCAAATAGCCAATCCTACGAAAGAGAAGAGAATAACATGGATATTGAGAATATTGCATCATTATATATATGTATAT
>CM042172.1:47396529-47474029 GCA_023376005.1 Doryteuthis pealeii
TAATATCACTGCATATAGCTGAATGCATGGGTAAATATACGCATATTGACCCGAAACAAATATAATAACTTTTCTATGATTTATATATATATATATATATATATATATATATATTATATATATATACATATATATATATATATATATATATATATAATATATATATTTGTGTGTGTGTGTGTGTGTGTGTGTGCGATTTAAGTGCTTTGCCTTCTTTTAGGCTTCGTTCATTCAGTTTCAGCACAATCCCTAAATACCAGTTTTCATTCTTTTTTAGTCAACCATACACTAATTTTTCTGGCGTTCCAATCTATTTCTCATCCACCCCGCCAATGCTCTTCGCACCCCACACCCCACACCCTTCACAAATTCATTCACAAACTCGGAAATTCTTCGCAAGTTTCAATCTTCTTTTCTCCTTAAAAATTATTTGGGATTTCATATATCTACTAACACACACACACACACACACATATATATATATATATATATATATATATATATATATATATATATATATATATATATATATATATTATATACTTATGATACGCGATAAAAAGTATTAACATGTGCTCTAATTTGCATTCATATATATATATATATATATATCTTCTTATTATAATGGAGATTGTGTGTTTTTCTGTCTGTAACCGAAACTATATTACTAATCGAGTCACAATTAACATAGTTATTTACATCACATTCTCCATGATTTTATTTATATTTAAACCTAAATCATTAATAAAATTTCTTCACCTTTTTATTAGTGTTGTCCATATCTACATACAAATAACATGCAATTGTATTTATATATACAAAAAATAGCGGTTTGCAGTGTGAATGGGAAGGCTAATTTGCATATTGATATTAAAAATGTGATTTTATTAAATATGTGCTTAGTATTATTGATTTCTAACTGTTTGGTTTTATTTTAATGAATATAAGCAAAAATCTCTTCAATGAATCTTAAATGAAATCCATTAACAAGAAAAAATAACTGTCATTTTATTCTTTATTTCCTAATTTAACTAAATAGTTAGATAAGTAAAATTCAGCAATGAAAGACGGGAGTGATAGAAGAGTAAGTTTCATTTCTATTTTTCTATTATACCCCCACTCTGTTACATATCTTTTTGTCTGCCTCTAATTTAATACGATATTTCATTACATTAAAACTTAAATACTTGCACCCGGAGGGTGCATATATTTGCTAGTATTATTAATGTGTATGGTTGGTACTATTATACTTGAAAAAGCAGTAGTAATCCAACGTACAGTGTTATTAAAAGAGTGCTCAATATCTGTGATATAGCGTTGATAGTTGATTAAATAGTGGATTATCAATTTATTTATCTATCTATCTATAATAAATTCTCTGTCTCTCTCTCTCTCTCTCTCTCTCTCTCTCTCTCTATATATATATATATATATATATATATATATATATATATATATATATATCGGATACGAACCGAAAGTACTCGGTCAGCCAAGAATGTATCTTTCGGAGAAATAATTAATACTTTTCAAGATTGTAAGATCAAAGGAATCATTAGAAAGCTTGAAAATAAATAAATAAATAAATAAACAACTTGAAAATAATAAGGATTTTGTTTTATTTAATGAAATTTGTTTGAATATATATATATATATATATATATATATATATATATATATTATGCATGTTTTGTTGAACTCGGCGGACAATTCTTGTCTGCTGAGTTTCCTTTCTATCCTTTCCAATTGTCTGCCATCTTTTTTATATCAGGAATTGGGGTTTGTATTGTACACTATATATATATATATATATATATATATATATATATATATAGATATAGATATAGATAGTTTGCTATAATCGTAAATAGAATGTGCCCAATATCAGTGATATTTAAGTTAGGATAACGCTGACATCGATTCAACGGCGGTCGTTAACTGTCAGTTTCTCGCCTATTCGATCTTCAACACGCCCATGGTGTACCTCTCTTTAGAAACTGTTGTGTGTGCCCTGATGGGAAGGCTGGTTAAGATTGTATAACAGTTTGTATCTCATATGGAAATCAATTAATACTTTCTAATTTAACATAATATTTCATTACATCAAAACCTAAATACTTGCACCCGGCGGAAGGTGAATATTCTAGCTAGTTTTCATAATGGCGGACTATATTTTCTTAAACTGTTTTTTGCCACCGTTATTTTGATATCCGAATGAATATTTAAACTGTAAACTGCGCATGCGTATAGAGGCAGTATTTATCCCTTGGAAATACAAACACAAATGCGGACGCATACAGATGCACGCGGGATATTTTTCTACGTGCTTCTCCAGTATGCCCTCAAGGAGTACAGCGAGGGGGTTTACATACACCCCAGAGCTGACGGTAGGTTGTTTAACATCGCTCGTTCTTCGTGCTAAGACCAAATTCACGAAGGTTCTCATTCGTGAAATCCTATTCGCCATCGATGCAGCCTTAACGTCACACACTGAGTAGGACTTGCAACATTTTGTGTCCATTGTTAACAACTGGAAGCAAAAGAGCAGTATGTGGAAAATTGGATTACCTTTTTATGTCTACAAAAATGTTCAGGACATTTGGCCAGGGGACACTCTTCAACACGTGAGGCGGGGCGTGGGGGTGACGCAGAAGGGTTTTTAGCTGAAGGGATGAAGCAACTAAAAGACAAATTGAAGAAGAAGAAGAAGAAGAAGAAGAAGAAGAAGAAGAAGAAGAAGAAGAAGAAGAAGAAGAAGAAGAAGAAGAAGAAGAAGAAGAAGAAGAAGAAGAAGAAGAAGAAGAAGAAGAAGAAGAAGAAGAAGAAGAAGAAGAAGAAGAAGAAGAAGAAGAAGAAGAAGAAGAAGAAGAAGAAGAAGAAGAAGAGGAAAAACAAGTAGGAAAGCCAGCAATGAACGAAGGAAGGAAAAAACGAGAAGAAAAAGAAAGTGTAAAGAAAAAAAAGGAAAAGGAAAAAGAAAACAAACAAGAATATGAAACATATCAAAGATTGAAAGAATATCAGAAGGTGAATTAAGGAGTTCGGATTTACCATAAGTCTAAAAAAGACAAAAATCATGGCACCAATCGCAGACATCCCTCCGAATACCCGTATCAACGGGGGGTGGGGAAAAAGCTTCAAGTACCTCGGGTTTACCATTGCCAAGTCAGTCTCCACTGATAGTGAAGTCAACAGTAGAATCGCAAGAGCGGGGACAGTTATGTACAACTTGAGCCAGAGAGTCTGGAACAATGCCAGCCTTACTAAGAAAACCAAACTGCGCGTCTACAAAGCATGCGTTCTCAGTACACTCCTCTACAGTAGCGAAACCTGGACCACATGCTGAAGCCACGAGAGGAAGCTGGACAATTTTCACCTCAGATACCCACGCCGCATCCTACGCATTCGCTGGCAAGACAAAGTTCCCAACACAGATGTGCTGGACCAAACAAACATGAACAGCATATTCGCCGTCATCTGCAAGAGGCACCTACGCTGGCTTGGTCACGTCAGGAAGATGGACAAAGGCCACATCCCTAAAGACCTACTGTATGGAAGTAGTAGAAGGCACCCGACCAGTAGAGAGACCACGCCTACACTTTAGAGACGTCTACAAGAAGGACATGAAGACATTACACATCAACACCAACACATGGGAGATTAGTGCTGAAATTCGAGCTGCCTAGCGCCTCCTTGTCAAACAAGGGTCGAAACGGAGTGAACAAGATAATAATCCATTACAAAGCGCGCACACACACACACACACACACACACACACACACACACACACACATTATATATATATATATATATAATATTGTGTACGTTATATATATATTATGTTACGTTAGATATTGTTATGAAGAGATGGCATTAAATTACCCATATGGTTGCTATGCCATTAAATCAAACCAAACTCTCGTACACACAAGCCCGTTAGAAAAATGCCCGCCCCCCAAAAAAAACTTGAAAACAACAAGGATTCCATTACTTTTAACAAAATTTGTTTGAAGGAAAAGATGCTGCCTAAATATACCAAATTATTACCCATATTTAATGACAAAAACATACATTAGTATTACCTGTGTTATTCAGACTATTGTCCTCATCTTCATTGTCATCTGTACAACGTTTCAGCCGATATGCCCTCCGGCCTTCTTCAGGTATTTCTTGTCGAACTCGAGAAGCTTCTCGGACTTCGGAACCTTCTTTTCGAACTCGGGAACTTTCTTGTAATCGGGAGCCATCACGGAATTTCGAGCCTAACCCTTTATTCAGTCCACGGGAGTATCCTGTTCTCATTCCGCTAACCATATCTGGGGTAGGAGCTGTGTTAATTATTTTTCTATGTTACTGCCGCTGGTCAGGATGGAACCTGGAATCCAGAGATAACTGTCACTTAGAACTGTCTTAACCTAACGTTGTACAGATAACAATAAAAATGGGGACAATAGTCCGAATAACGCAGATAATACTAATCATCAAGCCTCATCTCAAACATCCAGAGAAAAACATACATGTCTATTTTTTGGCATATCATTCTTAATCTACAATCCGATAATTCTTCAAGGTTCATTTCATCGAAACAAACGTTCCTATCTATTTAAATATCTTATTCTATTCATATCTATCTATCTATCTATCTATCTCATTCTATAAATATCTATCTATCTATCTCTGTAGACCTATTCATATCTATGTTTATGTATTTATCCAACGCCTCTACTTGAGCAGGATGTGACACAAGGTCAATTTTCAAGCAGAGTTTAACGAGATTGAATTCAGAGTTTTCCTTTTCCAAGACTGTCTGCCTAATCTGCCCTCCTAATTATCCTTAGCTGGAAGGAGAATAATTGAATTCATACATTTCCCAAGGGTATTAGCGCTATGTGAAATACGACCAGCTTCTTCTAAGATTTGAACTCGGGCCAGTGTGTTTATTTCCGAGGTCGCCTCCATCTATATAGACTTGTTTGGGTGCAATGTTTGGGTCAAATATATTTGTTTAGAATTTATTGACATGAAACAGAAATACTTGAAACCATATAACTGTGTGCGAAATATTTGCATGAAAAATAGTTACTTGAAGAATTGTTTACAAAGGAATATCATTAAATATTTGAAACCATATAATTGTGTAGAGATTATTTGTATTAATAGTTACTTGAAGATAGAATTGCATTCAAATCGTTATTATCATTAGTTACTTGAAACTATATAATTGCTTGCAAAAAAAAAAAGAAAAGAAAAAAAGACTGACTTCAGTATTATATGACCCAATGAGGATTGACAGGCCGTAAATCCAAACAATTAACTAACCCATATATATATATTGGTATTACTTTTAACAAAATTTGTTTGAAGGAAAAGATGCTGCCTAAATATACCAATTTTTTACCCATATTTAATGACAAAAACATACATTAGTATTATCTGCGTTATTCGGACTATTGTCCTCATCTTCATTGTTATCTGTACAACGTTTCGGCTGATGTGCCGTCCGGCCTTCGTCAGGTATTTCTTGTTAGACTCGGGAACCTTCTTTTCGGACTCGGGAACCTTCTTGTCGTAATCAGGAGCCATCACGGAACTTTGTTTACGACAAGAAGGTTCCCGTGTCCGAAAAGAAGGATCCCGAGTCCGAGAAGGTTCCCGAGTCTAACAAGAAATACCTGAAGAAGGCCGAAGGCCACATCGACCGAAACGTTGTACAAATAATAATGAAGATGAGGACAATAATCCGAATAACGCAGATAATACTAATCATCAAGCTTCATCTCCAACCTTTCAGAGAAATACCATATATATATATATATATATATATATATATATGCGCCAAATTTTTACTGATCGAGCACTGTAGGGGAGACATTAGTTGAACTTTTACCGTTTAGCGTAAGGCATATACTCGCCTGTTGTTTACAGACGAATTCTCAGGTGAGCATAAAAAATCCTGTAAGTATGTATCAATTTATTGTTCGCCTCTGACGACTGTAAGGGTAAAGAATTATTGACTGTCTGGAGTAATGACTGATATATATATATATATATATATATATATATATATATATATATATATATATATATCCGAGAAACTGTCACCAAGCAGAGTTGAGTCTGTTTCTACGCCATCCTAACTTAGATCTACATATGATACATCACTCTAAATATAGACATACCAAACTATATATATATATATATATATATATATATATATATATATATATATATATATATATATATATATATATATATATATATATATAAAACCTTAATTTATGTATAATATCATATATGAATATATATTATGATTACACACACACACACACACATGAACCAGTTATTTTATTTAACTTTTACATTTTTTTTTTCAAGTCAGTTAACTTTGAATCACGTATCTTTGAGGCGTAACACAGATTCTCAAAGAAAATACTCTAAAATTGCATTAAATTCGGTTAATTCCCAGATTTTTGGTATTTGTTTTCTTTCGGGGTGACAAACGATGGTGGAATTTAGGTCCGTTAAGTTCGATTTAATAATCTCTCTCTCTCTCCCCCCTTCTCTCTCTCTCTCTCTCTCTTTATATATATATATATATATATATAATATATATATATATGTGTGTGTGTGTGTGTGGTGTGTGTGTGTGCAATTCGTGCCCATCTTCGGGCAACTAAGTTGAGCATCTTTTTCCTGCAAAAAGTGAATATCGTCAGTGTTTCTGTGGGTTTGCGTTTGGTGGGTGGGTGTCGGTGCTGATATGGTGTGGGTGTGGATGATGTTGCCGAGTAGCCTGTAGGGAAGAGAGAGAGAGAGAGAGAGAGAGAGAGAGCACGTCGTCACTGCCCTTGCCCTTGCAGTCGGGTTCCGCTCGGCGAGCCAACGAAAGGCTAACCCAAGGAGACATCGTTTGAAGTGAACAGAAGCGTACGTTCACACTTCTACACCAATTTCAAACGCAGCGGGCGATTTTTTGCAACCAGACGGAAAGCCTGCTTGACATGAGAATATCTACTGCCGGCCTTTCCACCCAACAGCCCTCCACCGTCACTACCACCGCCGACGCCGCCACCGAGAGAGCTCACACCGACGCTCATCTGGTAAACACGTTCTAAACCTGAGATAGAAACTCACCAAGGTTGACGTTGAAGAACATTTCACACAGACCCCAGCCCCTCAAGACATATGAAGTGCATTATTTAAAAAAAATATTTTTTTGCAAAGAATGCCTAGAGTGCTGGGTAAATGCTCATCTGGTAAGGATTTATCCTCTCTTACCTGTGGATACCGTCTCAAACTAAAGACATAGAGATCAGTGTATCACCGTCGGGGTTCCAGTATTTCATAGTATACCGCTGAGTCTTTTTAGGGGTTCCACAAGAAAAGAAAAGAAAATCAAAAGTGATGAAGAAATATTTATACTGCGTCAAAATTTAGTAATAAATTTAAAAAATTTCAACATTTTCTTCCATGTCAGACAAATTTTGAAAATAACATGAGAAATCATCTCGTTGTCGCTGCCTAAACCTAACCCTAACCCTAACCTTGCCTTAACCCTAACCCTGCCCTAACCCTAACCCTAACCCTAACCCTCGTTTGTTGAATCATTATAGTCTTGATTCAAGTCTCATAAAAAAATTTGAAACCATCCCTCGAGCCACACAGGGAAACAAATGTCCCGATCAATTGTGAATATAGTAAAATCTGTATATAATCGAGTAATGACTCCTAATATCAAACCATAGAAAGGTGTTCTTATTAATCTACTGGAAGTGGCTACCCAGTGTCGCCTGGGTAGAGCGATTAGGCAAAATACCGGGTCTATTGATTTATTTACTTTTAAGATTCACAACTGCTGAAAATTCTAAGTAGAATTTCAATGCTATTTCTATGTATATTCTAATCTTTAAGTATGTTAGGTTTGTTTCAGTAAGTGATGAAGACTTGCATTCAATAACAACCATTCTCATTAGAAACCAAAATGGTTGTGCTACAATTTACAAAAAGGAAATGACATTTCTAGAAAACAACGTCGACAAAAAGTTGGTAAAATAGGCAAAGTGGTAAAGAGCGGAAAATGAACAAATTTGATATTTTTAGAAATATATTTCCAATCTTAGTTTATACTAGAAGCGACTACCCAGTATCACCTGGGTAGAGATGGGAAACCTGGTGTATTGTATTATTTCCTTTTGAGATTTACAAATTTTGGACATTTGTTAAGTAGAATTTCAATGTTATTTCTATGTATATTTTAATTTTTAGATATCTTCGAATATAAATCAAATCTTTATAATTTTTGTACAAAAATCAAGAATCGGTGATATTTCAGATATTAGGTATGCCCAATTTGTCGAAAAATCCGTGTTTTTACAAAACAAATTTACCCCACACCACCCACTCCGTTTAAAAAAAATTACCAAAAATCAGGTAATTATCCTTTAATTTTAATGAAATTTTCAGTATTGATTTATCAATAAATGAATTATATAATGCACCAGTTATTTTATTTCAAAACTTTCTGATTTAATTAGGTATTTCTGCTATGATAAATTAATATATAAAATCCATTTGAAATATGAGTATCATGATGTTAAGTTTAAAATGTCATATAAAAACATTTTTATAAACTACTTTACTTTAGTATCAATCTCTAATACTTTTTTGTCAAAAACTCCTGAAAATTTAGCGCCCCTCCTTTTAAACAGAACAAATATTGATGTATATTTTTTCTTTTATAAGATAATAGCCAATTAAATAATTATCGAAATGAGTAAAAAAAATCTCCAAAATTTTTTTTTTAGTTTTTATTTTCATTTTATTTTCCGATTTTCGGTACTTATTTACTACCAGAGTAGTATCTTAAAAAAGATAATTCTTCTATTCACACCTTCGGTCTTTTGTCTTTTTATTAATGAAGAAATAATTATCAATCATATATAACCCCACCGATATTTTGCTCTCCACAAATAAGGGTGGGGGAGTTAAGTGACCTGAAAAATCAGAAAATATTGAAATAAAATAACTAATGCATTATAAAATTCATTCATTCATAAAATCGAATAATTCCTTGATTTTTGGCAAATTTATTCAATCGTGAGTGTTAAATTTATTTTGTAAACATGGCTTTTGCGGTAACTCTGACGGTGTATTAAGATATATTTGATCAAAATTGACCGTAAAAATAGTTTTAAATGTATTAAAAATAAATTACATGTGTAATTTTATTTTGCCTTTTTTTTACTGATGCACATTATGCTACTACATTTCTATTTAGATAAAAATTGACCTTAAATAATCGATTTAATTAATTTTAATTCGCTTTTAAAATGAAAACCAGACGAAAAAATGGGTATTCCTATATATATATATATATATATATATATATATATATATATATATATATACTTTGTCGTTGTTTTATTTTCGTAGTTTCATCCGGATATACATACATGCATACACACCAACTGTCTTTTATATATAATATAGATTGCTCGACCCCAAACTTTTGGCTCTGATAGCCTTCAAAAATATCTATTCATCGATTGACATTGTGAATGTGCGAGAAATTGTATTTACTCGAGTGACGGCCTTCAATTTTAAGCCACAGAAACGTGTTTTTTTATTATTATTATATATTTCAAGAGCACTAAGGTTTAGCTATTCTAGCCTAAAAATGTTTCTTTAACATCTAATGATATAGAAAAAATATTCAAACATTTATTTATACTTTCATAGTGTTTCATTAGTATTAAAAGGTCCGAACGTGATCTCTAAATTTATTCCTTCTCAAACCCCCTCCAAGTTGAATATATGAAGTTTAAATAAATACTATTACCGGGGCATTTCCCTCCTCAGAGTGGTTGGAAAAGTATTTGCTCGTATTACACTGGCGCATTTGCAGATCCTTGCATCTCGCATCTATCCGGAATCACAGTGTGACTTCCGAGCAAACCGGATAACTGTGGACATGATCTCACTACGCCAACTACAGGAAAAGTGCCAGAAGCAGCAGATGCCACTCTACACCGCATTCATAGATCTAACGAAGGCATTCGTCCTGGTCAGCCGTAGTGTTTGCAGCACTGCACCAGAGATTGCCATTAAAAAATTGGTCTGTTTAGCCACACATGCAGTTGCAGGTAATGAAAGGGGGAAAAGTGGACACTACGCCATCGTCTTTAGTAGACGGAAGGATGCCAACAGCAAATAAATATGATGTCACAAATCTTTGCAAACTTTAACATTAACCAGTAAACATCACTTTGAAATAGAATGGGCAGCTCGATTTCCAAACAGCCAAATAAATTCAAAGTATGCAAACTACTTAACCATTGAAGAACTTGGATTTAGGAAACCCACTTCTATGTATATATCTATCTCATTCTGCTTATTTCCATCTATCTTACTCAGCTCATATCTATGTCTCTATCTCATATTGTTTATATCTATCTATCTATCTATCTATCTATCTATCTATCTATCTATCGCATTCTGTTTATATTTATCTATGTATCTAATTCAGTTTGTTCATATCTATCTATTTATATCACCTCTCTCTCTCTCTCTCTCTCTCTCTCTCTCTCTGTCTCCATATATATATATATATATATATATATATATATATATATATATAATCCAAAAGTCCAGAGAAGAAATCTTCCTTACGACATAGGTTTTTTTTTTAAACAACTTGTCGCAGTTTGAGAGCTCAATATGTGTTCTTATTTTTAGAGTCACAGGGCAAATTTATAATTAAAGAAATAACAAAAGACTTAGAGATTTAGAATTATAGTCTATTTCAGAGAGCTTAGACAAATAGTCTTAATCTCCCGACTCATCAGATGCGAATGATGAATTCTTTATTTTTAAGGCATTTGAAAACAGATTTTTTCCCCTTCCTTTTAAATTGTCCTGTCCTACTTAGCTGTAGAGTAATAAAAGATGTGAATAAAAATAGGAATAAAAATACAAATAATAATAATCAATAATAATAAAACCAAAGATATCTGACCGCTTGTCAGTAATTTGTTAGGAGTTACTGTTAAGTCAATTAATTCCAGAATTCAGGGCCACCCCTGTTCACTTATTTAGTAGCTTTTGTTTACCTTAATTTATTTTATTTTCTTTCCATGTCGCTTCAAATATACACACCCTACATACATATACAAACTTATACATATACATACATATACATACACACACATACATACACAACACACATACATATATACATATATATACACACATACACACATACACACACATATACATATATACATACATATACATATATATACATATATATATACACATACACACATATATATACATATATATACATATACATACACTTATACACACATACACCCCCCACATATACATACATATATACAAATACACATATACACACATACATCTATGAAGATCCGAGAGAGTCTGTTTTCTGTAAATTATCATTTAGCTAGTTCATATATATATATATGTCCCGAAAAAACCACATAAGCTAATAGATACGTAGTCTTTCTTATACCTAATAATTAATTGAAGTCTACCAAGCTGACACAATGTTAATAACCACTTAGATATAATATTGGGTTTGTTTAGTGCACCATGTGTTCGTTATTTGTCCTCGACTCAAGCGGTCAGTTTTCGAGCCTTGTTAAGAAACATCATTTCGAATGTTGATTTCCAAGATAATCTACCGCTTTGGGAAAATTGGTGCAACACAATCTTCTCCCTATATTTAATTTCCCGAACTACACTCAACAGTTTGTCGTTGCCACTGAAAAAAAAAAAAAAAAAATGAACCCTGCTTTCGTTTTGGAAGATTATTTTTCAGATGTCCCTTGTTTAGTCATAAAAATAAACAATTCACGCTGTTTCCTGTTCGAGGATCAAAGTTAAGCAACGATCAACCTATTAAGTACTTTGATGGGTGACCACTTAGGAACAGCAGGTTAGTAAATCTATCTATATATAAAGGGCAGTTGGTATGTATGTATGTATGTATGTATGTATGTCCGGAGGAAACTATGAAAATAAAACAATTAATGACAAAGTATATATATATATAAACATTCACTATCATCATATCTTGGTTTTTTGAGCAAAAATAATAAAGATGTATTTATATTCGTGAAGATAATTAAGAAATAAAATTTAAATGATAACAGCATGGGATTTCTTTTGCATTTAATGTTGTAAATAGTGGACATTAATTTTTCTTTTCAGTGTGGCTAGATTAGCAGAAGGTCTTTTTAATACGTGGGGATTTTAATGGGACATCCTGTGGGAAACCAACCCATGATTCAATAATAATGCATCTATGAGACTAAATTTTAAAAAAAATACCCCTTTACCCAGGTGATGCTGGGTAGCCACTTCTTGTTTTATAAGAGATCACTCGCTGATAATAAATATTTCATGAGAATAAATAGAAAAAAAATTGGCTCTACTTGCAAATCGGTCGGAAAAAACAGAACCCACAAATTTTGTAATAAAACTGTTAATTTTAACTAGTGGGTTTTAGGGTTAGGGTTATGGTTATGGTTAGGGTTGGGGTTTACGGTTAGTTTAATGGGAAAATAAATGAATAATTTCGGATCTGTTTTTTTCTGGGTCACCCTGTAATATGTCTTAATTTTCCGACCGATTTGCAAGTTTAGCCAAAAAGTTTAGTCCCAATGATTATTCCTCACATTCCTCTATTGAATTCATCAGGTGATGACCCGTCAATTTCACACAGAGATCCTATTATTGCCGTTTCATCCAAAATCTACAAACCTCGAAAACCCCAAGAGTCTTTGGGGTGGCCTACTTAGAAAAACTAGAGGTAAGCAATCTGAGGCTAGTGTTGGTTGGTTTGTTTTGCGGCATATTAACACCTTTTGGGTCATTTAATGCAAAATCAACTCATTTTGATATTAAATTGCTTACAGTAACTGCTGTTACTTAAATGGCCACCCATCTAAGTACTGAACTGGTTTATTGCTGCTTAACTTATTGAGGCTGAGATGAAGAAAGGCTTTGTTAATTCAAAGAGTCGTCTAGGTTTTTAGCATTTTCTATTGTATCAATTGAGGCGGTCGGAGAGGCCCTTGCTGGCCAATTGGCTTGTCACGTCAAGCACTAACCCCTATACAATGTCTCGACTCTATTGCCTTTATAGCAAGCCCCAACCCTTTTTACCATGTATGTGCTAGTAGGTGGTGGCCGAGGGTCTTAATGTCTCAGGTATGGCGTTAATCTCAATCTGATAAATAAATAGAAAAAAAAAGTTTAATCACAACTTCGTGGCCCGTCAATTTCACACAAAAGTTCCATCATGGCCGTTTCGTCAACATCTACTAACCGCAAAAACCTCGAGAGCCGTCGGGGTGGCCTATTTAGAAACTACAGGTAAGCAATCTGAATTTAAGTTGTTGGTTTTGGTTCTTTTGTTTTACGGCATATCAACCCCTTTAGAGTCATTGAACGCCAATCAAATCATTTTTATAAACAAAGGAATCAGGTTGCTTACAGTACCTGTTGTTGCTTAAGTGGTCACCTAATTATTTAAGAAACAAGAAAAAAAGAATGTTATAAATCGGGGGTTCCATTTTTATTCTCACAAGTTATAAACGGATCCCTCATTATTTGGCCATTCTCTTTTTCTAATTGAAGATGAAAGCAAATAGTGAGAAACATTCTTGTTGGTTGGTTGTTTTCATTAACGGCATATCAACCCTTTTCCGGTTATTTAATGCCGAATCAAGTCATTTTTGATAAACAAAGGATTCAGGTTGCTTACAGTGCCTGCTGCTGCTTAAATCGTCACACAAGTATTGAACAGGTTCATCGCTGCTTAACTTCAGTGATCTAGGGGAAACCGGTGCTTTCAGTATGACCTGACCGTAATATGTAGATAAATGGGGACAAACTGAAGCTCAGATAAAGAAAAGCTTTGTAAATTCTTTACACATTTCCAATGGTTATATATTTCAAATGTCTGATGCTCAGATAAATTAATCATATAGAAATGGAGTTCTTACCATTCGATCTCGGGACCTGAGATGCTAACTGTAAATAAAATTAAATTTCCTGCATTCCACTGCGCTACAAATGCAATCAATTGGCCAACATAATTTCTGTAGTAATAGATTAAACATTTCTGGCGCTAAGCAAAATAAATCAGTCGCAGATGGAGTTAATACAACTCGAACTCAGAACGTAAGAGACAATTAGGAGAGATTAGTATAACCATTATGGTATCAGTGAAATTGCACCATGGACAATAATAGAAAAGAAATTGCTTAACTAGTTTTTCAATACCTTAATACCTTATTAAGTAAAAATTTAAACCCCAGAACATCTTATGTTATAAATGGACAAGCATTTATAATTGGTGTGTCTCTTCAGTTAAATAACTCTGACGGATTTAACTTTCGAGTTCTATGTTCGAATACATTGAATCTATCGTTGAAAATGTCTCATTTTACATTTCATTCCGTCAGAAATATGACCTTTATTATTAGAGGAAATGTACACAATTTCAATGTTTGTGTCGTTGGTGAAAGTTTTTAGCATTTTCTCTTCTATCCATTGATAGTGAAGTTCTTGTCGAACTCATGACTATCATCTGTAGGTTCCAGGTTCAATTCTGACCACAGGCGATAACAACATAGAATATTTAACCTAGCTTAACATTAGTGCCTGGTCATGGTTAAATGGAATGAGAACAGTCTACTTTGGTGGATTGAATAAAGGGTTTAGTTTGAAGTTCTATGAAGGCTCCTGATTATGACAAGAAAGTTCCCCCGAGTTAGACAAGAAGGTTCCCCCGAGTTAGACAAGAAAAACCTGAAAAGGGCCAGAAGGCACATCAGTTGAAACGTTGCGTATATAATAATAATGATAATGATAAAGATGAGGACAAAAGTTAAAAAATCCAAATAATCCAAACTGCTATTACTAATTGATCACTGTTTGAATAGTATTAATTCTTCAGTTGGTATATACAACATAGCACTGAAACAGTAACCTGAAACCAAACTTATGTTCTTTTTTTTCTTTTACCATTCTTTCCTGCTTGAAATTAAAAAGGTTTTCTTTGTTTCTTTCTTTCAACATCATCTTTCTTATTAGCACTCACCTCTTTCTCTTTTTCTTTATTCATTCCTTCTTTCTTGGGACAAAATCTTTCTCTTCTTTCTTTCTTTCTTTCTTTCTAATCCACCAGTGTATTTCCTGCCACTATTCATTCAGAACAATTTTAGTGTTGATAAAATATTGATTGATAACACAACGATAACTCATGCCGTCGTCCTGTGTTAGAAGCATTTAACAACTATTAGTGTACTGGTGCGATAGCTCAGAAAATGGCATAGAAAATTTTAATTGTGAATAATGGTTCTCACCATTTAAAAAGACGACACCATACATCTATCAATTTTTGCAGGAAATGTACACAATTTCAATGTTTGTGTCGTTGGTGCATGATTTTAGAATTTTCGCTTCTATTGATGGCAAATCCTTGACACAAGGTCAGTTTTTTTGAGCGTCAAGAGAACTGATTAGATGATAAGCAGCACCGGATATACATATGTCCTAGTATGGGAGACAGTCCAACGTGTTCATATGAAATTTTAAAAAAAATGAAGGTATCAACCTAACCCCTCCTCAACGAGTAGGATGCGACGCAAAGCAATTTTGAGTTTAACAGGTTTGACTTCAGAGTTTTGCCTTACGGAAATTATTATTATTTTTTTTTTTTTTTTTACTCCTTTTGAGTTTTCACATCAGCATTAGCTGATGGTCTTTCACTGGAGTCTGAGTGACAGCAAGTCTCCTCAGGTCTCCAGGACTCTTCTGTATTCTGGCAGATTGCAGCAGTGCAGTATACTGGATGGTCTCAATCTTTCCTCTGATGTCCAGATTTTCCAATCCCTTTTCCGATCCCTTTGGGACCATTCCAAGTGCACCAACTACAATTATTATTATTATTATTATTATTATTATTATTATTATTATTATTCATTTGGGTTCGTAATTAAAAAATTGTTTTTGTATCTTTAAAGAGAATTTTCAGTTCCGATTTTAATAAATTGAAAATTCAAAGTTACTTTACATGCTGTTTCAGTAAAGACCGGGTTAGCTCAGTTGTTAGAGCGTTCGGCTAGAAACCACAAGTTTCCTAGTTCGATACCGACCCTCGCCAACTCAGTGCATGAGTAGCATGTGCGGTAAAGTAAGGAGCTGATGGTAGGTGTGATGCTCCACCTCAGACACAAAAACAATCTCCTTGGCCTAGCGCTAGTGAAAAGGTGATAGATTCCCTCGCTGATTGGCTGATACCGACTTTAGGCCATCCCTAACGAAAGTGACCCTCATAGAATATAAATTTGGCGATCAGAGTTCAAATGAAGCTTATTTTTCAACATAGTCTCCCTTGCGGTCCACATAGTTCTTCCATCGGTGTTGCAGTGCTTGAATGCCATTTTTTAAAAGCTCATCAACAGCAGATATGACGTCATCATCTGAACTTTTCAACCCACCCTCGTAGGTGGGTAGCTTGTTAGTTAGATATGAGTTGACTGAAATAAATAATGATAAATCCAACTCTCATATGAACTTTACAGGCCACACCTCCCACCCACCCCCTAGTATGGAGTGAAAATAAACAAGAAAAGATGGAATATTTTGAACGTGAAATTTGTTGCCAGCACTTGACTACCTCTTCCCGCCACTCTTGTGCCCTTCATCTGAAAGAGTCAAGCGGTTGTTGTCATCATTGAAGAAGAAGAAGAAGAAGAAGAAGAAGAAGAAGAAGAAGAAGAAGAAGAAGAAGAAGAAGAAGAAGAAAGAAAAATGTGTTACAAATTTGTCTGATGCTCGAAATTTTCTAAATTTGGTCCTCTTAGGCGAAAAACGCCCAAGACAGATATTTTAGAGAGAGAGAGAGAGAGAAGAGAGAGAGAGAGAGAGAGAGAGAGAGAGAGAGAGAGAGAGAGAGAGAGAGAGAGAGAGAGAGAGAGCTCTTTTGTTGCTTTTTTCTTTATAACACAAGAAAAAAGTTTTATAGCGGCGACCGATGGGAGAAGGACAAAAAAAGTTTATTCCAAACGTTGACACAGCGAGGACGTGGAAACACTTACGGAAGAATCACACACACACACACACACACACACACACACACACACACACACACACACAATTTTGAAAAACTTGAAAGGAATAATAATAATACTAATAAGGATAATAATAATAATAAAAGTGATACCAATTGTAGTTGGTGCACTTGGAACGGTCCCAAGATGCTCGGGAAAGGGACTGGAAAATCTGGAAATCAGAGGAAGAATTGATACCATCCAGAATATTGCACTGCTGCAATCTGCCAGAATACTAAGAAGAGTCCGGGAGACCTGAGGAGACTTGCTGTCACTCAGACTCCAGTGAAATACCATCAGCTAACGCTGATGTGAAAAACTATAATGATATTATTATTAATAATAATAATAATAATAATAAAAACTCAAAAGGAGTGAAAAAATAATAATAATAATAATAATAATAATAATAATAATAATAATAATAATAATAATAATAACTACACTCCCTTCAGCAAGAAAAGATGCAATATTCTGAACGTGAAATTTGTTGCAAATGATAGCAAAAGATTGGTATAGCTACCGGTCTCGGAGAAGGCATCCTGCTCGTCACAGAGGGGTTGGGTAGATGCATAACTCTGATAAAGTTTGAAGATTAATAACGCTAAGATAACATTATTGTGATTGTTCGGACTGTTGTACTCATCTTTATCATGACATATAGAAACATAACGTTTCGACCGTTGTACCCTCCGGTCATCTTCAGGTGTACCTTGTCGGTCCGAGCATAGCAATCTTTCAACCTGGTAAATCATTTTGAGTAATTTGTCAGTTTTCTTCCCTATTTTATGAACGTAGTGTTTCCCGTGACTCTTCTCGGATTGATGGGCGTGCAAAAACATTGACGTCATTATTTGAATGAAATCTTTGTGAGTTATTCAACACCCTGTTTGCTCAACAGACATGCACTGAGTAGCCCTTAATATTCTGGCTCCTTTGGCAGAGATGATCTATTAACTGAGCTTCGCCCTGTCGGTTGGGGCTTTATAATACACCGACTACAGTTCTACAGAAGGGTAAGACCCCGCCCCTAATGTTAGCCGTAGGTGGCAACCAGTGATGCTTAAGGATGGAACTGTTGAGAAATTGTGGATATAAGGCGTGTGATGAATGCCCGCTCCTACTTGTGGATTAGGCAAGAATTATGTGATCTAACTCTTGGCCAATCACTGGCAGTACTCTGAGGTTGATACGATACTTAACCCCTACAACACACTACTTTGGCCATTACTTATGCTCAATGGGCGGTTGGAGAGACTCCCTGCGATCAATCGGCTTGTCACATAAAGCCCTAGCATATATATGATTTCCCCGTCCCTTATGGCAAACCCCAACCCTTTTTATCATATATGCGCCAGAAGGCGGTAGGTCGGCGTCTTATTTTCCTGGGTATGATGTTAAACTCTATCTGATGATGAAGTTCGAATTCTGGAGTGCTGGTGAATGTGGAGTACCCCTTCATCACCATTACTCTCAGGTCCACTCTGAGCCGGAGTGGTAGTATATGTTAGTGTCCTATCTATAGATCAAATAGAACAAAATGAGTTTAAAAAGATTGAGTTTGAAAAAAAAGAGTACCCATCAAGTATAAATAAAACAAAAACATCTTTGGCATAAAATGACCCAATAAAAGTTGACATGCCGTAAAACCCAATAAACTAGCCAACCAGTCATTTGAGCTAAGCTGGCAACGTTATTTTGGGTTTAAACTAGCAGTAAAAACTTACAGAGTAAAACACAAAATAGGCCACAATGGTATTCCGGACTTTAAGTCTTATGAACTGTTTTTATTTTAGGTTCATAGTAGACGAGTTACTATACCTCGGTAGCAATATCTCATCTACTGAAAATACAGACTGCCATTGCCAGATTATCTACCATGTGGAAATCTGATTTCTCTGTTAAAAGAAAACGGGATTTCTACCAAGTTATAGGCGTGTCATTACTACTGTATGGCTGCACCACTTGGACCTTACCAAAAACGCCAAGAGAATTAGCTAAGGAGAAACTACACAATGATGCTGTATGCTGTTTTTAACAAATCCTGGAAGCAATACCCAACAAAACAGGAGCTGTAAGGCCACTTACCGCCCATCTTGCAACCATTCAAGTAAAGCGAGCAATACATGTTAGGCTCTATCGGAAGAACAAACTCATAGGCGACACGTTACCCTGTGGACTACTATACATGGACACACTAGTGTTGACCGACTAGCAAAAATTACATCCGTCAGCTTTGTACGCATAATGGATGCCGTTAGGAGGACGTGGCAGACAGGGATGGATGGCGAGAGAGAGAGTCAAGGAAATCTGTGCTGACGTCACGCCTTGGTGATATGATGATGATGATGATGATGATGACAGATTAGTGAATATGTAAACAGTGTATTAGCGGTTAATGAGGTGTCATTGTTCATGCGTTTCCTTAAAATATGACTAATTAGTAATACAACAAAATGCAGAGGCGGAGTGGGGAGTAGATGAGGGGAAGAGGGGGAGGAGTGAAAGGGGAACCCCTACCTCAATACACCTGGGGGATTTTAAAAAAAAGAATTTCAAGGGGTAAAATAGTTTAGATGGAATGTATACTGTATTTCGTTTTTATTCAGATTTGATATGTGAGAAATAAAAAAGCACGAAAAAAAGAATGAAAGAAAAAGAAAGAAAAAAGAAAGAAAGAAAGAAAAAGGAAAAGAAAGAAGGAAAAGAGAGAACGAGAGTAAAAGGAATGACAGAAAAAGGAAGAAACTAAAAAAGAATGAAAGAAAAAATAATGAAGGAAAATAAAAAGTGAAAGAAAAAGTAAGTAAAAAGAAAGGTGAAAAAAAAAAAGTAAAAAAAATTGAAAGAAAAAGAAGGAAAAAAAGGAGAAAAAAAATGATAGAAATAATTGAAAAAAAAAAGAAAAAAGTTTATTAAAGTCATTTACTTCCCATCAGTCTAACTGAATGAGAGACCTCACTATATCAATTGCAAAGGTATAACCATTGAGCTATTTACTAAGATTTGATTTGTATGGAACAAGGCCACAAAAACAGAGCACCCTCTAAATATAGATCGATCTTACTTTTACTTTCTTTCTTTCAATCGTTTCCTTGAAATTAACATGTTAACTATTGCGCAATGTCAACTCTCAAAACATCCAAAATAGAGACTTGCAAAAGCCCTTGCCCATCCAGCCTCTTTGTGGCATACCAGTGACGTGACCTGTCAATTAAGCAGAGTACAGGAAGAAACCGATTCGAGTCTTTGCTAAGGGCCGTCTTTTCGCCCCGTCGGTTACAAGTGTTGTCTTCCGTAGTTGCTGATAAGAAATCGTTTTAGTTGTTGCGATAAGAGAGCTTTCAACTGGATCAAGTGTGAAGGTTACGATGACGACGAGATTTGAACGAGACCAGCTGGAAACGACGGGATTACTGTTTCATGGGACTGATGACTGACACCTGGTTTGAATAGACGATGAGATCAGAGAGAGAGAGAGAGAGAGAGAGAGAGAGAGACAGACAGACAGACAGACAGACAGAGAGGAGATCAAAAAGAGAGAATGAAGGGGTTGAAAGAGAGTCAAAACAATGACGAGAGAGAGAGAGAGAGAGAGAGAGAGAGAGAGAGAGAGAGAGAGAGAGAGAGAGAGAAGAGAGAGAAAGAGAGAGAAGAGAGAGAGAGAGAGAGAGAGAGGTGCAGAATATAGCTAGAAGGAGAGAGTCATAACACAATAAGGAGAAAGACAGAAACAGAGACTAGAGAGGAGATCAAAAAGAAAGAGTGGATGATAGATAAATAGATAGATAGATAGATAGATAGATAAATGGGTAATATCCCCTCCCCCTCGAAAGGTGTATTCTGGGTATGATTCCAAATTGCATCTAATGGTGCGGCTAGAGTTTTGGAGATCTGAGGAGTGTAGAGTAATTCTTAATTGCCATTACTCCCAGGACCACTCTGACCTAGAGCTCAAATAAATCTATTTAAAGATCATTTGTATTTGGTAGGACCGTGTGTAAAAAAAATCCCGCAAGAAACAAAAACTTAAGAAACAAACTACACAAAAATGTAAATATTAACATACAGTGAACGCGATTCACTAACCTCTTGGTATAAAATAACTCTTGGTGAGTTGATATGCCGTTAAAATCGACCATTCAACAATCAATGAAAAAATAAAAAAAATGAACGGAAGATGGCAAGAAGAAACCATTGAGATAGTGGGATGAAGAAAGAAAGAAAAAAAAAGAAGAGAAAGGAAGAAAAAAAATTGAAGGAAGAAAGAGAAAGAAGAAAAAGAATGAAAGAAAAATAAAAAATAAATAAAAGAAAGTACAAAGAACAAAAATAAGAAAATCTATACATATACAAAGGACAGTTGTGTGGATGTATGTCCGAACATAATCTATACATATACAAAGGATGTATAATCTATACATATACAAAGGACAGTTGTGTGTATGTATGTCCGAACATAATCTATACATATACAAAGGACAGTTGTGTGTATGTACCGAACATAATCTATACATATACAAAGGACAGTTGTGTGTATGTATGTCCGAACATAATCTATACATATATAAGGACAGTTGTGTGTATGTATGTCCGAACATAATCTATACATATACAAAGGACAGTTGTGTGTATGTATGTCCGAACATAATCTATACATATACAAAGGACAGTTGTGTGTATGTATGTCCGAACATAATCTATACATATACAAAGGACAGTTGTGTGTATGTATGTCCGAACATAATCTATATACATATACAAAGGACAGTTGTGTGTATGTATGTCCGAAAATAATCTATATTATACAAAGGACAGTTGTGTGTATGTATGTCCGAACATAATCTATATTTATACAAAGGACAGTTGTGTGTATGTATGTCCGAACATAATCTATATATACAAAGGACAGTTGTGTGTATGTATGTCCGAACATAATCTATACATATACAAAGGACAGTTGTGTGTATGTATGTCCGAACATAATCTATACATATACAAAGGGCGGTTGTGTGAAACTTTGAAAATAAAATAATTAACAACAAAGTAAATATATGTACACATTAAATATCGCCTGGTCTTGGTTTTTGAGCAAAAATAATAGAGATTTGATTTATATAGGTAAATATTCGTGAAAAAATAAAATTTAAATGATAACAGCATGGAATTCTTTTTTCATTTAATATTTTAGATAGTAGACATTAACATTTCTTTTCAGAGTAGCTGGATCAATTCAAGGTCTATTTTTACATAGATTTAAATGGGGGCATCCCACGAGAATTCAACTCATGATTCAGTAATAATGGATCTGCGGGACTAACTAAAAAAAAACCTCTACCCAAGCCATTTTTGGTCTTCTTAGTGTAACTCAATCGATAGAGAATCCGCCGAAGTTCTGTGTTCGATACCGGTCCTCACCAACTGGGCACATGAATAGCACAGCCTTGAGCAGTAAAGTAGAGAGCTGATGTTAAGTGTGGCGCTCCACCGCAGGCGTAAAAGCAATCTCCATGTGAAAAGGGGATAGATTCCCTCACGGATACAGACAATAAACTACTCAGGAGACTTTTACTTTTTCTTTTAGTATAAGTGAATGATAGACCTCACTATATCCATTACAACGGCATTACCACTGGGCTATTCCCTCAGGCTTTCTGAATGGGGCTTTTATGTTTCAATTTAGAGAGAGAGAGAGAGAGAGAGAGAGAGAGAGAGAGAGAGAGAGAGAGAGACTGGGGGGGAAAAGAAAGAGAAAATAATTGTAGTGTTTTGGTTCAAAGTTAATGACAGGCTAGAACACTGACCGCCCATTCTCTGGGTTCCGGGATCATGGGAGGACAAATTCTTTGATATAAGCAGTAGATATATATATGCAGGGAAATAAATAAATAAATAAAAGGCAAAAGTAGGTAAAAATAGACAAGTCAGAAACTAAGAATAAAAAATGCCAAGCAAAGAAAAAAATAAACAAAAATCTATGCATATAGAAAAGGCAGTTGGTGTGTATGTATGTCCGTATTAAACGATGAAAAAATGTAACATCGATGCGAAGCCCTGGGCGGGGGGGGGGTAAGGTTTTGAACCGTGGGCAATGGAGAAGAGCTTTACAGGAGGGCACAAAAAAGTTTGAGACCAACCGTATACAACATGAGCAGTTGAAACGAGATATTCGTAAGAATAAAAAAAAAGTAGACAATCAAGGGCTTCAAATCGGTCTACTGTGTGACCAGTGTGGAAGGCTATGTATGAGCAAAGCTGGCCTGATCAATCACCAATCTGTGCATCAGCGGGATGGACTAATAAAATACCCTGTGCTCCCTGGAATTACCTGTAAATGTGGGAAGATGTGCAAGACTTCGGCAGGACTAAAGAACCACTTTCGTGCAGTTCATTGTTGAACTTTTTGAAGCTCACCATTATATTCTTTGAACTGCTGAACTTTTATTCATTTTTTTATTCATTTATTTTTTTATCAAGCAATGTCAATACTTGAACACGAGTTTGCTGCCATCAATGAAACTATAAAAATAAAACAATTAACAACAAAGTATACATACGTACATATTAAATATCCCTGGTCCCTAGTTTTTGTACAAAAATTATGAAGATTTGATTTATATTCGAAGATATTTGAAAATTAAAATATCCATAGAAGTAGCATTGAAATTTTACTCAAAAGTAAACACAGCAATAAACCAGGGTTTCCCTTCCTCTCTACCCAGGCGACGCTGGGTAGCCGCTTCTAGTATCAAATAAATGAATAAATAAATATACACTGATAAACGCTGATTAAGAACTTTCTATCTCAGTGAAAATTTCCCGCCATTTCAATTTAGGGTTCAACTCAAATCCATTGGACCCAGAATTGTTTTTCACAATGCACCGTCTGACGTCACGGTGATTTAATATTTGAATATATTATTTTTTTCATTAAATAAAACAAATGAACACGTAATTTACTTCTTTAAAACGTTATTGTAAAAAATAATTCATTGTTACCTCACCTATTTTATGATTACCCCCACCCTTTGGAGAACTCTCTAGTGAATACTATACTATATAAACTCTCAATAAGTGTACCAATTATTCTAATTAGAATAAAGCTTTCAAAAGTCTATCGGTGTTATCGTTTGTCATTAGTGTTATTTTATTCATTATTCTATTTTTATTCTTATTAAATAATTTCAAAGGCGCCCATCGTGGTATAATGGTTAACAAGCCAGTCTCGCAGATCCATTACTAATGAATAGCGACTTCGATCCTCCCCATACTTGCAACCTTGTGTCACATCATACACGTGGTGATCACGTGGTAATTATTTATTCAACCCCTTCACCGGTAAGGGACTGGATAAATAATTTAAAACCATCGTGGTGTAATGGTTAGCAAGTTTGTCTTGCAGATCCATTACTACTAAATAGCGAGTTCGATCCTCACTGGGTGTCCGATACTTGTGATCTTGTGTCACGTTCCAATCATGGTTGGGTAAATATTTTAAAAATTCTTATTAAATATTTGTTTTCTTTAAATACTGTATTTTCTTTAGATATTAAGTTATTGCCACGTAATACGTGACGTCAAACGGTGTTTTATGAAATTCTGCCTCCTTGAAATAAATCAGTTCGGGACTAAATAGATTGGGGATGAATTTGAACTTGTCTCCTTCTAAGTTTAGTAAATACTTAAAAAAAAAAAATTCAAACTTATAGCATAGTTTGTTGGTTGTTTTTTACGGCATATCAACGCTTGAATAATTTTGATTTTTCAGATGGTTGTTCACATCTTTCTTGCGGTATGTATGAACACATTTTGGCCGCTGTATCCTCCGGCCTTTCAAATATGCCCCCTGTGTATCCGAGCATAGTAAGGATCCAACCTGGAAAATCATTTTTAATAGTTTGACAGTTGATCAGATAGCCATCGAAGAACTTTTAAAGATTTCATTCAAATAATGAAGTCATTGTTTTTTTTTTTCATGCCCATCGTTCCGACATGTGTCACGAGAAGAATCACGATAATTTAGAATAAAATACATACAACAAATCACGCCCCATCTAAAAACAGACAAACAATACCCAACCTTGTTGGGTTATTTTATGCCGAAAACGTTTTGTTTTATTCATTATTGATGGATATTTAAAAAAAAGTATTTAAACTCATTTGTTAAAACTCATTTTTTACTATCTAACCCATAGATGAACCATAACAGGTGAACCTGGGAGTAATGGCGATGAAGGGGTACTCCACACTTGCCAGATTTCCAGAACAACTGGAGTCACACCATTAGATCAAGTGTCATATACAGGGCACCAATCATTGTCATGTTGGATTAGATTGCAAAATAAATGAGCCACAAATTTGGGTGACCCGAGTCAACCAAGTGGAACTCACGGATGACATAACATCTGCTCTCCCCCCACCCCCGAGAACATTACGGACATAAATGTTTGTTATGCCAAATATTTTTGATATTTTCTCTTGACTCCCACGTCATTTCGGTACGAAAGGGAATCAATGAACTTAGTCGCAATCGTCTTTGAGATAATTAAATTAATACAGGTTTAATTTATTGGTTTATTTGTTTAATGACTTATCAACTTCTTAAGGGTTATTTAATGCCAAAATTTGAATTTTTTGTTGATGTTTGATTGTAATTAACTATATATTCCATTGCAATTTCTAATTCTGCTTGTTTTTATAATTTCACTTTTTACATCATTCGTTTGAACAGTTATATGATGTAATGTATTCCTATCTAATAAGAATAATTTGAAAACAATTATATGGTTTCAAGTAACTAATAAATAATAATGAGCTTTATAAAACAATTACAGTTTCAAGTAACAATTCTTAATGCTAATAATAATTTTGGTTTAAATAACTATTTCCGTTTAATGATAACCTTATTTGCTTTTATATGGTTTTATTCAATGATAATAGTTTGTTTACACAAAATATAGGGTTTCAAGTAACTAATAATAATAATCCTTAGTAATTAATTATAGCTTCAAGTAACTATTCTAAATACAAATACAACGTTGTTTTGCTTGGTTAGTTTTACGGCGTGTCAACTCGTCATGGGTCATTTATCATCAACAGTTCGCGCTGACAGCACGGATTCACATGACTCTCTCTCTCTCCCCCCCCTCTCTCTCTCTCATCACCCATTCCTATTGGTCGTCACTCCTGGCAAGTCTTCGACACGGTATCCAGAATCCGTACATAGCTAATTGATGTTTTTTATTTTTATTTTTTTGCTGACCCAACTGTGGTGTGTCTATGTGCAGATGTCTACAGGAGAACGTCACTTATGAGTTCGTCCTTGCTTTTTCAGCATGTCTTGTTCGTCTTACTTAGAGAGTTTGTGTGATAGGAGGTAAGTGGCTGTACAGCTGTTTTTTTGTGTTGCTGCTTATGCTGATATAAATTAAGTCTCCAGTTATATACGGAACAAAAATATATCTTCACAATCACTTGAAATAATTAAACTCATCAGACATAGTTGCATGTATTTGCCCAACCCCTCTGCACGAGCAGGATGTGACACAAGGCTAATTTCTAAGGGGAATTTAACAGGTTTCAATTAAGAGTTTTCCTTCTCCAAGCCTGGTTGCTTATCCAAGGTTTAAGAGCCCAGTCCACCCAAGTATTTCGCCATAGACAGGGGGAGAATAGTTCTATGCATACCTTTCCCAAGGGTATTAGCACTATGTGAAATGCAAACAGCCTGGTCCAGGATTTGAACGCGGTTTGCCGTGTCCATTCCTTACGCGAAAAAGCCTCTTCTGATCCAGACGTAAGAGCCAATGGATTAATAAAATTCATCTATTAATAAAGTTTCCAATCAATCTATGGACCAAATAAGTAAAGGCGGACTATTGACGTTATCAGCCGGACTGCGAGGGAGTCTATCCCCCTTTTTTATGGCGCTAGACCAGGAAGATTGTTTCTGCGTCTGAGGCGGAGTGCAACACCTATCATCAATTACTCACTTTTACTGTACGTATCCAAGCTGTGCTACTCATGCGCTGAGTTGATGATTGCCGGTATCGAACCGGAACCTTGTGGTTCCCATGCGCATGTTCTACCATTAGATAGAGACACGTGATATCAAATAACTGTGTGCAAGACACACACAAAAAATATAAACGTATGGTGAGCGCAATTTCCTAACCGCTAGGCATAAAATATACCCAGAAGTGTTGACATGCCGTTAAAATCAATCAATCATTCAAATAAAAAAAATAAGGTTAAAATTGCAAATCGTCGTTAAAATTAAAACGGAAAAATTTGGCTTGGGCATAGATTTTAATGAATTTAATTATAAGGACACGATTTATCTTATTCTTAACTTAAATTTTAACCGTTAGTTGTGTTTTTAACCGTATTTCATCGGAAGTTATTTTCCTACAAAGGCCACAAGAGAACTAATTTTTAAGGGAGATAAATATTTTCCGATAATTTTTTAACATAAAAAACACGGATTATTACACTTTTGGTCATCCATACTTAAGAAAATCACGCGTCGCCTGTAATATTGAAATAGAAAGTACTTTTTTTAATTATTAATTCTGACTAGTCTTATCATTCATCTATTTTATTTTAACTATTTTTTTCCTTAAACACAACTAACGGTTAAAATCTAAGTTAAAATAACATAAATGATCGTGTGCTTAGTAATGATTAAATTCATTAAAATCTATGGCCAAGCCAAATTTTTCCGTTTTAATTTTGACGACAATTTGCAATTTTAACAAAAAATAAAAAATGAATGTAGGATGCATGGGGAGAGGGGGGGGGGCGAGTAAAAAGGCGGGTAAATCCTATGTCCCTGTAGTCATAAATAAGACGTAAAGTAAAGGAAAGTCGGCCAGACAGCGAGGGAGTATATCCCCTTTTTGCTAGCGCTAAACCAGGAGATTGTTTTTGCGTCTGGGATGAAGCACAACACCTACCATCAGCTCCCCACTTTAACTGCACAGATCCAAGCCGTGCTACTCATGTGCTGATTTAGTGATGGCCAATATCAATTGCCGTACCTTGTGGTTCCCAGCCGGATGAGTGCATTTAAATTCGTACTTGCTCAGTTCCGTGCTTGTAAAATACGCGGATTTTTAAATCGAGGGTGTAGGTAGATAATTCTAGTGTGGGGTCTGCGGAGGTTTCTCCCCCCCCCAATTTGTTTACTTATTTGTTTATTTTCGACAGGATAGAAATTGGTCAGTCACTGAGTGCGACCACTGACTGACCTCACACACACACACAAAAAAAAAAACGAAAGAAAATGGCCAATCAATCTATCATTGTTTGGAGTAAAACGGGTGGCGAGCGGGTGGCAAGAAAGAAACGGGGTGGATGTGTGACACAGCCGGGGAGCAAACAATTATGCGAGCTTAATAAGTAGATAGGTAGGTTGGAACAAAGAGAGAGAGAGAGAGAGAGAGAGAGAGAGAGAGAGAGAGAGAGAGAGAGGGTAGGAATATTGGTATGTTGTTGCAGCGCGGTTCATTTTTTGTCCCGACCCACGAATAAAAGTGTAAAGGGGTGGGGGGTCGTTCTACAAGGGGGGGGGGGTGGGGGGGAAAAGAGAATCGTAATGAAATAGAGAACACGTCATCGGGTACGAAGCAGCAAACTTCTATACATAATCATCATATTTTCCTTTTTTCTTTTTTGTTTCTCTTTTTCTTTTTGTCTCCGAAGAGACCGACGCAAATCTTACGGCTATGATTTTCTTTTTATTTCTTTCTTAAATAAAAAGAAGTTTATATTAATGTAAGAGTGAACAAACAGTGTCGGGTACAGACCTCTCGTTATGCTATATTTACAGGTTAAATCCCCAGGGCCGGGGGTGTTTGGTAACACTCTTCTTCCATGTCATTTCAGTCAATAGAAAGAAAAATGAACGCTAACAGATTTCTTTGACTCACAGTCAAGATCGGTCAAGTACTTTTTTAAAAATCCGGTAATAGTAGCTCCCCCTGGCGGATGTCTTTCCTTTCTTTTTACGCTAAGATCCCATCAATGGGTCAAATAAATAAAGTCGGTAAAGCGGACTATTGACGGTATCAGTCGGACGAGGGAGTCTGTCCTCTGTTCTATAGCGCTAGACTAGGGAGATTATTTGTACGTCTGGGGTGGAGCGCCACACCTATCATCAGCTTTCTCTGACTCACAGGGATCGGTCAAGCACTTTTAAAAAAATCTTGAAGGGGTAGCTCCATCTAGCGGATGCAATCAGTTTTACTCATGGCTTGGGTCGGCTTCACTCATTGGACCCGTAAGATATGGGATATCAGCGTGATCCCAAAGGTCCATCCCCAGGCAACACCTTCCTCATCGTCTAAAAGGGGTAGGGCTAGGTTTATTCCCCAGTGCCTGAGGCGCTTCATAAGAGGAATGCCGAGGGAATTAACGCAATGTTTAAACCCTAGCCACGAATGAGCTTCGGTTTATGGGTTGTTCCCCACTATAATGATCCTTGTGTTCGACTAACATGGTGGGATGTCAGGTAAATACTTGCTCATGCCTTGGACCGGTTTACACGGTATTTTTTTTCTTCTTTTAATTGGTGAACTTCTGTAACTTCTACACGGAGATCTTTTCGTTCTCATTTCATGTTACGTCATAATGATGCTGTTCCTGATAGAAAATTTACACTACTATGATTGAACATTTTAGAACCACAAGTTTGTCGATTAAACAAACACCTCCTGGAAGAATTAAAGAATGCTATTCACCAAAAAGTGGCAGAAATACCGCTAGATATTTGTCTTAGTTTATTTTGAAACATTTTAAGAACCTGACTGATCGAAGTCATCATCTTAATTGATCATATCAGAAAACAATCACTTTAAATATTGGGTTGGCAACTAATTTCCCGAGGTTTTTTTTTTAAATTTTGTAATTTATTGCATTTTTAGATTTTGAAATCTATTTTTTCGAGCATTCTCTTTTCAAAATTTTGGGATGTCAAGTTAAGAAAACTGAGCATTTTCGTCACCTCCTTTTTTTGCTTTTAATCAAAGGTTCTAAGGGCACAAAAGCTGCGACATTTGTGCTGTGTGGGGAGATGATGCTATAGATGAAGGAACCGCTCGTAATTGGTATACCAAGTTCAAAAATGGAAATTTTGACCTCAAAGACGTTCCATTCTTTGTTCATTTCTATCTTGGTAAATACAGCTTCAAAGTTGGTACCTCTTTTACACATCTTTTATTTTGAAAAAAAAAGAAGTTTCATACGTTCAGTTGAGTTCGAAGAAGAACAATTAAACGATTAATTGTAGGAAAATTCTTCCCCCCGCCAAAAAAAACGGCGGGAACTTAGTTGCCAATTGCCTTCTTCAAGTGTTTATATGTTGGGAAACTTTCTTGTCGAACTCGGGAACCTTCATGTCGTATTGGGAGCCTTCATGGAACTTCGAATCGTATCCTTTATTTAATCCATTGGGATAAATTTTTTACACACCTTTTATTTTGAAAAAATAACGTTTCATACGTTCCGTTCGAAGAAGAGCGATTAAACCAACTTTTGTACGAAAATTCTCGTCAAACAAACAAAAACCCCCAAAAAACAAAAAAACAAAAAAAACAAACCGCGGGAACTTAGTTGGTAATCCAATATAAAAATAATTTTTAACTAAAATAGACCGCAGTTAAGTTTTCTCTCTATATCAATACTAAAACCAAACTTTAATTTGACTGAATTTTTTAGATGAGGCTTGATAATTTGTATCATTCAGATCGTAAGGACTGTTATTCTTATCTTTATTGTTATATACACAATGTTTCGTTCGATGTGCCCACTGCCTTCTTCAGGTGTTTATATGTCGGGAAACCTTATTATCAAACTCGGGAGCCTTCATGTCGTATCGGGAGCCTCCACGGAACTTCGAACCGTATCCTTTATTTAATCCATTGGGATAAATTGTTCTCATTCCATTAACCATGACACGTGTTAAATTATGTTAAGTATTCAATGTTATTTTCGCCTGTAGTCAGGATTGAACCTGTAACCTAGAGATGATTGTCACTTAGAACTGTATCAATTCAATCCTTATATCTATAATACGTTCGGGTTGCACATCGGCTGAAACGTTGTTCATATAAGAAAGATGAGGACAAATGTCCGAAAAATGTTAATAATACAAACTTTAATCTCTAACGACCATAGTTGGCACGAATAGTAGGATGGTTAACAAGTAAGGCTGGTAAGTCATTGATAATGAATTCGATTCTCACTGGGTGCAATGGAATAAATTGAGACCGAATAAGTGACAACAGCGAATGAAAAGAATGTATTAAGACAACCATGGTTAGTTTGTGACAAAATGACACAAGTATGGGTCATCCAGTTTTGAACAAGAAAGAAATGACGAATTCTCTTGGAGATTTCCATAAAATAATTAAACCTTCTAAACACCCAAAAACATTTCACACAATTTCAAAAATACTCATAGAATAACTGGAAATCATAAAAGTATGAACGGTTTGCGGCTACGAATTTTAAATCGCCAGTGCGTGTTATACTCGTTAATTTTTCTCTAGAATTTGTTAGTCCAAATTTGTGGGTGCGTATTATACACAGGTGCGTGCGATACACAAATAATTATGGAGGTGCGTGTTGTAATGGTGACCGTCGTAGAAAATAGACACGATGAGACGAGTCGGGATGTCCTTAAGTATTAGCCAGACAGTGAAGGAGTTTATCCCCTTTTCACTAGCGCGAGACCAAGGAGATTGTTTTTTGGCGTCTGAGGTGGAGCGACACGCCTATCATCAACTCCACACTTTACCGCACATATCCCTATGCTACTCATACGCTGAGTGGGCGAGGGCCGCTAACGAACGAGGAACCTTGTGGTGCCTAGTCCGACACTCTACCGACTGAGCTAAACCGGTCACACACACACACACACACACACACACACACACATATATATATATATATTAATCTTTTAGTCTCAGTAGAATTAAATATTAATCACCATCATCATGTCGTACTAGTATCTCGGATATCCATGACAATATCTTGTCAACCGTTCCCATGATTAATAGCCCTCGGGAGGTCCTCTGCACAGCATTCAGTATCCGCGCAGAGCTGGTCAATGTACGTTTTTGTTGGACAGCCCACATTGACGTGCCTATGTGCTGGTTTCTACTGGAGAACATCGCTTATGAATTCGCCCCCCCCCTTCTCCAGCAGTATCCACCATGTCTTGTTCGTCTCACTAGGATGGTTTGTGTGATAGGGGGCAAGTGGTCATACAGCGGATGAATGAAACATAAACAGGATTATGATAGAGATTACATTAAAAAAAGTTATTTCGGCATATTTATTACAAAACCTTTGAAGTGCTTCCACCGTAGCCACATAAAGAATTTAAAATATAATTTTATAAAATTCTTCAAGCAAATAAAAAAATGAATTCTTTTTTAGGCTTGATATATTTCACTGTAGACGGAAAAGGGAATAGCTAATTAAACATCAAATAAAAATCAAACAAATATAATTTTAGGGAAATTAAATAAATATATAAAAATAAAAGTCAAACTAAATAAGACAAAACTTTACCGATGGGTCAACAAGTACAAATGCTAGTTTGTCAGGAATTTGGATTTTACGGCATGTCAACACTTGTTGGGTTATTTTATTCGGAAGACATTTTGTTTCATTCCTTCTTGTTAGTTATTAAACTTTTAGAAAATCTATATGCAAGGAGAATACTGAAAAGTTCACGATCCGACCAAGAGCATATATATTATTCCACGTAATTCATCCTATATACATAGTTTCTTTAAGTCTTTAAAAATAAAAAAAAAAAAAATAAAATGAAATACTCTTATGGTTGGTCCGAGAACCTTTCAGCACTATTATTATAATTACAATTAATTTAAACTTTCAGGGATTGTTAGTATCATGCCTAGAAAGATTTGAAACTAAGGGCTACTATTCTGACTGGATTTTAAGTGAGATATATCTATCAATCTTTATCATCATCATCGACATTGCAGTCTCGGAAGACTCTATAGTTCTTGTGCCCTGAAGTTACAGCTCCTCCTGTGACTGTGAATGCCAATGTTCCAAAAACATTCTCAATCACAGATGTTGCATGTGAAGACTGTCCTTGAAGATGTTGATGTTGCTGCTGCTTTCTTCTGGACCTCTTAGCTTCATGGTGTTGTGCCAGAATGACTTCAGACATAAACTGTCCGCTACGGAGAGCCTGCTGCCCTGAGGGCGGTCCTGAGTCAAATTTTCACAGCTGGAAATTTGGATTTTAGTTGGGATATGTCTATCATTCTTTATACGTATTTACCAACGTGCAGGATATGACACAAGGTCAACTTCGTTAGTGAAGTTTAACAGTTTTCCTTCTCCCAGACTGCTTGCCAAACCAAGATTGAAGAGCCCAGTCTGCTCTATAATTTACCCATAAATGGAATGAAAATAGATGAATTCATACCTTTCCCAAGAGTATTAGCACTATGTGAAATGCAAACAGTTTCGTCCTGGATTTGAACTCGTCTCACCGTTTCCAATGCCTACGACGGTATCAATTACACCAGTTACCTCCCTATACATGTTTCTGTCCCCTTTGCTCTAAAAGGGTGTTTGTCTTCATATGTACACAATCAATAACCCACTCTCATGGTAATCTTTACAAGAGGCAAATAGTTTTCTCCTCACTCCCCCTTTCTTTCCCCTCTCTTTTTCTATCACCATATCTCTCACTATCTGTCCTCTTTTCTCTTCCCCCTACTTCTCTCTCCCCCTTTCAGACCCTCTCTCTCCCCAACCGCCTTATATATATTTAGTTCTTAGAGGTTGTTGTCGTGTAATGGTTATGGATACGGTGAGACGAGTTCAAATCCTGAACAAAGCTGCTAGCATTTCCCTTCGCGTTAATGCCCTTAGGAAAGGTATGCATATAACTATTCCTTCTCCAGCTATGGTTAAATGGTAGGGTAGACTGGGCTTTTTAACCTTGGTATGGTTACCAGTCTAGGAGAATGAAAACTCTAAATTCAAACCTATTAAAATCCGCTTGTGTCACATCCTGATCGTGCAAAGGGGTTGGTGAATACATAGACACAAAATTATTCTCTATCGTGGCCAGGTGTCGCGCTAAGTAGGAATCCATTGCAACTTAACGGACGACCTGAAAAGGGTGTAAAACCTTTATTTAAAAGAAAATATTAGGTTAATACCTTTTTCTCTAAGTGTGGAAAGTAATAAAATTAAATATCTATTTGAAATATTCATTAATTTTTTGAGGGATTTTCGAAGTTTTCTCAGATGTTTTAATGAATTGAAAGTCGATTTCCGTATGTGAGACTCAGTGCAACACAAACGCAATGACCCGTCTTAAATAAACGATAAAAACAAATAGAGCGTCAACAAATAAAACGAAGAATTAACCGAAATTTGAATAAAAGAAAATGGATGTCGTTTACGTTTGATACTTTTGAACCCGGATGTAATGTGGGTAATGTGGTAAAGTGAAACATATTTGTCTCCCCCTGGATTAGTTCATTATTCTAATTATAATTGAGATTCGGTGCCTGTCAGTCTGTAACCGAAACTACGTCTCTGCTTACGTCCCAATACACCCAGGAATTGCGCAAGCTTATCAATTAATATTTAACTTATAGTCACATTCATTGATACATAGAATAAATCTTATTTATTAACGACGTCTCTATGATAACCTGAGTTAGATTTGCCTCAAAACAGCCCATGTTATTAGTGTGTTTAAAATTCAGCAATGTCTTATATATCACTAAGAAATAAAGGTTTACATAATATATCGTGTGGTTAATTTACATACTGGTTTTTAACAAAAACGGGTTTAATAAATAATTACCTTGTATTATTGATCTCTAATATTATTGTTTTATTTTCCAACGTATCAATTCTATGAATGATTTTTGTATAGAAACAATTAAATTTTAATCAAAGCAAGTGTAACCTTTTTATACGCATTCTTATCTAATTTTGTTAATCTTTCTAATTTAATATATGGGTAATTTCATGTCCAATTATCCAGAAAAGAGTAAAATTGTCATCTATCATGAAATCTTTATCAGGCGTGGAAAATGTTAATGTAAGACAACCCACCAAATTTGAGTCATGTCAATTTGTATCTCCCCAAATTTGGGAGGTCGCCCGAAAAATGGAAATTTCTTGTAATCTATTTTTGTCTGCTTCTTGGTTCAAGGAAACCAAAAATGCTACCAGAAAAGTCTTAAAATTAACCAACTTTAAGTTAATGATTTCTGATTTGTTTCATAGCAAGATCAATAGGTGAGAAAATCCCAATGTGGAATTGCATCAATGATATTTTTTTAAATTTTCATTTTTACATATATAGAACATTATTTGTGCCAAAAAGATAGTTTGGTTTTTGCTCAGAACCGAAGCTACAACATCAGTTAAAATTTTGCACTTTAAGTTAAAAATTTGTACTTTAAGTACAAAAATATGAGATTCTCACTTACAATCGAACTTACTAACAATAGTTGGTTGCTGTTGTACAGGGTGTTCACAAAGTCTGGGTACATGGAGATTTCACTATTGTATTTATTTATGTTATTTTTCCATTCACCAGACCTTCCTCCCCTTGATTTCTTTTTCTGGAGTATGTTGAAAGAGAAAGTTTACTCAATAAAGATTACAGATTTAAACCACATGAGAGAACGCATTACCAGTCAGTTTGCTGAAATTGATGGCAATGTAGACTTATTTAATCGATCTCACCTAAATTTTGCAAGGCGCATCAAGTTATGCATTGAAAATGATGGAAATCATATTGAAAATATTATTTATTAACATTATAATTAAATAAAATTGTTTTGTTTTAAAAGTATGTGTTAATCCCCATGTAACCAGACTTTGTGGACACCCTGTATACAAACACATAGAATATTCGGTATCCTATTATATCGAAACAAGGGTTCGCATTACAAGTACTTCGCAACAGATTTCTTCTAAGTGAGATTGTAAGTAGACGGTTCATGTAAGGATACCTACCTTAACCTCCCACCAAGTCAGGATGTGACACAAGGTATTTTTTAAGTGGGAAGCCATTCACAAACCAAATCCCATGCGATGGGGCCTCTCAGACACGGGACAATACACACAGCCCTACCCTTATAAATCGAGGGGGCAGGGATATTTGCCTCTCATCCCACCTATGAGGGCGTGACACAAGCCAAAAACTCATGGGTGGTAGGCACATTCCCGTCGGCATTCCTGCTCAAGGGGGAGGCGCCTCAGGCACTGGGCAATAAACTCAGCCCTACCCTTATAAATCGAGGGGGCAGGTTTTGTCTGTCGGATGGTCGCCTGGGATCACGCGGCCGAGGTTCTGGCGAGGTTTTGCCAATGCTCTAAACAGAAATACACAAGTAGTCATGAACCAGTTCATTTAAGAAAAAGGTAAGATAGGCTAGTCCACAACAGTAGACTACCTCATTAACCATTACAACACCACTGGTGTTTATTGGAATTTAATTTACCTATTCGAAATCGGCCATTTTGTGTAAAAGTAATAAATTTAAAATAGCAGGACCTGTGGATATACCACATAATGCTAATTTCATTATTACGTTTGATTTGTTTACTTACGAGCTATTGCAAATAGTTCAATATGTAAAAAGTATAACAATCTTCATTTAACTCTCTCTTACGCTTTTTTTTTTCTTTCTTCCGTTGTTTTCATTTTTTCATTTTGATCGATTGAAACTGATTAGCATTATCACTTCCGCGCGCTCACCCCTCTCTCTATGATTCCCCTCTCTCTATGTTTCCTTTACACTCTTTCTTTCTTTCTTTCTTTCTTTCTTTCTTATTATATTTTTTATGTGTAGCATTTCATTTCTCTTACCTATCTTTCTTTATAATACAAACGGAATGGGTCCATTATTTAGCTGAGGTGACGTCACTCATGATAAATAAGAATTCGGTGATTAAGCAACACCAGATAATCAGGATTAACATTTTTGCGTTTCATCTTGGACGATTTAGACGGTCTCAGAGAGTATTTTGCAGGATGATTAAGGAACAAGAGTATTAATGAATTGAAGTTGAAGGTTTTTTCGGAAAAATAGAATCATTTTTTGTTCCGATTTTCATTTTATGCTGAAATAAATCAGATTACAAATCGACGCTTGTAATAATAAGAGATCCGGCAGGCGTTCATTCAGGGTGAGGGAGGTAATGTCATCACTTGGACCACCAACAGTATCCAGGCAGGACAAGCCTAAACTCGCCACTTAGACCCTTACTTAGGCTAGACAGGCGGACAGAGAAGCCCCCTCCGATCAGACGGCTGGTCACGTCAAGCCCTAGCACCTATATGATTGCCCCAACCCTATTACCCTTATGGCAAGCCCCAACCCTTTTTAACATATGGGTGCTAGAAGGCGGTGACTGAGGGTCTTCATGTCCTGGGTATGACGTTAAACTCTAACTAATGGTGAGGTTCCACTTCTGGAGGTTTGGGGAATGTGGAGCACCCCTTCATCACCATTGCTCCCTGGTCCACCCTGACCCGTTAGGGTCCTATCTATGGGTTAGTTAGAAAAATGTGTTTATAAAAAATTGAGTATCCATTAAGAGTAAATTAATTTCAAAAGTTTATCGGCATTAAATGACCCACTAAGGTTGATATGCCGTAAAACAAACCAAACCAAACAAACCTAAACTCGCCTCAAAGGGGGGTGGGGGGTGGGGTAGGGTGGATTTTTTGTCTAGCGCTTGACGCATGCGCGAAGAGGAATGACGACAGAACATGAGCATTTTTTGAAACCGATGTTCACGAGTCTCAATTAGAGCGTGGCTCCCCATGACCTTGGGACTATCATAGATTGGCGAATAGTTTAAAATATCAGAGACAAACAAAAGGTACTTGTTTGACTTAATCTTCATTCTAACTTAACAGTGGTCCATTTTGAGGTTATGGAGGTTGCACTGGTGGTGTAATGATTATAATCGTAGTGTTGCAGAATCTATGTGGTAGCATAGATTATTGGCATCACTCTGTAGGAGAATTCTACGGGGAGCCAGTGTTTTCATATTGAAATCTCGCACGTCACGTGATTTTGACTTAGTTAGGTCAGTTGCAGCCGAGATGTGACGTAGGACAGATGTGTCCTACGGTGGCTGGACACACTTCGCACGATAAGTACTTGTTTGACTTAATCTTCATTCTAATATAACTTAGCAGTGGTCCATTTTGAGGTTATGGAGGAGGCGCTGGTGGTGTAATGCTTATAATCGTAGCGTTGCATAATCTATGTGGTAGCATAGATTATTGGCAAACACTCTGTAGGAGAATTCTAAACTACTGGACACTTGAAATCTCGCACGTCACGTGATTTTGACTTAGCCAGTTGCAGCCGAGATGTGACGTAGGACAGACGTGTGCTACACGGTGGCTGGACACACTTCGCGCGATGAGTTCCAAAAGGCAAATAAAACTTTTAAAAAGCCATGAATCTTGTTAATAAATTAAGCATGCCCTTAGCTTAGAAAATGAAGAACCAACAAGAGAAGACAAAAACCAAGAACTTAGACGATCATCGCCGATGTCGAAAGAAATAGAAAAAGTGAAGATCCAACATGGTGACTTGAATGAAGTAACAACCAAGTATGTTATGTATCTGTCTATATCTCTCTGATGACTCTCTCTCTCTCTCTCTCTCTCTCTCTCTCTCTCTCTCTCTCTCTCTCTCTGTTACGCAAAAGAACCTATTGTTTATATATTTATTTGTTTATATTTATCTGTAGTAGGTGGATATACAGCTAGTTTTTCTGTAAAATAATTTTATTAATAATTGATATTTAAATAAAAATAATATCATAGAGAATGGAACGTAAATAACTAAAGGAATTGTGGCTTGAGTAGTGATATTGTTTCGATTACAGACAGACAGACACACAATCTTCATTAAATAAGATGTCCAGCTCGTCTTGTTCGTCTCACTTGGATGTTTTTTTTTGTGGTAGGTGGACATACAGCTAGTTTTTTCTGTGATGCTGTTTGAAGAATTTGACAATTCATGTGAGGAAAGAAGCAATGTACCTACCTTGTGTTGTTCAATCTTTAATAACCGAAATTTTGTAGATACGTTATCTTTAAAAAATGATAATTTTTACATTCATTATCTGATGAAGCTCGTAAATGAGTGAAACGTTCTGTTAAATATTCCATCAAAATTTTGATTTCACATCATCTATATGTGTACACACACACACACACACACACACACACACACACACAGATATATATATATATATATATATATATATATATATATATATATATATATATACAAAGTTAGGGTAGTGTGAACATGAAAGCATTAGCGCTACTTAACAGAGTTTCTCGCCTATTCGATTTTCAAATCAACTTGAATATACATAATTTATCAATGATATTGAACAAACTTTTCTTATATCAGACTATAATATCAATTTTAATAATTATATATATATGTGTTTGTATGTGCATGTGTGCATCTATGTATGTATGAATGTATATATGTACGCAAGTGTCTCTGTGTATCTGTCTTTGTATGTGTGTGTATATATGTCTCGATGTGTATGTTCATGTGCGTCTCTCTCTCCCCCCTCTCTCTCTCTCTTAAACAAAAGAACTCATTGTTTATATACCGGCAACATGGGTCTATAACAGTAGAAAAGGGACACCATGGCCCGAGTTCGAGTCCTAGATGAGGCTATTTGCCTTTTACATAACGCTAATATACTTGAGAAAATTATGCATCCAACTATTCTCCATCCCACTATGGGTAAATAGTAGGGCAGACTGTGTGTAAATAATTTCGATAAAGAAAGGTTACTTGAATCTGTAATTGTTTATTAAAGTTAATTATCATTAGTTACTTAATTATCAGTTAATCATTGGTGTTAGATAAAACCAGATAATTGTGTGTAATCAAATTAGAATCAGTAAATCAGAATTAAACGATATAATTATTAGTTTTATTAACACATCGCTCATGGGAAAGGTATGCATCCAATTATTCTCCCTTCAGCTGTGGGTAAATAGTAGGGTGGACTGGGATCATTAACCTTGATTAGGTCACCAGACGAGAAGAATAAATACTATAAATTCAAACCTGCTAAACCTGGTTCAAGAAATTGATCTGTCACACCCTAGACATCTATATATATATATAATTATTATTATAATGGTTTCACTATAAAGATCTTCAGGGATAAATCCACTGAACTAATCAAGATATTGCTTAATTGCAGTGTATTTTTACACGTGTAAAAATACACGCGTACAATCGGCTGCAATTAAGCAATATCTTGATTAGTTCAGTGGATTTAACCCTGAAGATCCTTATGGTGAAACTCGAGTAGGTTATTCCTGTGTATACCATTACAATAATAAATTTGCTTTACTTACGTATTGAGCACTTTATATTTGTTATAACGTTGTCTTATCATTGTCAAACTTGTATCAACTAACCATTGTGATCAATTTCACCGGTAAGTCACCATTTACATATCAAATCACACACACACACACACACACACACACACACACACACACACACACACATATATATATATATATATATATATATATATGAATAAGCAAAGGGAACTCGATATAATTGATAAAGCACTTATATCTAAGTTAGGGTAGCGTATACATATTGACAACTGCGCTTGATAACTGTCAGTTTCTCGTCAAACCAAGTCTTTATATATATATAATATATATATATATATATATATATATATATTCAGCATTTCAAATAAGAATGAACTCTAATGGTGGTAAACAAAGTTTGTACAAATTTTGGGGGTCACACTGTATATACCAGCAAATAGAGAACATACATTAACATAATGGCTCAACACCAGCTTAGGCAAATATATATATATATATATATATATATATATATATATATATATATATATCAGCATTTCAAATAAGAATGAACTCTAATGGTGGTAAACAAAGTTTGTACAAATTTTGGGGGTCACACTGTATATACCAGCAAATAGAGAACATACATTAACATAATGGCTCAACACCAGCTTAGGCATATATATATATATATATATATATATATATATATATATATATATATATATATATATACATACATACGTATACACATTTATATCTATATAACTCTAATGTATACACAAACATACATACATACATACACACACACACACACATATATATATACATCTTACATACATACAATTATATATATATATATATATATATACATATATATTTATATATGAATATATATATATAAAATATATATAATATATAAAGAGAGAGTAAGACTTGGTATATATATATATATATATATATATATATATATAATATATATATATATACCTTATGCTCACATACATAACACACCTATATATATATATATATATATATATATATAGTTAAGGGGGTTTGGGTGTGACTGAGACTGCGTGGGTGAGATGACATCCATGTGTGTTTGCACTTTTCTGCTTAATTAATAAAAAACAAACCGTGAAGCATAAGAAAATAAAAACTTGTCTCAACCTGTTTTTTTTTTTTATTTTATTTTATTTTTTTTTTTTTTCATATCTCTGCTCTCTGAACGGAACATATTAGTCGAGGTCTTTCTTGGTAGCCAGAGGGTCGTTGGTGCACATAATCCTGTTTACCGTTAGTGAACATAAAATGACAGATTCTTTCATTTTTGTCACAACGCATTTCTCAATAATATTTTACGTCATATATATATATATATATATATATATATATATATATATATATATATATATATATGTATAACTCTTTTCAAAGGTAAATATTACTCTGTATTTAATCTAAAATAGATTATTATACATTGAGCTCTCTCTAGGGATTTATAAAAATCCTTGTATTTGCACCTACTAAAACATACAATAATTATACAGTGAGATTTTGAAGATCCCATGTAGAATCATGTCTTACTACCAGTTTTGGATACCTTACATTTATATATATATATATATATATATATATATATATATATAATATATATATATATATAACGGGCGCTTCGTCCCGAGTTCCACTTCAGGACGAAACTGTTTGCATTTCACATAGCGCTAATACGTCTAGGAAATGTATGTATCCAACTATTCTCCTTCCAGCTATGAGTAAATAGTAGAGCACAATCGACCTTTTAACGCTGGTTAGGTTAAACTTTAAATTCAAGTCTGTTAAACTCCGCTTAAGAAATTGATCATGTGCCACATCCAGCCCGTGATAAGGAGTTGGTATATATATATATATATATATATATATATATATATATATATATCCCCACCGTAAAAGCAGTACATGACAAAAGGTCAATTTCTTAAGCAGGGTTTAACAGATTTGAATTTAAAGTTAAGGTTAAACAAACATATCTGCCCTACTATTTACCCATAGTTGGAGGGAGAGTAATTGAATGCATACCTTTCGCAAGGGTATTAGCACCATGTGAAATGCCCCCCCCCCAAAAAAAAAAAGAAAAAAAAAAACTCGTCCAGGATATGAACTCCGGTCGACGAATCCATTTCCTACGACTCTAAAAATTACGACATGCCCTTTCTTTTTTTTAAGTGATATACCTTTTAGTTTTTGGTGTGGAGCTTTTTATTCCTTATCTTTTTATGAGGCATGAGACTTAAATCTGGCTAACGAATTTTAAATTTAATCAGCAACTCCGGAAAATTAAATGTTAGCATCTTCTATAACCGAAGATATTGAATGATCCGTGGCGCTCATATTGAAATGGTTATCTTCGTAGGAAATGGACAAGGCGACACGAGTTTAAATTTTATACGAGGCTGGTTGCATTTGGCATTTTGCAAATATCTTTGGGAAAGGATCGAATTCAGCTATGGGTGAATAGTAGGGCAAGCTTGGCTCTTTAATCTTGGTATGACAACCAATCTACGAGAAGGAAAACTCAGAGAATGAATTCAATCCTGTTAAACTTGAAATTGACCTTGTGTCACATCCTGCTCGTGCCGGAAGGGTTAGGCAAATACATAACCATTGGTATCTGTAACGGAAAATATTGAACTACCCGTGGTGAGAATCGATCCATAGCCCAGTTATTTGTTTATTCTTTCTCGCAGCAGTCGATATTGTTGTTTTAATTATAAAGTTGGTTGGTTGATTGGATTTTACGGCATGTCAACCCTTGTTGGGTTATTTTATGTCGAAGACGTTTGTTTATTCATTCTTGTGGGGTATTCAAGATTTTTTAAAACTCAATTTTAAAACACATTTTTAATACCCATCTTTTGATCTATTTAACCCATAGATGGCACAACCACTCCCGGTCAGAGTGCACCTAGGAGTAATGGCGATAAAAGGAGTACTCCACTCTCCGCAGACTTCCATGATTGTAACTTCACCTCTAGATGCAGTTTAAATTAATTGTAAATACATTTATTATCTCGGAAAATCTCAATAGAGAAAGAAAGCCTCAGCGCGGAAAGAGCAACTTGATATCTCTTATGCCTTTAAATATAATAACGGTAATCGATTATCGATTGTCTGCCATGATCGTCTAGTCTTAATAAAGCTGAAAATAACACAAAGTAGAAAAGAAAACAGAATATGAGTGACAAGTCTTCGACGATATTTACTTAGTCAGCCGGAGTTAAGAGGAAGCAGGGGTGGAGCGTAGAAGACGGGTGTGTGATCGGTGGGGGGTGGGGTGTATTGACCCCCGGGCCAACTAATCTGACCGAAACAAAGCAAAAATTGAATGGACAAATCATTTGATGAAAGAAATGAACAACGCTGAAAAGATTTCATTCAATAACCACAGACATTATTAAAGACACGCCAAATTGTTAAGAGTAGTAAAAGACGACCTCTGTAACAGCACGGTCCATGATGATACTGATGCTTCTATTCAGAGAGAATTTTTAATAAGCATATCATAGTAAGTAAAGTAGTTGTCGAGGTGGCCTAAAGTCGGTATCAGCCAGGCAACGAGGGTGTCTATCCCCTTTTCGCTAGCGCTTGACCAAGGACATTGTTTTAGCATCTCAGGCGAACGCCACACCTACCATCAGCTCCTCACATTACCGCACAGATCACAGTGCTACTCATACGCCGAGTTGACGAGGGTCGATATCGAACCCTGTGGTTTCTAGTCGGACACTCTACCGACTGAACTAAGCCGGCTCTGATATCATAGTTATCTTCGTTATATCATTTATTAGAAATAATTAAAGATGATTAAAATATATATATATATATATATATATATATATATATATTATATATATATGTGTGTGTGTGTGTGTGTGTGTGTGTGTGTGTATAGTCGTAGTAGTCGTAGTAGTAATAGTAGTAGAAAGATATAGATAGATAACCTACTTAAGTTTCACCAGAAATGGATCATCAGGGTTAATAGTGATGAATTGATCAAAATGATTGATTAATTAATCAATTATTTTGATTGATTCATTGCAATTAATTCTGATGATCCATTTTGCTGAAACTTAAGTAGCTTATCTATCTATATCTTTCTACTAAATCCGCTCTACTAACGTATTGAGCACTTTTATATTCGTTATAACCCCGACTTATTAGGTTAATTATTGTATCGACAGTTGCGATTAACTCGATATTTTATTCCCCGGTAAGTCATCTTCATTTTCATATATATATATATATATATATATATAAAGAGAGAGAGAGAGAGAGAGAGAGAGAGAGAGAGAGAGAGAGAGAGAGAGAGAGAGAGAGAGAGAGAGAGAGGTGGTTTCTGCTTCTGTTACCTATAGTAGCAAAGTTGATAGTTGTTATCAGACAAACAGTGGCGAAGTCTGTCCTCTTTTCGCTAGCGCTAGACCAACGAGATTTGTTGTTGAGGTGGAGCACTACCTATTGTCATCTCCCCGTTTTACCGCTCAAATCAGAATTACCGAGGACCGGTATTGAACTCGAACCTTACGATTCCGAGGCTAATGAGTTAATCTTGATAAAACCTGGTATGTGAACTCCTGTCACCTAAAGGAGTGTTTTAAAGTCATGTTCAAGAGAGAGGGGTGGGATGGGAAGTGGTGCCTCTAATCGCTTCCAGTACTACCCGGAACTGATCAGGAAAGTCTAATTAATCCAGAAAGCAAACAAAACTGGCATCTTCAGGAGAAAAAAACACTTGCGTTGGATAGAGAAACTTTTATCAGGAAAATTACCCCGAAAGACATATTCTACTTACAGACTACTTCCCATGACATTTAAAACATTTACAGGGGGAATGGGTGGAGTCATGCTCGGAACGTTTTAGCTTAAAATTTACCCCGAATATATAATTCGTCTGAGCAAATCAAATTGTCATCCACTGGATTATTCGAGGGGACTGAGACTGGAAAAAGAATTAGACAAGTCTCATTTGTACAATGTCGGCTTCCTCTGCTCGTATAGAAGTATACACATTAGAATATAACATCTGTTTACATAAACTACTAATGTCAATAGTTCTATCTAATTTAATTCAATTTATTTTAGTTGTGTAATATATAATTTTAGTATTCTATCTATCTATCTATCTATCTATCTATATTCAACAATTGTAGAAACAGAATCAAATCTATGGATTGCAGTAAACTAATACCTGTCGAAGAACATTTCTGTTCAAACAGGAAAGATTGTATCAGAGATGTTAAACTACCTAGGATAATGGTGTCTTAATATATTTCAAATTACTCCTTTTCAGATCGCATGCACATATTCAAGAACAACTCATAATTTTCAAATCGGTCAACGATGCCCTCTTTTGGTAATGCCAAATAACTACGGTGTCGCGAACTCCTTATTCTTGCTCTGGTATTTCAATCGTAATTTTAGTTTTTGGAAAAGACAAATGTTGGTGATGCTGAGAGACCCAAAATTATCGGTCAGCAAAAAATGTATCTCTTAAATGTATCCAATATTTTGACAGATTAGGAAAAAGAAAGACATATTCAAAATTCGTCACCAGACGAATTCATCTATTCAACTAATATGAAAATAAGCAGCAACGGAAATTAGGAAGGATTTTTTAATTTAGTAATAAAATTATTTAAAATCTCTCTATATTTTTTTTATATATAAAGTAAGATAGTTAAGAAAGAATGTAAAGTTTTTACATTTTTAGGATGAATTGAAATTGAAATATATATTAATCTATTTTATTATATTTTTAATTTCTAAGAGACATATACATATATATATATACACATATATATACATACACACATATACACACACACAAACGTACATAAACATATAGAAATACATACATATACACACATACACATACATACAAACATATATGAAGATCCAAGAAAAATAATTATTTTTGAAACTGTTTGAAATAAACTAGTCCCGGTTAAAAGCACGGTAACGATAAGCTGAAGCCGAACCTTTCTCTTACCTTACTTTCCGATCCTTCCAATGGCACATTGGGGAATGAAAATAGTTTTGGTAAACAGGCCAATGTTTAGCATCATATCCAGGACACTAAGACCCTTAGCCAGTGCCTTCTAGTATCCTTCCCTAAAAAACGGGCCAACTCACACTTTTTGTGCTAAAGTCAGGGCCTGTTTTTGGGTGGTTACCCTGTATATAATAAAAAGGGTTGTGGGTTTGGCATAAGGGCAATAGGGTTGGCACAATCATATATGTGCTAGGGCTGACCAGCCTGATTGAGGGCGATGGGCTCTCTGACAGCCCGTCTAGACCAATACAACATTTAGAAATAGAATGAATCTTCTCAAACAAAAAAAAACAAAAGTTACATTGTTTACTTTTCAAAACTAAATGAAAAACTAAAAAACTAAAAAAAAAAACCAATACATTGTATGCTATACGAAATGAAAAAACAAACAAAAAAACAAAAATCTTTGTAACAAGGGATGTTAAATTGCATTTGTTGATGAAGTTCTGATTTGGAGGTTTGGCATGAAAAGACCCATTACGATTGATTACATTGCAAAAGGTGCAACTGTAAACAGTGTTTCCTATTGCCAACTTCTTAGGAAAATGTTACCTTATTTAACGAATGACTCTTGTACAATTCAAAAAATTGTCTTTTATAACAACAATTGCCATTTATAAGAATTTGGGTTAAGGTATGCTGAAAGCCCCGGTTTGACTCAGATCACAGATGCGACGAGTTAGTTAATGGTTGAGCCTGCTTATTTAGCTTACTTGGTTAAATCTACTTAGTTGATCCAGCTTGGTTGAACCTGCTCGGGTTGAGTCGGCTTGATTAAGCTTGTACATTGTTGAGCCCGCTTGGTTACACGTGGTTTAGCTTGCTCACTATTGAGCCTGCTTGGTTGAAATTGGTCATTATTGACCCCACCTGGCTGATCCTGCTCATGGTTGTGATAGCTTGGTTGCGCTTGCTTATTGTTGAACCTGCTTGATGAGCCTGCTTAAATGGTTTACCACTAAGCATTTGTAACCATTCGATATAAACTTTTAATTAAGAGCAAAGATTTGTTACAAGTGATGTTAAATTGCATTTGTTGATGAAGTTCTGATTTGGAGGTTTGGGGAGTGTAGAGTATCACTTCCTTGTCATTACTCCCAGGTCCACTCTAAAATGGAGTATTAGTACTTGTTCCAATCTATGAGTTAAATAGATAAAAATGAATTTACAATTTAAAAAAAAATCGTTTGAAAAACAAGAATGAATCAAACAAAACGTCTCATCAGATAGCCTATTACATAAAGAAACACTAGAATAGAGAAAAAATCTTGAAAGTATAAATAAATATAATATAAATTTGAAAGTATAAATATTGCTCTTTATATGATTAATTTGTTAGTTATTATACATTGAGCTCTCCGAGGGATTTATAAAAAATCTTTGTATAAATCTATAAGTTTGCATCAACATGAGCATGCATTGTGGATGTTCAGGCGATATTTATAATCTCAAATATAATTATCCCCAACATTTCAGACAGTTGGATACTTTTATCTATCTTATATATATATATATATATATATATATATATTATATATTATTATATATATATGTGTGTGTGTTGTGTGTGTGTGGTATATATATATATATATTATATATATCTACAAGGAGATACACTAGCACATATATATTTATCAATATGCTTAGACTATGTACTCCGACATCATTAGATACCATAAAAGAAGAAGGCTTCACACTAAAAAAGGCAAGAAGCAGGCGATATCCCGCACAGAAATCACAGATGCGACTACGCTGATGACCTTGCACTCCTGCAGATACACCACCACAGGCCGAGTCACTACTGCATAGCCTAGAGAAGGCTGCAAATAATATTGGCCTTCATGTAAACTCCGATAAAACAGAGTACATAATGTTTCCAAAGGAAGGAGACATAACCACACTCACGGTAAGCCCCTTAAGCCAGTAGAACAATTCACATACCTTTGTGGTAATATCCTATCACAGAAAGCGATGTAAATACACGAATAGGAAAAGCGTGGTCGGCCACAACAAATTATCAGTAATATGGAATCCGATCTCACTGACAAGCTAAAGCGACAATTCTTCCAGACGGTGGTTGTATCAGTGTTGCTGTACGGATGCACCACATGGACCCTAACGAGGCGCCTTGAGAATAAGCTGGATGGGAGCTGCACAAGAATGCTGCGTGCAGTCCTGAAAATCGTGGAAGCAGCACCCAGACGAAACAGCTAATAGGCCACTTTGCCCCCCATCTCACAAACCATTCGAGTGAGACGGACAAGACATGCCGGGCCACTGCTGGAGAAGCAAGGATGAGCTCATAAGTGACGTTCTCCTGTGGAAGCCAACACACGGACATGCTAGTGTGGGCCGCCCAGCAAGGACCTACATTGACCAACTAAGCAAAGACGCAGGTTGCTGCACAGAGGACCTCCCTGGGAAAATGAATGATAGGAAAGGTTGGCGAGAGATTGTCATGGATATCCGTGCTAATAGCGCGACATGATGATGATGATATATATTAAATTTTTACTTGAAGGCACTTACAACGCATGTATCGCATAAAATTCGATACTTTTTCTTATAGAAAATGAACTTTTTGACAAGTGTAATCCCGGCAAAGGATGGCTCGGTGTGTAGAATATACCGCTGATTGAGACTTAATAAAGTCGAAACAGTCTGTACGGTATTCTACACACCGAGCCATCCTTTGCCGGGATTACACTTGTCAAAAAGTTCATTTTCTATAAGAAAAAGTATCGAATTTTATGCGATACATGCGTTGTAAGTGCCTTCAAGTAAAATTTAAATATATACTTTATCAGCAACGTTTCTAAATAACAAAACATCCAAAAATCTTATATATATATATATATATATATATATATATATATATATTATTATATATATAATCTACAGACATATACAACATTTTGACTTCATAAGATAAGAGCTATAATTGATAAATTTTTTTCTGCTATGTGAATTTATCTTTTACTGTTTTATGATTGCAACTTTCTGCTACTGTTTGATATTCAATTATAATCTAAAATAACACAACAAGGGTTGATATGCCGTAAAACCCAACCAAACCAACCAACCAGCCAACAAAAAGTTCCTGGAGTGAGACGTGGATAATCGACTCGCTCCACTAACGTTCATTGCGAGCCACTTTAATGTGTCACGTGTCGACTGAGACCGACAATGGGAGAGTGATTGTTTATAAATGTGCTGTAAGGTCCCCTCTAGATGCATGTCAAGATGCATCAAGAATGTGCTAACTGATATCTATCTGGCACATTGACCTCAAATTGCTTATAGTAAGCTGCTGTTGCTTGTTGTTTACTTAAGTGGTCATTCATGTGTTGCATCGTCTCGCTCCAATGAAAGGCAAATTCGTTGCTTGTTATTTGAATAAGATTTTATCATATTTTGATATTAAACCAAAAGTTGGATTTTCAATTAATTTGAGTGTAACGACTTTAATTTAACTAGGTTAATAGCACGTCTTACCACCACACCTCATACACCAGTCTATTGACTGGAGGTAATGTTGTGTAACGGTTATCGTCGTAGCAAATTATAATACCGGCCCTGCCGGTGGGGGCGTTAGAAATGCACCGACTGCACCTCTGCAGAGGGCAAGACTCCCCCAATTGGGGCCACCCTTGTTGGCCCGTGGGTGGCGGGCCCGGAATGCCTTTAAGGATAGAGCCAAGGTGGATGGCAGTTCATGACATGCAATACTCTCACTTGGCCCTATCTTGGGCCTAGACGGACGGTCGGGTAAGAGGCCCCCTCCGATCAAATTCGGCTGGTCACGTCAAGCCCTAGCACTATTGTTTTCCCAACCTATTGCCCTTATGGCAAGCCCAACCCCTTTTTTATCAAATATGGGTGCTAGAAAGGCGGTGGCTGGGGTCTACATGTCCCTGGGAAATTTACGTTAAAACTTAATCTGATGGTGAGGTTCCAGAATTTGAGGTTTGGGGATTGTGGGAGCACCCCTTCATCACATGTGCTTCCTGGTCCACTCTCCACCCGGAGTGGTAGTACCTGGTTAGGGGTCCTATCTATGGGTTATAATAGAAAAATGGTATTTATAAAAAATTGTATTATTACATTAATAATGATATTATTTCAAAACTTTATCGGCAATTAAATACCCGCTGAGGTTGATATGCCCGTAAAACAAAACAAAACAAAACAAACAAACCAAATATAATAATAATAAATTCTGGGAATCATTAAAAAGGACGCCATCGAAAGAAACATAAATGAAAGAAAAAAGTAAAGAAAGAAATACATCAGAGAACAGAAATACCTAGAAACCAATTATTAGCAGAAACCTTCTCAAGAATAAAACACATGGCTACCCCTCTTGTAATATACTCTGGACCATTCCTAAAAATGGACAAGAGAGGAGGCCTGGCAGAATGGACCAGAAAGACAGGAAACCCCATGACCTGCCACAAAGCATTAACATACCCCCGAAGTGCCGAACATAATACAGACTGTAATGTGCCCAGGAAAAAAAAAGGGGAAGGGGTCTCGTCAACATTGAAAATTTGTGTAGACACAACATCCGAGCACTTGGAACGTAATACACTAATCAAAAAAAGGAAATAGACTGGAGGTGTGTGGTGTAACGGTTATTGTCATAGGAAATAAATAAAATGAGATGAGTTTAAATTCGGAACGATGCTGTTTAACGAATAACCCTTAGGAAAAGGGTTATAACATCTTAACTAATTCCTCCTCAGCTATGGGTAAAATTTGTAGGGTTGACTGGGTTTCGTTACCTTGGTTAGGCAAACAGTCTAAGGAAGAAAGGAAAGCTCTGATTCAAAACTGTTAAACTCCACTTTAAGAAACTGACTTTGTTGTCCGCAGCCTCTCCTTGGCGAGGGGTGATAAAATATATATATTGACGTCTATCACAATCAATCATCAATCCATGCATCATCAATCATCATCATTATCCGCCCATCAATCCTCATGTGGTGTTTGGCAGCACGGATATGCATGACCACTCCTCTCTCTCCTCCATCTCTCTCTCTCTCTCTCGATATATACATATTTACCAACCCCTCCAACACAAGCAGGATGCGAAAAAAAAGTCAATTTCTTAAGCGGAGTTTAACAGGTTGAATTCAGAGTTTTCCCTTCTCCTAGACTGGTTACTAAGGTTCTAATATTAGCAATGTTAAAACCCAAGTCCTTGTCCTGCTATTTACCAATAGCTTGAGGGAGACTTGGATTCATACCTTTTCCAAGGTATTAGCGTCATGTGAAATGCCAAACAACTTCGATGAGGAATTGAACCCAGGTCGACGAGCCATTTCCTACGAACATTTGACCAACGCGCCCTGATTGATATCAGTTTTGATTGATCGACCCTCCACTTATGTGCCCATGTGTAGGTGACACAGTGGTCCAGTATGTATAAATTCGTCATACGGGAATGGTTTGTGTGATTAGAGCACAAGTGGCCGTGCAAAAGCTGCTTTCCCTTGTGTCCTGTTTTCCCACGTTTCATTCAAGACAGTAGACGCAGTACAAATACTTGTAGAAATATCTTACCAACCTGTACATAAGTAGGTGTGCGACTAAGTCAATTAAAATCCGAAAAAGGGTTTTAAAACGGGTTTGAATTTTCCCGATTTTTCTTCTCCTAGGCTGGTTGCCTATCAAAGTTAAAGAAATCCCCGTCTTTACCCCATAGCTGGAGAGAGAATCAGTCGGGTATCAAAGGGTAATCCTTAGCTTTTTCCTCGTAAATTCCTACATAAAATAAACTGAACCAGCTCATTTTTATGTCCCCTGTTTCACCATAAATGTTTTATTTTTCTTTCACCGTTATTTTGCATACTAAATAATTTTCTTTATTGTTAAAGATAAAGAGTAAAGAAAATATATTAGTGTTTGTAAATACGAGTGCAAGAAAAAATTAAAATTTTATTGTGAAAACAGGGACATAAATGAGGGTTCAGTTTTATTTTATGGTAGGAATTTACGAGGCAAAAGTAAGATGAACCGGATTTCATTACCTTTCCCAAATGGTATTATCGCTATGGTGAAATGGCAATAGACTCGTCCAGGATTTGAATTTGTCTGCCAACTGTAATCATTTTTCACGTGATAACCATCTACACACGCAACTCCACGCAACAATCCTTGCCTTTCAACGCAGGCCGCGCTTGTTAGACCTCCAAGTGGTGCAGCGTTAGTAGTTCTGATACAAAAAGATACAGCTTGGAAAGAATTTTTTGCTTTATCTTATCATGGAGAATCAAATGTTCAATATCGATTAATCTGTTTATAGCCAAACCCATCTACAGAAAGCCGATGTCAATGGTATGCATAGGAAGGTCATGGGTTGGCTAATAAACAGATTAATCGATCTATGAACATTTGATCTCACTGATAAGATAAGCAAAATTTTTTTTTATTCTTCCAAGCTGTATCCTGTATCAGACTACTGAACGCTTGCACCACTTGGATCTAACATAGCGCGGCCTGGTGAAAAAGGCAAAGGAATGTTGCGTGGAGTTGCCGTGGTGTAATGGTTAACAAACGTGAAAAAATGGATACAGTGAGACAAATTCAAATCCTGGACGAGTCTATTTGCATTTCACATAGCGAATACCATTGGGAAGGTATGAACGGTCTCCTTAACTTTTGGCCTCGTAAATTCCTACCATAAAATAAACTGAACCCTCATGTTATGGTCCCTGTTTTTCACATAAAAGTTTTATTTTTCTTGCAACTCGTTTATTTTAACAACACTAAATCTATTTCTTACTCTTTATTCTTAACAAATAAGAAAATAATATTTAGTATGCAAAATACGGTGCAAGAAAAATAAAACATTTAGGTGAAAACAGGGACATAAAATGAGGGTTCGTTTTATTTTATGGTAGGAATTTTACGAGGAAAAGTTAGGATTACCTGATACCGACTATTCTCTCTCCAGCTATGGGTAAGACCGGGATTCTTTAAACTTTGGATAGGCAACCAGCCTAGGAGAAAGAAAATCGGAATTCCAAACCCGTAAACTCGATTTTAAATTGACTTAGTCGGCACCATGCCTACTTATGTAACAGGGGTGGTAATATTTTTTCCTACAAGTATTTGTACTGCGGTACTGTCTTGAAATGAAACTTGGAAAACAGGCACACCACAGGAAAGCAGCTGCACGGCACTTGCCTCCTATCACACAAACCATCCACGTATGACGGAATTATACATAACTGGACACTGGTGGTCCACCTCACATGGCACATAAATGGAGGTCGATCAATCAAAAACTGATATCAATCAGGCCCGTGGTCAAAATGTCGTAGGAAATGGACTCGTCGACCTGGGTTCATTCCTCATCGAGTTGTTTGCATTTCACAATGACGGCTACTACTTGGAAAAGGTATGAATCCAGTCTCCCCTCAAGCTATTGGTAAATAGCAGGACAGACTGGGCTTTTTTAACCATTGCTAGGTTAAACCAAGGGGTTTTCTCCTAGAGAAAGGAAAACTCTGAATTCAAACCTGTTAAACTCCGGCTTAAGAAAATTGAACTTTATTTTTCGCATCCTGCTTGTGTGGAGGTTGGTAAATATGTATATATCGGAAAGAGAGAGAGAGAGAGAGAGAGAGAGAGAGAGTGTCATGCAATCCGTGCTGCCAAACACCACATGAGGATTGAATGGCGATAATGATATGAAATGATGATGATGGATATGAATGGAGCATGATAAACGTCAATATATATATTTATCAAACCTCCGCAAGAGTAGGCTGCGACACAAAGTCCCAGTTTTTTTTTTTTTTCCTTAATAAGTTTTAAACAGTTTTTGAATTCAGAGGCTTTTCCTTCTCCTAGACTGTTTGCCTAACCAAAGGGGTAAACGACCCAGTCAACCCTACAATTTACCATAGCTGGGAGGGAGAATAGTTGATTTATGACCTTTCTAGGTATTCGTAAACAGCCAATCGTCCAGAATGTTTAACATCATCTTCATTTTAATTTATTTTCCTATGACAATCACCGTTAACACCACACCCTCCGTCTATTCCTTTTTTTGATTAGTGTAATTCGTCCAAGTGCTCGGATTGTCGTGTCTACAACAATTTTTTCAATGTTGACGAGAACCCCTTCCCTTTTTTTCCTGGGCAATACAGTCTGTATATGTCGTCACTCGGGTGTAATGCTTTGTGCATGGTCATGGGTTTCCTTGTCTTTTGGTCCATCTGCCAGAGCTCCTCTCTTGTCCATTTTAGGAAGGTCCAGAGTATCTTACAAGAGGGGTAGCCCAGGTGTTTTATTCCTTTGGAGAAAGGTTCTTCTGCTACATAATTTGGTTCTAGGGAACTTTCTTGTTCTTCCTGTGTATTTCTTTCTTAACTTTTTTTCTTTCATTTATGTTTCTTTGATGCGTTGCTTTTAAATAATCCCAATTTTATTTATTATTATAATTTGGTTTGGTTTGTTTTGTTTTGTTTTGTTTTTAACGGCAATATCAACTCAGCGGGTCATTTAATGCGATAAAGTTTTGAAATAAATCAATTCTTAATGATAATACAATTTTTTTATAAATACAAATTTTTCTAATTTAACCATCAGATAGGACCCTAACAGGTCATACACCCGGTGGAAGTGGACCAGGAAGCAATGGTGATGAAGGGGGTGCTCCACATTCCCCAACCTCCAAAATCTGGAACCTCAACCATCAGAATTAAGTTTAACGTAATCCCAGGACATGTAGACCGAGCCACCGCCTCCTAGCAACCCCATATGCATAAAAAGGGGTTTGGGGCTTGCCATAAGGCATAGGGTTGGGAAAATCATATAGGTGCAGGCTTGAACCGTGACCAGCCGATGATCGGAGGGGGCCTCTCCGACCGTCGTCTAAGCCAAGATAGGCCAAAGTGGAGTATGGCATGTCATAACTGCTCATCCACCTGGGCTCTAATCCTTACAGCATCACGGGCCGCCACCCCGGCCCAACGGTGGCCCATTGGGGAAGTCTTGCCCCTCTGCAGAGGGTGCAGTCGGTGCCATTTAACGCCCCACCGGCAAGGGCGGTAAATTTATTTGCTAAACGACGAATACCGTTACACAACAACCTCAGTCAATAGACTGGTGGTATGAGGTGTGTGGTGAAGACGGTGCTATTACCCTAGTTAAATTAAAAGTCGTACACTCAATTATTTGAAATCCAACTTTTGGTTTAATTCAAATTATGAATAAATCTTATCATAATGAACAAGCACGAATTTGCCTTTCATGAGCGAGACGACTGCACACAATGAATGACACTTAAGTAACAACACAACAGCAGCCTATATAAGCCAATTTGAGGTCAATGTGCCAGATGAGATAATCAGTAGCACAATTCCTTGATGCATCTTGAACATGCCATCTAGAGGGGTCCTTTACAGCCCATTATAAACAATCACTCTTCCCATTGTCGGTCTCCCAAGTTCGACACGTGACACATTAAGTGGCTTCGCATGAACGTAGTGGGAAGCGAGTCGATTATCCACGTCTCACTTCCAGGAATTTTTGTCTGGCTGGTTGGTTGTTGGTTTGGGGTTTTTTACGGCATATCAACCTTGTTGTGTTATTTAGATTATATGAATATCAAACAGTCACAGAAGTTGCAATCATAAACAGTAAGATAAATCACATAGCAGAAAAAGCATTTATCAATTATAGCTCTTATCTTATGTAATCAAATGGTTTGTAATAGTGTGTAGATTATATATATATACTATATATATATAATATATATATATATATATATATATATATAGATTTGGATGTTGGTTTATTTAAGAACGTTTGCTGATAAAGTATAAATTAAATTTTTACTTGAAGCACTTACACGCAATGTATCGCATAAAATCGATACTTTTTTCTTATAGAAATGAACTTTTTGGACAAGGTGTAATCCCGCAAAGGATGGCTCGGTGTGTAGAATACCGTCAGACTTGTTTCGACTTTATTAGTCTCATCAGCGGTATATTCTAACACACCGAGCCATTCCTTTGCGGGAATTACACTGTCAAAAAAGTTCCATTTTCTATAGAAAAAGTATCGAATTTTATGCGATACATGCGTTTGTAATGCCTTCAAGTAAAAATTTTAATATATATCATCTCATCATGTTCGCGCTATTAGCACGGAATATCCCATGACAATCTCTTCGCCACCTTTCCTATCATTCATTTTCCCAGGGAGGTCCTCTGTGCAGCAACATGCGTCTTTGCTAGTTGGTCCCATGTAGGTCCTTGCTGGGCGGCCCACACTAGTCATGTCCGTTGTGTTTTGGCTTCCACAGAACGTCACTTATGAGCTAATCCTTGCTTCTCCAGCAGTGCCCGGCATGTCTTGTTCCGTCCCTCACTCGAATGGTTTGTGAGATGGGGGCAAGTGGCCATATAGCTGGGTTCGTCGTGGGGTTGCTGCTTCCACGATTTGTTCAGGACTGCACGCAGCATTCTTGTGCAGCTCCCATCCAGCTACATTCTCAAGGCGCCTCGTTAGGGTCCAGTGGTGCATCCGTACAGAACACTGATCAACCACCGTCTTGGAAGAAATTGTGCTTAGCTTGTTCAGTGGATCGGATTTCCATATTACTGATAATTTGTTTTTGGCCGACACGCTTTTCCTATTCGTGTAATTACATCGCTTTCTGTGGATAGGTATTACCACCTAGGTAAGTGAATTGTTTCTACTGGCTAAAGGGGCTTACCGTTGAAGTGTGGTTTTATGTCTTCTTTCCTTTGAAAACATATGTACTCTGTTTTATCGGGAGTTTTACATGAAGGCCCAATATTATTTGCAGCTTCTTCTAGGCTATGCAGTTAGTGACGCCTTGGGTGGTGTATCTGCAGGAGTGCAAGGTCATCAGGTAGTCCGCATTGTGATTTCTGTGCGGGATATCCGCCTGCCTTCTTGCCTTTTTTTAGTGTGAAGCCTTCTCTTTTATGGTACTAATGATGTTCGGAGTACATAGTCTAAGCATATGAAAATAATATGGTGCTAGTGTATCTCCTTTGTAGATATATATAATATATCATATATATATATACACACACACACACACACCACACACATATATATATATATATATATATATATTATATAATATATATATATTATATATATAAGATAAAGATAAAAGATCCAACTGTCTGAAATGTTGGGATAATTATATTTGAGATTATAAATATCGCCTGAACATCCACAATGCATGCTCATGTTGATGCAAACTTATAATTTATCAAAGATTTTTATAAATCCCTCGAGAGCTCAATGTATATATAACTAACAAATTAATCTATAAAGAGCAATATTTATACTTTCAAATTTATATTTATTTATTTATACTTCAAGATTTTTTCTTATTCTAGTGTTTCTTTATGATAGGCTATCTGATGAGACGTTTTGTTTGATTCATCTTGTTTTCAAACGATTTTTTTTAAATTGGAAATTCATTTTTATCTATTTAACTCATAAAATTTGAACAAGTACTAATACTCCATTTTAGAGTGGACCTGGGAGTAATGAAAGAAGTGATACTCTACACTCCCCAAACCTCCAAATCAGAACTTCATCAACAAATGCAATTTTAACATCACTTGTAACAAATCTTTGCTCTTAATTAAAAAGTTTATATCGAATGGTTACAAATGCTTAGTGGTAAACCATTTAAGCAGGCTCAGTCAAGCAGGTTTCAACATAAGCAGCGCAACAAGCTTATCACAAACCATGAGCAGGATCAGCCAGGTGGGTCAATAATGACCAATTTCAACCAAGCAGGCTCAATAGTGGGAGCAAGCTAAACCACGTGTAACCAAGCGGCTCAACAATGTAACAAGCTTAATCAAGCCGACTCAACCCCGAGCAGGTTCAACCAAGCTGGATCAACTAAGTAGATTTAACCAAGTAAGCAAATAAGCAGGCTCAACCATTAACTAACTCGTCGCATTCTGTGATCTGAGTCAAACCGGGGCTTTCAGCATACCTAACCCAAATTCTTCTAAATGGCAATGTTGTTATAAAAGACAATTTTTTTGAATTGTACAAGAGTCATTCGTTAAATAAGGTAACATTTTCCTAAGAAGGTTGGGCAATAGGAAACACTGTTTACAGGTGCACCTTTTGCAATGTAATCAATCGTAATGGGTCTTTTCATGCCAACCTCCAAATCAGAACTTCATCAACAAATGCAATTTAACATCCCTTGTTACAAAGATTTTTGTTTTTTTGTTTTGTTTTTCATTTCGTATAGCATACAATTATTGGTTTTTTTTTTTTAGTTTTTTAGTTTTTTTCATTTAGTTTTGAAAGTAAACAATGTAACTTTTGTTTTTTTTTGTGAGAAGATTCATTCTATTCTAAATGTTGTATTGGTCTAGACGGGCTGTCAGAGAGCCCATCGCCCTCAATCAGGCTGGTCAGCCCTAGCACATATATGATTGTGCCAACCCTATTGCCCTTATGCCAAACCCACAACCCTTTTTTATTATATACAGGGTAACCACCCAAAACAGGCCCTGGACTTTAGCACAAAAAAGTGGTGAGTTTGGCCCGTTTTTTAGGGGAGGATACTAGAAGGCACTGGCTAAGGTCTTAGTGTCCTGATATGATGCTAAACATTGGCCTGTTACACAACTATTTTCATTCCCCAATGTGCCTTGGAAGGATCGGAAAGGTAAGGTAAGAGCAGGTTCGGCTTCAGCTTATCGTTACGTGCTTTAACCGGGACTAGTTTATTCAAACGTTTCAAAAATAATTATTTTTCTTGGATCTTCATATATGTTTGTATGTATGTGTATGTGTGTATATGTATGTATTTCTATATGTTTAATGTACGTTGTGTGTGTGTATCATGATGTGTTTTTAAATATGTTATATATATATATTGTATATGCTCTTAGAAATTAAAATATAATAAAATAGATTAATATATTTCAATATTTCACTTCATCCTAAAAATGTAAAACTTTACATTCTTTCTTAACATCTTACTTTATATATACAAAAATATAGAGAGATTTTAAAATAATTTTATTACCTAAATTAAAAAATCCTTCCTAATTTCCGTTGCTGCTTATTTTCATATTAGTTTGAAATAGATAATTCGTCTGGGTGACGAATTTTTGAATTTGTCTTTTCTTTTTCCTATCTGTCAAAATATTGGAACATTTAAGAGATACATTGTTTTGCTGACCGATAATTTTGGGTCTCTCACATCACCAAACATTTGTCCTTTTCCAAAACTAAAAATTAACGAGAATTACCAGAGCAAGAATAAGAGTTGCCGACACCCGGTAGTTTATTTGGCATTACCACAAGAGGGCATCGTTGACCGCATTGAAAATTATGAGTTGTTCTTGAATATGTGCATGCGATCTTGAAAAGGAGTAATTTGAAATATATTAAGAACACCATATGCCTAGGTAAGTTAAACATCTCTGATTACAATCTTTCCTGTTTGAACAGAAATGTTCTTCGACAGGTATTAGTTTACTGCAATCCAAGATTTGATTCTGTTTCTACAAATTGTTGATATAGATAGATTAAGCATAGATAGAATAGATAGAATACTAAAATTAATTTACACAACTAAAATAAATTGGAATTAAATTAGAATAGAACTATTGACAATTAGTATTTAATGTAAACAGATGTTCATATTCTATGTTGTATTACTTCTATACGGGCAGAGGAGCCGAACATTGTACAAAATGAGAACTTGTCTATTCTTTTTTCCGTCTCAGTCCTCGAATACTCCAGTGGATACAATTTGTTTGCTCAGACGAATATATATTCGGGGTAAATTTTAAGCTAAAACGTTCCGAGCATGACTCACCCATTTCCCACTAATGTTTTAAATGTCATGGGAAGAGTCCTGTACAGTAGAATAATGTCTTTCGGGTAATTTTCCCTGATAAAAGTTTCTCTATCCAACGCAAGTGTTTTTTCTCCTGAAGATGCCAGTTTGTTTGCTTTCTGGATTAATTAGACTTTCCTGATCAGTTCCGGGTAGTACTGGAAGCGATTAGAGGCACCACTTCCCATCCCACCCCTCTCGTGAACATGACTTTAACAACACTCCTTTAGGTGACAGGAGTTCACATACCAGGTTTATCAAGATTAACTCATTAGCCTCGGAATTCGTAAGGTTCGAGTTCAATACCGGTCCTCGGTAATTCTGATTTGAGCGGTAAAACGGGGAGATGGACAATAGGTAGTGCTCCACCTCACAACAAATCTCGTTGGTCTAGCGCTAGCGAAAAGAGGACAGACTTCGCCACTGTTTTGTCTGATAACAACTAACATCAACTTGCTACTATAGGTAACAGAAGCAGAAACCACCTCTCTCTCTCTCTCTCTCTCTCTCTCTCTCTCTCTCTCTCTCTCGCTCTCCTCTCTCTCTCTCTCTTCTCTCTCTTTATATATTTATATATAATATAATATCTAAAATGAAAGATGACTTACGGGGAATAAAATTATTCGAGTTAATCGCAACTGTCGATACAATAATTAAACTAATAAGTCGGGTTATTAACGAATATAAAAAGTGCTCAATAAACCGTTAGTACGAGCGGATTTAGTAGAAAGATATAGATAGATAAGCTACTTAAGTTTCAGCAAAATGGTCATCAGAATTAATTGCAATGAATCAATCAAAATAATTGATTAATTAAAATCAATCATTTGATCCATTCAATCACTATTACTGATGATCCATTTCTGGTGAACTTAAGTAGGTTATCTATCTATATCTTTCTACTATTTTTTTTACTCTACGACTACTACGATAATCACACACACACACAACACAACACACCACACATATATATATATATATATATATATATAATATATATATATAATATATATAATTTTAATCATCTTTAATTATTTCTAATAATGATATAACGAAGATAACTATGATATCCAGAGCCCGGCTTAGTTCAGTCGGTAGAGGTCCGACTAGAAACCACAGGGTTCGATATCGACCCTCGTCAACTCGGCGTTGAGTAGCACTGTTGATCTGTGCGTAATGTGAGGAGCTGATGGTAGGTGTGGCGTCGCCTGAGAGCTAAACAATGTCCTTGGTCAAGCGCTAGCGAAAAGGGGATAGACACCCTCGTTGCTGGCTGATACCGACTTTAGGCCACCTCGACAACTACTTTTTACTTACTATGGATATGCTTATTAAAAATTCTTCTCCGAATAGAAGCCATCAGTATCATCATGGACCGTGCTGTTACAGAGGTCGTCTTTTACTACTCTTAACATTTGGCGTGGTGTCTTTAATAATGTCTGTGGTTATGAATGAAATCTTTTCAGCGTGTGTTCATTTCTTCATCAAAATGATTTGTCCCATTCAATTTTTGCTTTGTTTCGGTCAGATTAGTTGGCCCGGGGTCAATACACCCCACCCCCACCGATCACACACCGTCTTCTACGCTCCACCCTGCTTCTCTTAACTCGGCTGACTAAGTAAATATCGTCGAAGACTTGTCACTCATATTCCTGTTTCTTTTTCTAACTTTGTGTTAATTTTCAGCTTTATTAAGACTAGACGATCATGGCAGACAATCGATAATCGATTACCGTTATTATATTTAAAGGCATAAGAGATAATCAAGGTTGCTCTTTCCGCGCTGAGGCTTTCTTTCTCATTTGAGATTTTCCGAGATAATAAATGTATTTAACATTAATTTAAACTGCATCTAGAGGTGAAGTTACAATCATGGAAGTCTGCGGAGAGTGGAGTAACTCCTTTTTATCGCCATTACTCCTAGGTGCACTCTGACCGGGAGTGGTTGTGCCATCTATGGGTTAAATAGATCAAAAGATGGTATTAAAAATGTGTTTTTAAATGAGTTTTAAAAAATCTTGAATAACCCCACAAGAATGAATAAACAAACGTCTTCGACATAAAATAACCAACAAGGGTTGACATGCCGTAAATCCAATCAACCAACCACCTATAATTTAAAAACAAATATCGACTGCTGCGAGAAGAATAACAAATAACTGGGCATGGATCGATTCTCACCACGGGTAGTTCAAATATTTTCCGTTACAGATACAATGGTTATGTATTTGGCCTAACCCCTTCCGGCACGAGCAGGCATGTGACACAAGGTCAATTTTCAAGTTTTTAACAGGATTGATTCATTCTCTGAGTTTCCTTCTCGTAGATTGGTTTTCATACCAAGATTAAAGAGCCAAGCCTTGCCCCCTACTTTCCCACCATTGCTGAATCGATCCTTTCCCAAAGAATATTTGCAAAATGCCAAATGCAACCAGCCTCGTATAAATTTTAAAACTCGTGTCGCCTTGTCCATTTCCTACGAAGATAACCATTTCAATATAGCGCCACGGATCATTCAATATCTTCGGTTATAGAAGATGCTAACATTTAATTTTCCGGAGTTGCCGATTAAATTTAAAATTCGTTAGCCAGATTTAAGTCTCATGCCTCATAAAAGATAAGAATAAAAAGCTCCACACCAAAACTAAAAGTTTATTCACTTAAAAAAAGAAAAGGGCATGTCGTAATTTTTTAGAGTCGTAGGAATGGATTTCGTCGACCGGAGTTCAATATCCTGGACGAGTTTTTTTTTTTCTTTTTTTTTTTTTGGGGGGGGCATTTCACATGGTGCTAATACCCTTGCGAAAGGTATGCATTCAATTACTCCTCCTCCAACTATGGGTAAATAGTAGGGCAGATATGTTTGTTTTACCTTAACTTTAAATTCAATCTGTTAAACCCTGCTTAAGAATTGACCCTTTTGTCATGTACTGCTTTTACGGTGGGGGGTATATATATATATATAATATATATATATATATATATATATATCCAACTCCTTATCACGGGCTGGATGTGGCACATGATCAAATTTCTTAAGCGGAGTTTAACAGACTTGAATTTAAAGTTTAACCTAACCAGCGTTTAAAAAGGTCGATTGTGCTCTACTATTACTCATAGCTGGAAGGAGAATAGTTGGATACATACATTTCCTAGACGTATTAGCGCTATGTTGAAAGCAAACAGTTTCGTCCTGAAGTGGAACTCGGGACGAAGCGCCCGTTAATAATATATATATATATATTATATATATATATAATATACATATATATATATTCAAATGTAAGGTATCCAAAACTGGTATAAGACATGATTCCACATGGGATTCTTCACAAATCTCACGTATAATTAATTGATGTTTTTAGTCAAGGTGCAGAATACAGGATTTTTATAATCCCCTAGAGAGAGCTCCACAATGATAATAATCTATTTTAGATTAAATACAGAGTAATATTTACCTTTTGAAAAAAGAGTTATACATATTATATATATATATCATTATATATATATATATCATATATATATATATATATATATGAAACGTAAAATATTATTGAGACATGCGTTGTGACAAACAATGAAAGAATCTTGTCATTTTATTTCACTAACGGTAATCGAGGAATTCTGTGCACCCAACGACGCCTCTGCTACCAAGAAAGACCTCGACTAATATTTCCGTTCAGAGAGCAGAGAATTGAAAAAAAAAAAAAATAAAATAAAATAAAAAAAAAAACAACAGGTGAGAAAGTTTTTTATTTTCTTATGCTCACGGTTTGTTTTTTATTAATTAAGCCGAAAAGTGCAAAACACACATGGATGTCATCTCACCCACGGCAGTCTCAGTCACACCCCAACCCCCCTTAACTATATTTTATATATATAATATATAGGTGTTATGTATGTGAGCATAAGGTATATATATATATATTATCATATTATTTTATATATATATATATATTACCAAGTCCTTACTCTCTCTTATATATATATTCTAATTTTAATGTGTATATTAATTTCATATATATATATAGTATTATATATATCATATTATATATAATTGTATGTATGGTAAGATGTATATATATATATGTGGTGTGTTGTGTGTGTGTATGTATGTATGTATGTTGTGTATACATTAGAGTTATATGATATAATTGTGATAACGTATGTATGTATATATAATATATGTATATATATATATATGTTATTATATATATATATATAATAATATATATTCTAAGCTGGTGTTGAAGCCAATTATGTTAATGTCATGTTCCTCTATTTGCTGGTAATATACAGTGTGGACCCCAAAATTTGTACAACTTTGTTTACCCACATTAGCATTCATTCTTATTTTGAAATCTGAATATATCATATATATATATATATATATATATATATATATAATATATATATTTGCTAAGCCTGGTGTTGAGCCATTATGTTTAATGTATGTTCTATTTGCTGAGGTATATACAGTGTGACCCCCAAATTTGTACAAACTTGTTTACCCATTAGAGTTCATTCTATTTGAAATGCTGAATATCTCATATATATTATTATATAAATATATTATATCATATAAAGACTTGGTTTTGGACGAGAAACTGACAGTTCATCATAGCCGCCAGTTGTCATATGTAATACCCTACCTAAACTTAGATATAAGTGCTTTATCATTATATCGAGTTCCCTTTTGCTTAATCATAATATATATATATAATATATATATTATATATATGTGTTGTGTGTGTGTGGTGTGTGTGGTGTGGTGTGTGTGTGGTGTGTGTGATTTTGATATTGTAAATGGTTGCACTTACCGGTGAAATTGAATCCACAATGGTTAGTTATACAGTTTGAACAATGATACAGACACGTTATAACAAATATAAAGTGCTCAATACGTAAGTAAAGCAAATTTTAATTATTGTATGTATACACAGGAATAACCACTCGAGTTTCACCATAAGGATCTCAGGGTTAAATCCACTGAACTATCAAGATATTTTGCTTAATTGCGCGATTGTACGCGGTGGTATTTTTACACGTGTAATACACTTGCAATAAGCAATATTTGATTAGTTCAGTGGATTTATCCCTGAAGATCTTTATAGTGCAACATTATAATAATAATTAATATATATATTATAATATATATATATATAATCAATATATACAACCCCTGCGGATTGTTCTAGGGTGTACAGATCAATTTCCTTGACCAGGTTTTAGCAAGGTTTGAATTTCCTCAGTAATTTTATTCTTACTCGTCTGGTGACCAATCAAGGGTTAAGATCCCAGTCCACCACTATTTACCCACAGCTGAGGGAGATATTGGAATGCAATACCTTTCCCATGAGCGATAGTGTTAATAAAACTAATAATTATATCGTTTATTCTTGTTTAACTGATTCTAATTTGATTACACACAATTAATCTGGGTTTTTATCTAACACAATGATTAACTGAAATAATAAGTAACTACATGATAATTAACTTTAATAAACAATTACAGATTTCAAGTAACCTTTCTTTATCGAATCTTTACGACACAGTCTGCCCTACTATTTACCCATAGTGGGATGGAGAAATAGTTTGGATTGCATAATTCTTCCTCAAGTATATTAGCGTTATGTAAAAGGCCAAATAGCCTATCTAGGACTCCGAAACTCGGCCATGGTGTCCCCCTTTTTCTACTGTTATAGACCCATGTTGCGGTAATATAACAATGAGTTCCTTTTGTTTAAGAGAGAGAGAGAGGGGGGGAGAGAGAGACGCACATGAAACATACAACATCGAGACATATATACACACACATACCACAAGACGATACACAGAGACACTTTGCGTACATAATATACATTCATAATACAATAGATGCACACATGCACATACCAAACACATATATATATAATTATTAAAATTGCTATTTAGTCTGAATAAGAAAGTTTGTTCAATAATCATTGATAAAATTATGTATATTCAAGTTGATTTTGAAAAATCGAATAGGCGAGGAAACTCGTAAGTAGCGGCCTAATGTTTTCCTGTTCACACTACCCTTAACTTTGTATATATATATATTATATATCTATATAATATATATAATATTATATATATATTCTGTGTGTGTGTGTGTGGGTGTGTGTGTGTGTGTGTGTGTGTTGTTACACATATAGATGAATGTGAAATCAAAATTTTGAATGGAATATTTAACAGAACGTTTCACACTCATTTACGAGTTTTCATCAGATAATGAATGTAAAAATTATCTTTTTTTAAAGATAACGTGATCTACACTTTCGGTTATTAAAAGATTGGAACAACACAAGGTAGGTACATTGTCTTTTCTCACATGAATTGTCCAATTCTTCAAACGCATCACAGAAAAAACTAGCTGTATTCCACCTACCACAAAAAAACATCCAAGTGAGACGAACAAGAAACGAGCCTGGACATCTTATTACATGAAGTTGTGTGTCTGTCTTGTCTGTAATCGAAACAATATCACTACTCAAGCCACAATTCCCTTTAGTTTATTTAACGGTTCCATTCTCTATGATATTATTTTTATTTAAATATCATTATTAATAAATTATTTACAGAAAAACAGCTGTTATAATCCACCTACTACAATAAATATAAACAAGGGAGATCATTAACTTGGTTGTCACCAAAGAAAGAGCATATATATTATTTTTTTCCGTAGTTAGGATCTTTCCAATGTGTGGTTTAATCAGCTGATGTAGGTAGACCACAAGGAGACTCAATGTGGCTTGTGCAGTGAATGGAAGGACAGAGAAAGATATTCCAGTAAATGAAGGGACAAAGCTTTAATTAAGCAATAATTTATTTCAATCGATTAATACGGTTGAAATAAATTTTGTAATGAAGCAAGTTTAGAGTTTTTTCTTCATTTACTAATATTATATATATATATATATATATATATATATATATATATATATATCCCACCAAGGAATGATAACACAGAATTTCACATATAGCCAGTTCATATTTTTTGGCATCCGACATGTGTTTCTACATTTAGAAGATTCCACTTGCCTCTCTGCTTCTAGTGGCCAATCATGGATATACACTCCAGACTTAATCCCATTGGGACCAAATAACCTACTTTCACACATGAAACGACAGTAAACACTAAGCTAAGTTTTAATCTTTGCACGTACCAAGGAACTAAACTATCGGTATAACAAACATTTAACTATTTTAGCTTTCTTTTTTTTTCTTTTTTTCTTTTTTCAATCGCCAGTGATAATTTTATGATAATGCGCAGTGATAATAATGGTTCACAGTAAAATTGATAATGTAAAAATTTTTATTGATAATTGAGTTAAATAAAAATAAAAATGCCTGGAGAATGTGAACGTAAATAACTAAGAGATTGTGCTTTGAGTAATGATATGTTTGGTCACAGACAGAAAAACAGAATCTCCATTATAAAAGAACATTATATACAGGGACAAGGGAAAATCTAAGATAAAAATGATGTATTTCCGGTAGCACCAGTCACACCCTGGAAACTTTTGATATCAGAATTAGTCCTAATCCCCAAAATAGTACTTGTCTCACTAACATGCAAAAATACAAACATGATAATAAAAAGATTTTTAAATATCTAGGTTTGAAAAAATAAACATATTCATGCCAAGTTGTAAAAATATCTTTTTTTTAGATTTTATATATATATATATATATAATATATATAATATATATATATTATGATGATGGTACACGGTAATAACGCAACGGCGAGTTTCACCATAAGGATCCTGCCTATCATTGTGAATCTGGCTATCACTAGACTATATATAACGAATATAATATTTAGATATGTATGTGGTGTTTTCTGTGGTGTACATATCTGTATATTGTGTGTTTGTGTTGTTTTGTGTATGTGTGTTACTCTCGAGCTTATGAAGGGCATATGTATATTTTTACGTGATGTATATCTTGATATATTATAATGGTATATATTAATAGCATATATGTTTATATATAAGTGAATGTATTCATATACACACACATATATATATATATATCATATATATATATATATATATATATTCCTAATAAACGAATATGCGAGAAGGTATTTATGTGATACAACAGATAGGCTTACGTCTCTCTGCATGCCCTCATTAATTTTCCTCTAGGCAAGAAAATCACCAATTATATATGCACACGTCGTTATTTATCGTCTTTACCACATGTATTTTTGTATATATAATATATATATATATATGTGTGTGTGTGTGTGTGTGTGTGTGTGTGTGTGGTGTGTGTACTTGTAATTATAACCTCAAATCAAATAAACGTATATAATATATACCGCAGATATTTTATATATATATATATATATATATATATATATATGCAACACGTGCGTGTTGGGGGGGAGGTATCCAAGTGCATGAAGATAACTATGTGTGTTTCTTACCTCCCACTCTCTCTACCCCTATTTCTCACCCCCCCTCTCCTCTCTCTCTTCTCTTCTCTCATCTCTCTCATCTCTCTTCTCTCTCCTCTCTCTCTCTCTCTCTGATCTCTAATCATTTACACTCCGTTTAGTTTGAATAACAAGCTCATAATAATTGGAGGGCTCTTTAGCTAACATCGCAACCGGATAGTCATCTTAAAGTAAATAATTATTTTTATCAGCAATTTAACGCTTATATGTAGTCATTTAATTAGAATATACAGTTTGGGCTCAAAGGCCAACAGTATGGGGCTGCTACGGTGACAATAGTTGACCAGCTACTAATGCCTTACACATCCAGTTCTATATATATATAACCCAGTCTACGCTACTATTTACCCATAGTTGGGGGGGGGGTAAGTTGGATGCATATCTTTCCCACGGGTAATGAAAGCGATATGTGTTATATGCAAAACAGCATCGTCCAGGAATTTGACACGGGTCGACGGGTCCATTTCCTAGCGATTCTAACGCATTACAAACATTCCCCTCATAAACCACAGCAGCACACACACACAACGCACACATAGCATATATATATATATATATATATATTATAATATATTATATATAAACAGTGTAAAATAATATAATGTAATTGGTATGGAACTTGGTGCACTAAATATGTGATGATTTAATTAATTTTATTGTAAACAAAATAATATTAAGCCTGTTTACGTACAACACAACACACACATACACACACACACACACACACACACAAACACACACATATGTTGCATTTCTGTGATCGGGGTTTTCATGGTCAGTGGTGCATTCGTCAGACAGAATGAAAAGTAATACAAAATATAATGTGTGTTGTGTGTGTGGTGTGTGTGTGTGTGTGTGTGTGTGTTGTGTGTGTGTGTGTGTGTGTGTTGTGTGTGTTAAAAGAAAAATAATGAGTAAATGTTAGAAAATACAGATTTTTGTATATGATTTAATTATATTTGAAAATTTATTGTTAATGTTAAAACGTTTTCACTATTAAATTATATAATCTTAGATATATATCTTCAACATAACGTTTCAATATCGCCTGGTGATGTTGGCATATTGATTTATCCAATGATACGCGAAAAAATAGAGTGGACAAATATTCTTGAATTACGAATGTAAATATATATATATATATATATAATATATATATATATTTATATATATATATATATATATACGTGAATCCTTACCAATATACTCAATGACTATAATATTTTCGCAATAAAATTAATATAGTATATATATGTATGCATCTGTAAATATATATATATATATTATATATATATATATTCTAAATAACAAAGATATATTCTCCAATGCATAAAAAAGTTACACATTCCTTTAATTATTTAACGTCACATGTCCCATTTATCGTCACATTTATTAATATTTAACCCTAATTTATTTACAAAAGTTGTTTTACCATAAGTAATATGTCGACCGTATCTACATAAGAATACATGCAATATGTATTTATATATAACAAAATAGCGGTTTAACTGTGTAAACGGGAAGGCCTATTTTGCATATTGATATTAAAAAAATGATGTTGAATATATCCATGCTGAGTTATTATTGATTTCTAATTGTTTGCTATTATCTTAATGAATATGAGCAAAAAATCTCGGGGATAAATCTTAAAAGAATCATTAACAAAAAGAAATAACTGTAATTTTATTCTTTACTTCCTATCTTAACTAAATAGTTTAAATTAGGAAAATTTAGCATTGAAAGATGGGAGTGATGGAAGAGTAAAGTTTTCAGTTGTTCTATTTTTCAATTATAACCCCTCCTCTCTGTTCAAATCTTATTATCTGCATTCTTATTTAGTTGCATGAGCCTTTCTAAATTTAATAGAATATTCTTATAACATTAAAAACTTAAATACTTGCACACAGAGGGTGAATATATTTGCTACCATTGACTATATATTATGTCTGTATGAATGTATATATATATATATTATATATATATATATATATTTATATATATATATATATATATATCGAATATAATGGTTGATTTTTTTGGCTTTAAATCATTTGAATAGCGTGAAAAAAAAAAAAATTTTTCGTGAACTTTTATTAAAATGTCCGAAATCTCGTTCTTGGCAATTAATTTCTTAATTCCTCGCACTTGGACATCAGTGCAAGGGGGGTGTGGCTAGCGACGAGGTGTGGTGTGTTGAGGGGTGGTGGGGGTGATGTCGGTGCGCGCATGGGTTCATCTTTCACTAAACTGGAGAGAGCTTAGCAAGCCGAAATTAACATGTCAACAGATGAGGCTGAAATGGCGTGTGCGCATGTCCAATGTTTGGTACCGCGAAGTGGCTTGTTCATCGGTCTCTTCCCTGGAAAGTGCAAAGCAGATTAAACAACCTGCCTGTTCGGAGATTTTAATCGGCGTCGTTAAAGGTGAGGCGGCGTGTGGGGCTGGGGGGGGGTTGTTCGATGGAAGAAGAAAGTAAATAATATTGGGAAGACACCTGCGACTAATCCGATATTATTTTGCTTTCTAACTCCGCGTTCGTTTTTGGTGTTGTGTTTTTTTTTCTTAACGTTATATTGCCCGGAAACATTTGCTACTGGCACTTGCCTGTGAAAAAAAAATAAAGGTGCTTGAGAGACGCACCTATAGTTTGGCTTGATCAGCCTTATGATCCCCACCCTCATAGAGCAAAAACTGACACCTCGTAGCACACTCGCCCGCAAAGCTTATATTAAATGTTAACTCCATTTCCTCTGATGAGCTGAGTTTTTATAAAGGTAATTAATGGAGTGCATTGAAGGAATTAAACTAACTGTGAATTGCCTGTGAGATGTAACTTGATAAATTTCATTAACTTGTTAGATATATATATATATATATATATATATATATATATATATGACATTTAACAATATATATATTATATATATATATATAATATGATATATATATATATATATATATATATATATATATATATTAATCGTAGGTGGGTTCAGGTAAATTGGTATTAGGATAATTATATACAATACACATATAATATATATATTATATTATATATATATATAATGTGTGTGTGTGTGTGGTGTGTGTGGTGTGTGTGTGTGTGTGATCAATTTTTTGCTCACATTTATTTGATTCGACTTTCCCACACGACAGTGATCATTAACTTGATAAAGGGTTGAATGTTCACCCAAAATATCGGAATATTGAAAAGGCAGGGAGCAGACAACAGCTGGATTATTGAAACTACTCTTTTTTTTTTTCCTTCTGTTTTTTGTTTTATTCACTGTTCATTTTCCATGCCTTCATGAAAACAAGGTTTTACAAGAAACAAGTTTAATAAACGAAATCACTTACACAACACACAACACACACACATATATATATATATATATATTTATATATATATATATACGTAGGTAAGTTAACCAGGTAAATTTGGTATTAGTGATGTTCTCAAGTTGGATTTTTCTCTTCCAAATTGTTAAAAGTTACTCAGGTTTTATATTTATTGAAGCAGACACTATAAATTGGCAAATTAAAAGCGCTAACTTTAATTTGCAAATCTTCCATCGGACGCGCTAACGTTCTTTTTGAAAATTTCCAATAAAGATAGGCGATCTCATGAAATCGCTTTAAGTATACACAATACATGTAAGTAGAAATAATCTATAACTGGCAAAATTAAGCTTTTTTCTTTCATATATATATATATATATATATATATATATATATATATATGGGGGGAGTGGGGGAATAAAAAGAGAAAACAATGCCTACATTGTGGAAAAATTAAACCAACAAGGGTTGGTCGTACTGGATGGATTAGCAGCCTGACGCACCCCTCCCTAATCACGGCCGCAAGACTCTGCGTCAGTAAGAAGAACTGAATCCCTCATACAAGAAGTCTGTGTCATGAAGAAGTCTGGATCGCCGAAAAATTTAATAACGTCGACTTCACTGCCTATAATAAACTCTCGTGGTTTGTCCTCTTTTCTAACACAACACACACACACACACACAGATTTATATATATATATATATATATATATATTATATATACGCAAGCGTGTTGGTAAATCCTTGCGGGTAAAGAAAAAAAAAACAGGCAATAGTTTTGATTGTAAAAAAAATATACTACCAAACATCAACCGGGGAGAAAAAGAATTGAAAAAAAGAAAAGACCTAAGATAGTCGTACGCAACAAAATAATCTATTGGCTACAGTATTTGCCAAAAAGAAAAAAAACAATTTATATGTATATATATGTAATATAAGTATATATATATATATATATATATATATATAATATATATATTACTATATAATATATATATCATATAACCGCTAGGAGAAATAGCCTAAATGAGTAAAAAGTGATCATACCTAAGTAGAAGCAAATAATAAAGATAAATCTAATGAGTCAGACGAATCTACTATTAGTTTCGCTTATGCTCTTCAGGGCTAAAGAGCATTCGCCCTGAAGAGCATTAAGCGAAAACTAATAGTTAGGTTTCGTCTGACTCATTAGATTTATCTTTATATATATATATTATATATATAATATATATATATATATATATATTCTTTGTGGGTTACCAATTCCCTTTGGTATTAAGGATTATTCTAAACTGGTCAAAGCACTACCATCCTGAAATAGTGAAGAGGAAGTGAAACCCAATACCAATCAGCTGGGAAAAATATATAAATATAACTGAATTTAATTGTTTTACCAGTTTGAATAAAGAAAGTGATCTGAAGAAAACTCGTAGGGTCCTTCAGATCACCCACGGATGAAATGGACCATAATCGCTGAATAACCCGGTCTTTAGCTTTTTTTTCTTTACAGATATATATATATATAAATAATATAATATATATATATAATATGAAGAAAGGAGTGAATCGCGACGGTATATAGTATATTAGGAAAATGAAAAACACAGGTTTAAATGAGTTAAGTGGTGAGTTAAACGCTGTGTTTTTTTCAATTTTTCCTAATATACTACATACCGTCGGATCAACTTGCCTTTCTTCACACACACACACACACAGCACACATATATATATATATATATATATATATTCCGTCATGCCACAGACACGTATTTCGACTTAATCAAGTCTAATTCAGATGGTTAGGCATTTTTGTGAGCTACCTACAGCCGGGTTAGAAATCCGAAACGTTTCAGCCAGCAGTCGGACAGCCTACCCCCGGCTATCATCACCCACAGAATATGAAGGGGATTTTTAAAACCTTGGGTTTTTTTAATACGTACATCTGTATGTAATGTAAAGGCCGCCATAGAGTGCTCCATCCCAATTTTATAGAAGAGGCGGTTGCTAGCATACTATATGGGACATTATAGCAAGCAAAACGGATAACATTAGGTGATATTTCATTTTGCTATTAAGAATACTTGCTGTAAAATTAATTCATCTGGAGAATCATTAGGCGGAACAGAATTTCAAAGGAAAATGTTGTATCAACAAACGCAAGANCCCCATAGACAGAGGCACTCCGTTCAAATATTTGCTAACACGCTGAAGAATGATGCTTGATTTAAAATCCCACTAACCTTATGTGTGTGCACTTGCAGATATTGGTGTGGTGATAACATTGTCAAGAGGCGTCAAGAAATCTTGTAGCGAGAAGCACTTCATACGTGTGCGCCATTTATAAAAGCCTCGGCGGGATTCCAGCCCGAAACTACATGGCCAACAGTATATCAATATAGAATGCCAGCACTGTTGATGATACAGCCCTATTTTTGAACCTGTACATTTCTTTAAAAGTTTTATTTTATAAAATTGTCATATCTATGCGCATTTCAATTGCAATACATAGTTATAAAAAGAGATCACGTGCTTTGCTTAAGTGTTAAAACAGAGAGAATCAGTTAGCCTAAAATGCTTGGACTGACCAAAAACCATATTGAAGGAGAGACTACGAAATTTGACAGAAATTTAGTTTTGTCTGCAGAGAAACATGAAGACATGCTCATTTAAACACCCAAACATGGGGCTTGTGCAGAAGACCGTACACCTCGCAACTCCCTCGTCAAACAAAGAACAAAAAGAGTTAAAAGGAGAGGAAAAAGCCGCCACAGAAGAGAGCCAAAAGAAGGAGAACAACAGCAACTCCAAGCAGCATCACTGTTTGTTTGCAGCACTGCACCGAGATTGCCATTCAAAATGTCAGTTCAGCCACTAACGCAGTTACAGATTTTTTAATGGACACACGCTATTTATCTTTAGTAGACGAAGGATGCCAACCATTTGTTCTTCACAAATCCCTACCAAATTATTGTTGTGTTATTATATGGCGGAAAATTCGGTTACAGTTCTTTGAGTTATGATTATTGTGAATCATAAAATTATATGAACAGGTAAAATAATAATAATAATGAATAATAAAGATAATAATGAAAAGATCGAAAATATCTGGACCTTGCCAGAGAACTGAAAAAGTTATGCGAATATGAAAGTCAAAAGTGATACCAATTGTAGTGGTGCACTTGAACGGTCCCCAAAAGGATTGGAAATGCTGATGTCTGAAATCAGAAGAAGGATGATACCATTCAGAACATGCACTGCTGCCCAATCTGCCAAATACTCAGAAGAAGTCCTGAAGAAATAATAATACAAAATTACGTTCAAATATTTATACAGTAAATTAATTATTTGTACTAATAATAATCCTCAGTAAACAATTATAACTTCAGAACTATTCTTAATACAAATAAGTTGCAGTTATGTGACATCAAGTATACGAATAAGCGTAAACAGACCAATTGACCCATAGATTTACCTCTACAGTACTACCACTCTGGGTCAGAGTATAACTGGAGAATACCTGGAGGGAGTATTTCTGATCCCCCTCCTTGATCGGACCTCGACATCAAATGAAGTTTAGAGTGATACCACTACCCTTGTTTGGAGGGTCTCACCCCTTCTTTGTCGAGGGGGGGGCGTCTGCTCCTTTGCAGAGGATACTGTCAGCGTATTCCAAAACATACTCACGGCGGCTGTGATAAATAAATATACTTCCACTCCGAGTCATGGACCTGGGTGTCGATGACAATGAAGGGTACTTCCTAGATCTCAGAACTGGCGCATCATCATCATCATCAGTTAGCATTTAGTGTCATACTCAGGGACACACAAAATGTCATCTTAAAAACGGTGGAAAAAAATATTCTCAGTCTTTAAAGTCATTGTATTTTGATTAAACATGGGTCGCGTTTTTTATTTAGTTTATTTTTTAGTTTCATCTAAAATAAAACGGTTCATTATAAACGCCATATATTAAGGAGTGAATTAGAACACGTGTGGACAGCAGATAAAGACAATATTTACCTCTTATGGCGTCTGCCTCCACACTGTAACAAGTAGCGGATTACACTTCACAAATCGTTCCGGTTATTAACAACACTCTACAGTCAGTTTATTCAGCATTGAGATTCATTTTATTCGCAATAATACTCTTATAACCAATTCACCCTCCCTAGTAGTATATCCCCATCTACAGAAAAGCGATGTCAAGTATGCATAGGAGGTCGATGGTTGCTATAAACAGATTATCGATCATTGGAACATTTGATCTCACTGATAAGATAAAGCAAAATTCTTCCAAGCTGTATCTGTATCAGAACTACTGAACGGCGCAACCACTTGAGTCTAACATAGCGCGCCTGGTGAAAAGGCAAGGATGTTGCGGGGAGTTTTTTTTGCGTTGGGAGTTCCCGTGTTGTAATGGTTATCAACGTGAAAAATGGATACAGTGAGACAAATTCAAATCCTGACGAGTCTATTATGCATTTCACATAGCGATAAATACCATTGGGAAGGTATGAATCCGTCATCCTAACTTTTGCCCTCGTAAATTCCTACCATAAATAAACTGAACCCTCATTTATGTCCTGTTTTCACAATAAATGTTTAATTTTTCTTGCACCGTTATTTTACAATACTAAATATATTTTCTTACTCTTATTCTTAACAAATAAAAAAATATATTTAGTATTGCAAAATAACGGTGCAAGAAAAAATAAAACATTTATTGTGAAAACAGGGACATAAAATGAGGTTCAGTTTATTTTATGGTAGGAATTTACGAGGAAAAAGTTAAGGATTACCCTGATACCGACTATTCTCTCTCCAGCTATGGGTAAAGACGGATTTCTTTAACTTGGATAGGCAACCAGCTAGGAGAAGAAAAATCGAATTCAAACCCGTTAAAACTCGATTTTAAATTGACTTAGTCGCACATCCTACTTATGTACAGGGTTGGTAAATATTTCTACAAGTATTGTACTGCGTACTGTCTTAATTGAAACTTGGAAACAGGACACAAGGAAAGCAGCTGCACGGCCACTTGCCTCCTATCACACAAACCATCACGTATGACGAATTATACATACTGGACACTGTGGTCACCTACACATGGGCACATAAG
>CM042172.1:47479029-47486529 GCA_023376005.1 Doryteuthis pealeii
AAATTATATATTACACAACTAAAATAAATTGAATTAAATTAGATAGAACTATTGACATTAGTAGTTTATGTAAACAGATGTTATATTCTAATGTGTATACTTCTATACGAGCAGAGGAAGCCGACATTGTACAAATGAGACTTGTCTAATTCTTTTTCCAGTCTCAGTCCCCTCGAATAATCCAGTGGATGACAATTTTAGTTGCTCGGACGAATTATATATTCGGGGTAAATTTTAAGCTAAAACGTTCCGAGCATGACTCCACCCATTCCCCCTGTAAATGTTTTAAATGTCATGGGAAGTAGTCTGTAAGTAGAATATGTCTTTCGGGGTAATTTTCCTGATAAAAGTTTCTCTATCCAACGCAAGTGTTTTTTTCTCCTGAAGATGCCAGTTTTGTTTGCTTTCTGGATTAATTAGACTTTCCTGATCAGTTCCGGGTAGTACTGGAAGCGATTAGAGGCACCACTTCCCATCCCACCCCTCTCTCTTGAACATGACTTTAAAACACTCCTTTAGGTGACAGGAGTTCACATACCAGGTTTTATCAAGATTAACTCATTAGCCTCGGAATCGTAAGGTTCGAGTTCAATACCGGTCCTCGGTAATTCTGATTTGAGCGGTAAAACGGGGAGATGACAATAGGTAGTGCTCCACCTCAACAACAAATCTCGTTGGTCTAGCGCTAGCGAAAAGAGGACAGACTTCGCCACTGTTTGTCTGATAACAACTATCAACTTTGCTACTATAGGTAACAGAAGCAGAAACCACCTCCCTCTCTCTCTCTCTCTCTCTCTCTCTCTCTCTCTCTCTCTCTCTCTCTCTCTCTCTCTCTCTCTCTTTTTATATATATATATATATATATATATATATATATGAAAATGAAGATGACTTACCGGGGAATAAAATATCGAGTTAATCGCAACTGTCGATACAATAATTAACCTAATAAGTCGGGGTTATAACGAATATAAAAGTGCTCAGTACGTTAGTAGAGCGGATTTAGTAGAAAGATATAGATAGATAAGCTACTTAAGTTTCAGCAAAATGGATCATCAGAATTAATTGCAATGAATCAATCAAAATAATTGATTAATTAATCAATCATTTTGATCAATTCATCACTATTAACCCTGATGATCCATTCTGGTGAAACTTAAGTAGGTTATCTATCTATATCTTTCTACTACTATTACTACTACGACTACTACGACTATACACACACACACACACACACACACACACACACATATATATATATATTATATATATATATATATATATATTTTAATCATCTTTAATTATTTCTAATAAATGATATAACGAAGATAACTATGATATCAGAGCCGGCTTAGTTCAGTCGGTAGAGTGTCCGACTAGAAACCACAGGTTCAATATCGACCCTCGTCAACTCGGCGTATGAGTAGCACTGGATCTGTGCGGTAATGTGAGGAGCTGATGGTAGGTGTGGCGTTCGCCTGAGATACTAAAACAATGTCCTTGGTCAAGCGCTAGCGAAAAGGGGATAGACACCCTCGCTGCCTGGCTGATACCGACTTTAGGCCACCTCGACAACTACTTTACTTACTATGATATGCTTATTAAAATTCTCTCTGAATAGAAGCATCAGTATCATCATGGACCGTGCTGTTACAGAGGTCGTCTTTTACTACTCTTAACAATTTGGCGTGTCTTTAATAATGTCTGTGGTTATTGAATGAAATCTTTTCAGCGTTGTTCATTTCTTTCATCAAATGATTTGTCCATTCAATTTTTGCTTTGTTTCGGTCAGATTAGTTGGCCCGGGGGTCAATACACCCCACCCCCACCGATCACACACCCGTCTTCTACGCTCCACCCCTGCTTCCTCTTAACTCCGGCTGACTAAATAAATATCGTCGAAGACTTGTCACTCATATTCTGTTTTCTTTTCTACTTTGTGTTATTTTCAGCTTTATTAAGACTAGACGATCATGGCAGACAATCGATAATCGATTACCGTTATTATATTTAAAGGCATAAGAGATATCAAGTTGCTCTTTCCGCGCTGAGGCTTTCTTTCTCTATTGAGATTTTCCGAGATAATAAATGTATTTACAATTAATTTAAACTGCATCTAGAGGTGAAGTTACAATCCTGGAAGTCTGCGGAGAGTGGAGTACTCCTTTTATCGCCATTACTCCTAGGTGCACTCTGACCGGGAGTGGTTGTGCCATCTATGGGTTAAATAGATCAAAAGATGGGTATTAAAATGTGTTTTAAAATTGAGTTTAAAAAAAATCTTGAATACCCCACAAGAATGAATAAACAAACGTCTTCGACATAAAATAACCCAACAAGGGTTGACATGCCGTAAAATCCAATCAACCAACCAACTTTATAATTAAAACAACAATATCGACTGCTGCGAGAAAGAATAAAACAAATAACTGGGCTATGGATCGATTCTCACCACGGGTAGTTCAATTTTCCGTTACAGATACCAATGGTTATGTATTTGCCTAACCCCTCCGGCACGAGCAGGATGTGACACAAGGTCAATTTCAAGTTTAACAGGATTGAATTCATTCTCTGAGTTTTCCTTCTCGTAGATTGGTTGCCATACCAAGATTAAAGAGCCAAACTTGCCCTACTATTCACCCATAGCTGAATTCGATCCTTTCCCAAAGATATTTGCAAAATGCCAAATGCAACCAGCCTCGTATAAAATTTAAACTCGTGTCGCCTTGTCCATTTCCTACGAAGATAACCATTTCAATATGAGCGCCACGGATCATTCAATATCTTCGGTTACAGAAGATGCTAACATTTAATTTTCCGGAGTTGCTGATTAAATTTCAAATTCGTTAGCCAGATTTAAGTCTCATGCCTCATAAAAAGATAAGGAATAAAAAGCTCCACACCAAAAACTAAAAGGTATATCACTTGAAAAAAAGAAAGGGCATGTCGTAATTTTAGAGTCGTAGGAAATGGATTCGTCGACCGGAGTTCATATCCTGGACGAGTTTTTTTTTTTTTTTTTTTGGGGGGGGGGCATTTCACATGGTGCTAATACCCTTGCGAAAGGTATGCATTCAATTACTCCCTCCAACTATGGGTAAATAGTAGGGCAGATATGTTTGTTTAACCTTAACTTTAAATTCAAATCTGTTAAACCCTGCTTAAGAAATTGACCTTTTGTCATGTACTGCTTTTACGGTGGGGATATATATAATATATATATATATATATATATATATATATATATATACCAACTCCTTATCACGGCTGGATGTGGCACATGATCAATTTCTTAAGCGGAGTTTAACAGACTTGAATTTAGAGTTTAACCTAACCAGCGTTAAAAGGTCGATTGTGCTCTACTATTTACTCATAGCTGGAAGGAGAATAGTTGGTACATACATTTCATAGACGTATTAGCGCTATGTGAAATGCAAACAGTTTCGTCCGGGACTGGAACTCGGGACGAAGCGTCCGTATATATATATAATATATATATATATATATATATATAATATATATATATAAATGTAAGGTATCCAAAACTGGTAGTAAGAGATGATTCTACATGGATCTTCAAAATCTCACTGTATAATTATTGTATGTTTTAGTAGGTGCAAATACAAGGATTTTATAAATCCCTAAAGAGAGCTCAATGTATAATAATCTATTTTAGATTAAATACAGAGTAATATTTACCTTTGAAAAGTTATACATATATATATATATATATATATATATATATATATATATATATAATATATATGACGTAAAATATTACTGAGAAATGCGTTGTGACAAAAATGAAAGAATCTGTCATTTTATGTTCACTAACGGTAAACAGGATTATGTGCACCAACGACCCTCTGGCTACCAAGAAAGACCTCGACTAATATGTTCCGTTCAGAGAGCAGAGATATGAAAAAAAAATAAAAATAAAATAAAATAAAAAAAAAAAAACAGGTTGAGACAAGTTTTTATTTTCTTATGCTTCACGGTTGTTTTATTAATTAAGCAGAAAAGTGCAAACACACATGGATGTCATCTCACCACGCAGTCTCAGTCACACCCAAACCCCTAACTAATATATATATATAATATATATATATATATATATATATATATATATATAGTGTGTTATGTATGTGAGCATAAGTATATATATATATATATATAATATAAATATATATATATATATATACAAGTCTACTTTATAATATATATAAATTTTATATAATATATATATATTCATATATAAATATATATGTATATATATATTCATATATATATATAATTGTATGTATGTAAGATGTATATATATATGTGTGTGTGTGTGTGTATGTATGTATGTTTGTGTATACATTAGAGTTATATAGATATAAATGTGTATACGTATGTATGTATATATATATTATGTATATATATATATATATAATATAATAATATATATATATATATATTTGCCTAAGCTGGTGTGAGCCATTATGTTAATGTATGTTCTCTATTTGCTGGTATATACAGTGTGACCCCCAAAATTTGTACAAACTTTGTTTACCACCATTAGAGTTCATTCTATTTGAAATGCTGAATATATTATATATATAATATATATATATATATATATTATATATAAAGACTTGTTTGACGAGAAACTGACAGTTATCAAGCGCAGTTGTCAATATGTCTACGCTACCCTAACTTAAATATAAGTGCTTTATCAATTATATCGAGTTCCCTTTGCTTATATATATATATATATATATATATATATATATATGTGTGTGTGTGTGTGTGTGTGTGTGTGTGTGTGTGTTTGATTTGATATGTAAATGGTGACTTACCGGTGAAATGATCACAATGGTTAGTTGATACAAGTTTGACAATGATAAGACAACGTTATAACAAATATAAAGTGCTCAATACGTAAGTAAAGCAAATTTATTATTGTAATGTATACACAGGAATAACCTACTCGAGTTTCACCATAAGGATCTTCAGGGTTAAATCACTGAACTAATCAAAATATTGCTTAATTGCAGCCGATTGTACGCGTGTATTTTTACACGTGTAAAAATACACTGCATTAAGCAATATCTTGATTAGTTCAGTGGATTTATCCCTGAAGATCTTTATAGTGAAACCATTATAATAATAATTAATATAGAATATATAGTATTATTCTTCTCGTCTGGTGACCTAATCAAGGTTAATGATCCCAGTCCACCCTACTATTTACCCACAGCTGAAGGAGAATAATTGGATGCATACCTTTCCCATGAGCGATGTGTTAATAAAACTAATAATTATATCGTTTAATTCTGATTTACTGATTCTAATTTGATTACACACAATTATCTGGTTTTATCTAACACAATGATTAACTGATAATTAAGTAACTAATGATAATTAACTTTAATAAACAATTACAGATTCAAGTAACCTTTCTTTATCGAAATTATTTACACACAGTCTGCCCTACTATTTACCATAGTGGGATGGAGAATAGTTGGATGCATAATTTTCTCAAGTATATTAGCGTTATGTAAAAGGCAAATAGCCTCATCTAGGACTCAACTGGGGCCATGGTGTCCCTTTTCTACTGTTATAGACCCATGTTGCCGGTATATAAACAATGAGTTCTTTTGTTTAGAGAGAGAGGGGGGGGAGAGAGACGCACATGAACATACACATCGAGACATATATACACACACATACAAAGACAGATACACAGAGACACTTGCGTACATATATACATTCATACATACATAGATGCACACATGCACATACAAACACATATATATATAATTATTAAAATTGATATTATAGTCTGATATAAGAAAAGTTTGTTCAATATCATTGATAAATTATGTATATTCAAGTTGATTTGAAAATCGAATAGGCGAGAAACTCTGTTAAGTAGCGCTAATGCTTTATGTTCACACTACCCTAACTTTGTATATATATATATATTATATATATATATATATATATATCTGTGTCTGTGTGTGTGTGTGTGTGTGTGTACACATATAGATGATGTGAAATCAAAATTTTGATGGAATATTTAACAGAACGTTCACTCATTTACGAGCTTCATCGATAATGAATGTAAAAATTATTATTTTTTTTAAAGATAACGATCTACAAAGTTTCGGTTATTAAAGATTGAACAACACAAGGTAGTACATTGCTTCTTTCCTCACATGAATTGTCAAATTCTTCAAATAGCATCACAGAAAAAACTAGCTGTATGTCCACCTACCACAAAAAAAACATCCAAGTGAGACGAACAAGACGAGCTGGACATCTTATTTAATGAAGATTGGTGTCTGTCTGTCTGTAATCGAACAATATCACTACTCAAGCCACAATTCCTTATTATTACGTTCCATTCTCCATGTATTATTTTTATTTAAATATCAATTATTAATTAAAATTATTTTACAGAAAAACTAGCTGTATATCCACCTACTACAGATAAATATAGACAAATAAATAATAAACAATAGGTTCTTTTGCGTAACAGAGAGAGAGAGAGAGAGAGCAGAGAGAGAGAGAGAGAGAGAGAAGTTAGAAGAGTCATCAGAGAATATAGACAGTACATAACATACTTGGTTGTTACTTCATTCAAGTCACCATGTTGATCTTCACTTTTTCTATTTCTTTCGACATCGGCGATGATCGTCTAAGTTCTTGGTTTTTGTCTTCTCTTGTGGTTCTTCATTTTCTAAGCTAAGGCATGCTAGTTATTACAAGATTCATGCTTTTAAAATTTATTTGCCTTTTGGAACTCACCGCGCGAAGTGTTCCACCACCGTGTAGCACACGTCTGTCTAACGTCACGTGATTTGACTTAGCCAGTTGCAGCCGAGATGTGACGTAGGACAGACGTGTGCTACCGGTGGCTGGACACACTTCGCCGGTGAGTTCCAAAGGCAAATAAAACTTTAAAAGCCATGAATCTGTTATAAATTAAGCATGCCCTTAGCTTAGAAAATGAAAACCAACAAGAGAAGACAAAAACCAAGAACTTAGACGATCATCGGCCGATGGTCGAAAGAAATAGAAAAAGGAAATCCAACATGGTGACTGAATGAAGTAACAACCAAGTATGTTATGTATCTGTCTATATCTCTCTGATGACTCTATTCTACTCTCTCTCTCTCATCTCTCTCTCTCTCTCCTCTCTCTCTCTCTCTGTACGCAAAAGAACCTATTGTTATATATTTATTTGTCTATATTTATCTGTAGTAGGTGGATTATACAGCTATTTTTTGTAAAATAATTTTATTAATAATTGATATTTAAATAAAAATAATATCATGGAGAATGGAACGTAAATAAACTAAAGGAATTGTGGCATTGAGTAGTGATATTGTTTCGATTTACAGACAGACAGACACACAATCTTCATTAAATAGATGTCCAGCTCGTCTTGTTCGTCTCACTTGGATGTTTTTTTGTGGTAGGTGGACATACAGCTAGTTTTTTCTGTGATGC
>CM042172.1:47491529-47501529 GCA_023376005.1 Doryteuthis pealeii
ATATATATATATATATGTGTGTGTGTGTGTGTGTGTGTGTGTGTGTGTATAGTCGTAGTAGTCGTAGTAGTAATAGTAGTAGAAAGATATAGATAGATAACCTACTTAAGTTTCACCAGAAATGGATCATCAGGGTTAATAGTGATGAATTGATCAAAATGATTGATTAATTAATCAATTATTTTGATTGATTCATTGCAATTAATTCTGATGATCCATTTTGCTGAAACTTAAGTAGCTTATCTATCTATATCTTTCTACTAAATCCGCTCTACTAACGTATGAGCACTTTTATATTCGTTATAACCCCGACTTATTAGGTTAATTATTGTATCGACAGTTGCGATTAACTCGATATTTTATTCCCCGGTAAGTCATCTTCATTTTCATATATATATATATATATATATATATATATATAGAAAGAGAGAGAGAGAGAGAGAGAGAGAGAGAGAGAGAGAGAGAGAGAGAGAGAGAGAGAGAGAGAGAGAGAGGTGGTTTCTGCTTCTGTTACCTATAGTAGCAAAGTTGATAGTTGTTATCAGACAAACAGTGGCGAAGTCTGTCCTCTTTTCGCTAGCGCTAGACCAACGAGATTTGTTGTTGAGGTGGAGCACTACCTATTGTCATCTCCCCGTTTTACCGCTCAAATCAGAATTACCGAGGACCGGTATTGAACTCGAACCTTACGATTCCGAGGCTAATGAGTTAATCTTGATAAAACCTGGTATGTGAACTCCTGTCACCTAAAGGAGTGTTTTAAAGTCATGTTCAAGAGAGAGGGGTGGGATGGGAAGTGGTGCCTCTAATCGCTTCCAGTACTACCCGGAACTGATCAGGAAAGTCTAATTAATCCAGAAAGCAAACAAAACTGCATCTTCAGGAGAAAAAAACACTTGCGTTGGATAGAGAAACTTTTATCAGGAAAATTACCCGAAAGACATATTCTACTTACAGACTACTTCCCATGACATTTAAAACATTTACAGGGGGAATGGGTGGAGTCATGCTCGGAACGTTTTAGCTTAAAATTTACCCCGAATATATAATTCGTCCGAGCAACTAAAATTGTCATCCACTGGATTATTCGAGGGACTGAGACTGGAAAAAGAATTAGACAAGTCTCATTTGTACTTCCTCTGCTCGTATAGAAGTATACACATTAGAATATAACATCTGTTTACATAAACTACTAATGTCAATAGTTCTATCTAATTTAATTCAATTTATTTTAGTTGTGTAATATATAATTTTAGTATTCTATCTATCTATCTATCTATCTATATTCAACAATTGTAGAAACAGAATCAAATCTATGGATTGCAGTAAACTAATACCTGTCGAAGAACATTTCTGTTCAAACAGGAAAGATTGTATCAGAGATGTTAAACTACCCTAGGATAATGGGTGTCTTAATATATTTCAAATTACTCCTTTTCAGATCGCATGCACATATTCAAGAACAACTCATAATTTCAAATCGGTCAACGATGCCCTCTTTGGTAATGCCAAATAACTACGGTGTCGCGAACTCCTTATTCTTGCTCTGGTATTTCAATCGTAATTTTAGTTTTTGGAAAAGACAAATGTTGGTGATGCTGAGAGACCCAAAATTATCGTCAGCAAAAAATGTATCTCTTAAATGTATCCAATATTTTGACAGATTAGGAAAAAGAAAGACATATTCAAAATTCGTCACCAACGAATTCTCTATTCAACTAATATAAAATAAGCAGCAACGGAAATTAGGAAGGATTTTTTAATTTAGTAATAAAATTATTTAAAATCTCTCTATATTTTTTTTATATATAAAGTAAGATAGTTAAGAAAGAATGTAAAGTTTTTACATTTTTAGGATGAATTGAAATTGAAATATATATTAATCTATTTTATTATATTTTTAATTTCTAAGAGACATATACATATATATATATACACATATATATACATACACACATATACACACACACAAACGTACATAAACATATAGAAATACATACATATACACACATACACATACATACAAACATATATGAAGATCCAAGAAAAATAATTATTTTTGAAACTGTTTGAAATAAACTAGTCCCGGTTAAAAGCACGGTAACGATAAGCTGAAGCCGAACCTTTCTCTTACCTTACTTTCCGATCCTTCCAATGGCACATTGGGGAATGAAAATAGTTTTGGTAAACAGGCCAATGTTTAGCATCATATCCAGGACACTAAGACCCTTAGCCAGTGCCTTCTAGTATCCTTCCCCTAAAAAACGGGCCAAACTCACACTTTTTGTGCTAAAGTCAGGGCCTGTTTTTGGGTGGTTACCCTGTATATAATAAAAAGGGTTGTGGGTTTGGCATAAGGGCAATAGGGTTGGCACAATCATATATGTGCTAGGGCTGACCAGCCTGATTGAGGGCGATGGGCTCTCTGACAGCCCGTCTAGACCAATACAACATTTAGAAATAGAATGAATCTTCTCAACAAAAAAAAAAAAGTTACATTGTTTACTTTTCAAAACTAAATGAAAAACTAAAAAACTAAAAAAAAAACCAATACATTGTATGCTATACGAAATGAAAAAACAAACAAAAAAACAAAAATCTTTGTAACAAGGGATGTTAAATTGCATTTGTTGATGAAGTTTGATTTGGAGGTTTGGCATGAAAAGACCCATTACGATTGATTACATTGCAAAAGGTGCAACTGTAAACAGTGTTTCCTATTGCCAACTTCTTAGGAAAATGTTACCTTATTTAACGAATGACTCTTGTACAATTCAAAAAATTGTCTTTTATAACAACAATTGCCATTTATAAGAATTTGGGTTAAGGTATGCTGAAAGCCCCGGTTTGACTCAGATCACAGATGCGACGAGTTAGTTAATGGTTGAGCCTGCTTATTTAGCTTACTTGGTTAAATCTACTTAGTTGATCCAGCTTGGTTGAACCTGCTCGGGGTTGAGTCGGCTTGATTAAGCTTGTACATTGTTGAGCCCGCTTGGTTACACGTGGTTTAGCTTGCTCACTATTGAGCCTGCTTGGTTGAAATTGGTCATTATTGACCCCACCTGGCTGATCCTGCTCATGGTTGTGATAGCTTGGTTGCGCTTGCTTATTGTTGAACCTGCTTGACTGAGCCTGCTTAAATGGTTTACCACTAAGCATTTGTAACCATTCGATATAAACTTTTAATTAAGAGCAAAGATTTGTTACAAGTGATGTTAAATTGCATTTGTTGATGAAGTTCTGATTTGGAGGTTTGGGGAGTGTAGAGTATCACTTCCTTGTCATTACTCCCAGGTCCACTCTAAAATGGAGTATTAGTACTTGTTCCAATCTATGAGTTAAATAGATAAAAATGAATTTACAATTTAAAAAAAAATCGTTTGAAAAACAAGAATGAATCAAACAAAACGTCTCATCAGATAGCCTATTACATAAAGAAACACTAGAATAGAGAAAAAAATCTTGAAAGTATAAATAAATATAATATAAATTTGAAAGTATAAATATTGCTCTTTATATGATTAATTTGTTAGTTATTATACATTGAGCTCTCCGAGGGATTTATAAAAATCTTTGTATAAATCTATAAGTTTGCATCAACATGAGCATGCATTGTGGATGTTCAGGCGATATTTATAATCTCAAATATAATTATCCCCAACATTTCAGACAGTTGGATACTTTTATCTTATCTTATATATAATATATATATATATATATATATATATATATATATATATATATATTGTGTGTGTGGTGTGTGTGTGTATATATATATATATATATATATATATCTACAAGGAGATACACTAGCACCATATATATTTATCATATGCTTAGCTATGTACTCCGAACATCATTAGATACCATAAAGAAGAAGGCTTCACAAAAAAGGCAAGAAGCAGCGATATCCCGCACAGAAAATCACAGATCTACGCTGATGACCTTGCACTCCTTGCAGATACACCACACAGGCCGAGTCACTACTGCATAGCCTAGAGAAGGCTGCAAATAATATTGGCCTTCATGTAAACTCCGATAAAACAGAGTACATATGTTTCAAAAGGAAAGGAGACATTGTAAGCATACCTATCCTATCCACAGAAAGCGATGTAAATACACGAATAGCGTGGTATTATCAGTAATATGGAAATCGATCTCACTGACAAGCTAAAGCGACAATTCTTCCAGATATCAGTGTTGCTGTACGGATGCACCACATGGACCTAACGAGGCGCCTTGAGAATAGCTGGATGGAGCTGCACAAGAATGCTGCGTGCAGTCCTGAACAAATCGTGGAAGCAGCACCACGACGAAACAGCTATATGCCACTTGCCCCCCATCTCACAAACCATTTCGAGTGAGACGGACAAGACATGCCGGGCACTGCTGAGAAGCAAGGATGAGCTCATAAGTGACGTTCTCCTGTGGAAGCCAACACACGGACATGCTATGGGCCGCCCAGCAAGGACCTACATGACCAACTAAGCAAAAGACGCAGGTTGCTGCACAGAGGACCTCCCTATGAATGATAGGAAAGGTTGGCGAGAGATTGTCATGGATATCCGTGCTAATAGCGCGACATGATGATATGATATATATTAAATTTTTACTTGAAGGCACTTACAACGCATGTATCGCATAAAATTCGATACTTTTTCTTATAGAAAATAACTTTTGACAAGTGTAATCCCGGCAAAGGATGGCTCGGTGTGTAGAATATACCGCTGATGAGACTTAATAAAGTCGAAACAGTCTGTACGGTATTCTACACACCGAGCCATCCTTTGCCGGGATTACACTTGTCAAAAAGTTCATTTTCTATAAGAAAAAGTATCGAATTTTATGCGATACATGCGTTGTAAGTGCCTTCAAGTAAAAATTTAATATATACTTTATCAGCAACGTTTCTAAATAAACAAACATCCAAAAATCTATATATATATATATATATATATATATATATATATATATATATATATATAATCTACACACATATACAACATTTTGACTTCATAAGATAAGAGCTATAATTGATAAATCTTTTTTCTGCTATGTGATTTTATCTTTTACTGTTTTATGATTGCAACTTTCTGCTACTGTTTGATATTCAATTATAATCTAAAATAACACAACAAGGGTTGATATGCCGTAAAACCCAACCAACCAACCAACCAGCCAACAAAAAGTTCCTGGAGTGAGACGTGGATAATCGACTCGCTCCACTAACGTTCATGCGAAGCCACTTAATGTGTCACGTGTCGACTGAGACCGACAATGGGAGAGTGATGTTTATAAATGTGCTGTAAGGTCCCCTCTAGATGCATGTCAAGATGCATCAAGAATGTGCTAACTGATATCTATCTGGCACATTGACCTCAAATTGCTTATAGTAGCTGCTGTTGCTGTTGTTACTTAAGTGGTCATTCATGTGTGCAGTCGTCTCGCTCCAATGAAAGGCAAATTCGTTGCTTGTTATTTGATAAGATTTATCATAATTTGATATTAAACCAAAAGTTGGATTTTCAAAATTAATTTGAGTGTAACGACTTTAATTTAACTAGGTTAATAGCACGTCTTCACCACACACCTCATACCACCAGTCTATTGACTGGAGGTATGTTGTGTAACGGTTATCGTCGTAGCAAATTATAATACCGCCCTGCCGGTGGGGCGTTAGAATGCACCGACTGCACCTCTGCAGAGGGGCAAGACTCCCCCAATGGGGCCACCTGTTGCCGTGGGTGCGGCCCGTGATGCTTAAGGATAGAGCCCAGGTGGATGAGCAGTTCATGACATGCCATACTCCACTTTGGCCCTATCTTGGGCTAGACGGACGGTCGGAGAGGCCCCCTCCGATCAATCGGCTGGTCACGTCAAGCCCTAGCACCTATATGATTTTCCCAACCCTATTGCCCTTATGGCAAGCCCCAACCCCTTTTTATCATATGGGTGCTAGAAGGCGGTGGCTGCGGGTCTACATGTCCTGGGAATTACGTTAAACTTTATCTGATGGTGAGGTTCCAGATTTGGAGGTTTGGGGATTGTGGAGCACCCCTTCATCACCATTGCTTCCTGGTCCACTCTCACCCGGAGTGGTAGTACCTGTTAGGGTCCTATCTATGGGTTAAATAGAAAAATGTATTTATAAAAAAATTGTATTATCCATTAAGAATTGATTTATTTCAAAACTTTATCGGCATTAAATGACCCGCTGAGGTTGATATGCCGTAAAACAAAACAAAACAAAACAAACCAAACCAAACCAACGCCATTATAAGCATACGCCATCATTTGACGCCCAACAGCACTTGACGAATACACTAATAAGGAATAGACTGGAGGTGTGTGGTGTAACGGTTATTGTCATAGGAAATAAATAAAATGAGATGAGTTAAAATTCTGGACGATGCTGTTTACGAATACCCTTAGGAAAGGTATAAATCTAACTATTCTCCCTCCAGCTATGGGTAAATTGTAGGGTTGACTGGGTTCGTTACCCTTGGTTAGGCAAACAGTCTAGGAGAAGGAAAGCTCTGAATTCAAAACTGTTAAACTCCACTTAAGAAACTGACTTTGTGTCGCAGCCTACTCTTGCGGAGGGGTTGATAAATATATATATTGACGTCTATCATCATCATCATCATCATCATCATCATCATCATCATTATCGCCATCATCCTCATGTGGTGTTGGCAGCACGGATATGCATGACACTCTCTCTCTCTCTCTCTCTCTCTCTCTCTCTCTCTCTCTCTCGATATATACATATTTACCAACCCCTCCACACAAGCAGGATGCGAAAAAAAGTCAATTTCTTAAGCGGAGTTTAACAGGTTTGAATTCAGAGTTTTCCTTCTCCTAGACTGGTTACCTAGCAATGGTTAAAAAGCCCAGTCTGTCCTGCTATTTACCAATAGCTTGAGGGAGACTTGGATTCATACCTTTTCCAAGGGTATTAGCGTCATGTGAAATGCAAACAACTTCGATGAGGAATTGAACCCAGGTCGACGAGTCCATTTCCTACGACATTTGACCACGCGCCTGATTGATATCAGTTTTGATTGATCGACCTCCACTTATGTGCCCATGTGTAGGTGACCACAGTGTCCAGTATGTATAATTCGTCATACGTGGATGGTTTGTGTGATAGGAGGCAAGTGGCCGTGCAGCTGCTTTCCTGTGGTGTCCTGTTTCCAAGTTTCATTCAAGACAGTACGCAGTACAAATACTTGTAGAAATATTTACCAACCCCTGTACATAAGTAGGATGTGCGACTAAGTCAATTTAAAATCGAGTTTAACGGGTTTGAATTCCGATTTTTCTTCTCCTAGGCTGGTTGCCTATCCAAAGTTAAAGAATCCCGTCTTTACCCATAGCTGGAGAGAGAATAGTCGGTATCAGGGTAATCCTTAACTTTTTCCTCGTAAATTCCTACCATAAAATAAACTGAACCCTCATTTTATGTCCCTGTTTTCACATAAATGTTTTATTTTTCTTGCACCCGTTATTTTGCAATACTAAATATATTTTCTTTATTTGTTAAAGAATAAAGAGTAAAGAAAATATATTTAGTATTGTAAAATAACGGTGCAAGAAAAATAAAACTTTTATTGTGAAAACAGGGACATAACATGAGGGTTCAGTTTATTTTATGGTAGGAATTTACGAGGCAAAAGTTAAGGATGACCGGATTCATACCTTTCCCAATGGTATTATCGCTATGTGAAATGCAAATAGACTCGTCCAGGATTTGAATTTGTCTCACTGTATCCATTTTTCACGTTGATAACCATTACACCACGCAACTCCACGCAACATCCTTGCCTTTTCACCAGGCGCGCTATGTTAGACTCCAAGTGGTGCAGCCGTTCAGTAGTTCTGATACAGATACAGCTTGGAAGAATTTTTGCTTTATCTTATCAGTGAGATCAAATGTTCATATGATCGATAATCTGTTTATAGCAACCCATGACCTTCCTATGCATACCTTGACATCGCTTTCTGTAGATGGGATATTACTACCTAGGGAGGTGAATTGGTCTATAACGAGTACTTATTACCGAATAAAATGACATCTAAATGGCTGAATAAACTGACATGTAGAGTGTTGTTAATAACCGGAACCGATTTGTGAAGTGTAATCCGCTACTTGACCCAGTGTGGAGGCAGACCCCATAAAGAGGAGTAAATATTGTCTTTTACCTGCTGTCAACAACGTTGTTCTAAATTCACTCCTCTCAATATATGGAGTTTATATGAACAGTTTATTTTAGGATGAAACTAAAAAATAAATAAATAAAAAACCGACCCAATGTTTAATAATACAATTGACTTTAAAGATGAGAATATTTTTTCACAATTTTTAAGATGACATCTTTGTGTGTCATGAGTATGACACTAAACTGCTACTGATGATGATGATGATGCCCCAGTTCTGAAGATCTAGGAAGTACCCCTTCATTGTCATGACACCCAGGTCCACTGACTCGGAGTGGTAGTATATTTATTTATCACAGACCGCCCCGTGAGTATGTTTGGAATACGCTGACAGTATCCTCTGCAAAGGAGCAAGACCCCCCCCCCGACAAAAGAAGGGTGAGACCCTCCAAAAAGGTAGTGGGTATCACTCTAAACTTCATTTGATGTCGAGGCCCCGGATCAGGAGGGGATCAGAAATACTCCCTCCAGGTCATTCTACCAGTTATACTCTGACCCAGAGTGGTAGTACCTGTAGAGGTCACATCTATGGGTCAAATTGGTCTGTTTAAGATTATTCGTATACTTGATGTCACATAACTGCAAATTATTTGTATTAAGAATAGTTACTTGAAGTTATAATTGTTTACTGAGGATTATTATTAGTACAAATAATTAATCTGTACTGTCATAAATATTTGAACCGTAATTTTGTATTATTATTTCTCAGGACTCTTCTGAGTATTCTGGCAGATTGCAGCAGTGCAGTGTTCTGAATGGTATCAATCCTTCTTCTGATTTCCAGACATTCCAGACACTTTTCCAATCCTTTTGGGACCGTTCCAAGTGCACCAACTACAATTGGTATCACTTTGACTTTCATATTCCATAACTTTTTCAGTTCTCTGGCAAGGTCCAGATATTTGTCCATCTTTTCATTATTATTATTATTATTATTATTATTATTATTATTTTACCTGTTCATATAATTTTCTGATTCACAATAATCACTACTCAAAAGAACTGATAACCGAATTTCCCGCCATATAATACACAACAATAATTTGGTAAGGGAATTTGAAGAAAAAATTGGTTGGCATCCTTCCGTCTACTAAAGATGATAGCGTAGTGTCCATTTAAAAAAATCTGTAACTGAGTTAGTGGCTGGACTGACCAATTTTTGAATGGCAATCTCTGGTGCAGTGACTGCAAACAAACAGTGATGCTTGCTGGAGTTGCTGTTGTCTCTCCTTCCTTTTGGCTCTCTTTTCTGTGGCGGCTTTTTTCCTCTCTTTTTAACTCTTTTTCGTTCTTTGTTTGACGAGGAGTTGCGAGGTTGTACGGTCTTCTGCACAAGCCCCCCATGTGTTGGTGTTAATGAAGCATGTCTTCATGTTTCTCCTGCAGACAAAACTACAATTTCTGTAAATTTCGTAGCTCTCCTCTCAATATGGTTTTGGTCCAGTCCAAGATTTTAGGCTAACCTAGATTCTCTCGTTTAACAACTTAAGCAAAGCACGTGACTCTCTTTTTATACCTATGTATTGCAATTGAAAATCGCATAGATATGAAATTTATAAAATAAAACTTTAAAGATGTACAGGTTCAAAAATAAGGGCTGTATCATCAACAGTGCTGGCATTCTATATTGATATACTGTTGGCCATGAGTTTCGGGCTGGAATCCCCCCGAGGCTTTTTATAAATGGCGCACCCGTATGAGTGCTTCTACGTCACAAGATTTCTTGAAGACTTTGAAAAATGTTATCAAAATATCTCGCAACGTGCACACACATAAG
>CM042172.1:47504029-47524029 GCA_023376005.1 Doryteuthis pealeii
AATTTACCTGGTAACCCACCTACGATTATATATATATATATATATATATATATATATTATACATATATATATTGTTAAATATATATATATATATATATATATATATATATATATATATAATATATATCTAACAAGTTAATGATATTTATCAAGTTAATCTCACAGGCAATTCACAGTTAGTTTAATTCCTTCAATGCACTCCATTAATTTGTCTCTTTATAAAACTCAGCTCATCAGAGGAAATGGAGTTAACATTTTTATATAGCTTGGGGGAGTGTGTACGAGGTGTCAGTTTTGCTCTATGAGGGTGGGGATCATAAGGGCTGATCAGCAAACTATGGTGCGTCTCTTCAAGCACCTTTATTTTTTTTCACAGCAAGGGCAGTAGAAATGTCCGGGCAATTAACGTAAGAAAAAAAACACACACACCAAAAACGAACGGGAGGTAGAAAGCAAAATAATATCGGATTATCGCAGGTGTCTTCGCCAATATTATTTACTTTCCTTCTTCCATCGACAACCCCCCCCCCCCGCCCCACACGCCGCCTCACCTTTCGAGCCGGATTAAAATCTCCGAACAGGCAGGTGTGTTAATCTGCTTTGCCACTTTCCAGGGAAGAGACCGATGACAAGCCACTTCCGGTACCAAAACATTGACATGCGCACACGCCATTTCAGCCTCATCTGTTGACATGTTAATTTCCGGTTGCTAAGCTCTCTCCAGTTTTAGTGAAAGATGAACCTGCGCGCACCGACATCACCCCCACCACCCCTCAACACACACACCCTCGGTCCGCTAGCCACACCCCCCTTGCACTGATGTCCAAGTCGAGAATTTAAGAAATAATTGCCAAAGAGACGAGATTCGGACATTTTAAAAAGTCAGAAAATTTTTTTTTTTTTCACGCTATTCAAATGATTAAAGCCAAAAAATCAACCCATTTATTCGATATATATATATATATATATATATATATATATACATTCATACAGACATTAATATATATTCAATGTAGCAAATATATTCACCCTCTGTGTGCAAGTATTTAAGTTTTAATGTTATAGAATATTCTATTAAATTAGAAAGGCTCATGCAACTAAATAAGAATGCAGATAAAAAGATTTGAAACAGAGAGGAGGGAGTATAATTGAAAAATAGAACAACTGAAACTTACTCTTCCATCACTCCCATCTTTCAATGCTAAATTTTCCTAATTTAACTATTTAGTTAAGATAGGAAGTAAAGAATAAAATTACAGTTATTTCTTTTTGTTAATGGATTTCTTTTAAGATTTATCCCCGAGATTTTTGCTCATATTCATTAAGATAAAAGCAAACAATTAGAAATCAATAATACTCAGCATGGATATATCAACATCATTTTTTTAATATCAATATGCAAATTAGCCTTCCCGTTTACACAGTAAACCGCTATTTTGTTGTATATATAAATACAATTGCATGTTATTCTTATGTAGATACGGTCGACAGTATTACTTATGTAAAACAACTTTTGTAATAAATTAGGGTTAAATATTAATAAATGTGACGATAAATGGACAATGTGACGTAAATAATTAAAGGGAATTGTAACTTTTTTATGCATTTGGAGATATATCTTTGTATTTTATATATATATATATATATATATATATATATATATATATATATATATATATATATTTACAGATGCATACATATATATACATATATAAATTTATTGCGAAAATATTATAGTCATTGAGTATATGGTAAGGATTCACGTATATATATATATATATATATATATATATATATATATATATATATATATATATATCGTAATTCAAGAATTTTGTCCACTCTATTTTTTCGCGTATCATTTGATAAATCAATATGCCAACATCACCAGGCGATATTTGAACGTTATGTTGAAGATATATATCTAAGATATATATTTAATAGTTGAAACGTTTTAAACATTAACAATAATTTTCAAATATGAATAAATCATCTACAAAAATCTTATTTCTAACATTTACTCATTATTTTTCTTTTACACACACACACACACACACACACACACACACACACACACACACACACACATATATATTTGTGTTACTTTTCATTCTGTCTGACGAATGCACCACTGCATGAAACCCCCGATCACAGAAATGCACATATGTGTGTGTGTGTGTGTGTGTGTGTGTGTGTGTGTGTGTGTGTGTGTGTACGTAAACGGCTAATATTATTTTGTTTTACAATAAAATAATTAAATCATCACATTTTAGTGCGACCAAGTTCCATACCAATTACATATATTATTTTACACTGTTTATATATATATATATATATATATATATATATATATATATATGTATGTATGTATGTGTGTGTGTGTGTGTGTGTGTGTGTTTATGAGGGGAATGTTGTAATGGTTAGAATCGTAGGAAATGGACCCGTCGACCCGTGTTCAAATCCTGGACGATGCTGTTTGCATATATCGCTCATACCCATGGGAAAGATATGCATCCAACTACCCCCCCCCCAACTTATGGTAGCGTAGAGTTATATATATATAGAACTGGATGTGTAAGGATTAGTAGCTGGTCAACTATTGTCACCGAGAGCCCCATACTGTTGGCCTTGAGCCAAACTGTATATTTCTAATTAAATGACTATCATATAAGCGTTTATAATTGTGATAAAATAATTATTTACTTAAGATGACTATCCGGTTGCGATGTTTAGCTAAAGAGCCCTCCAATATTATGAGCTTGTTATCAAACTAAACGGAGTAAATGATTAGAGAGAGAGAGAGAGAGAGAGAGAGAGAGAGAGAGAGAGAGAGAGAGAGAGGGGTGGGGTGGGGGGGTGAGAAATAGGGGTAGAGAGAGTGGGAGGTAAGAAACACACATAGTTATCTTCATGCACTGGATACCCCCCCAACACGCACGTGTGCATATATATATATATATATATATATATATATATATATATATATATATATATATATATAATATCTGCGTATATATATATATACGTTTATTGATTTGAAGTTATAATTACAGTACACACACACACACACACACACACACACACATATATATATATATATATATATATATACAAAATACATGTGGTAAAGACAGATAAATAACGACGTGTGCATATATATTGGTGATTTTCTTGTAGAGGTAAAATTAATGAGGGCATGCAGAGAGACGTAAGCCATCTGTGTATCAATAATACCTTCTCGCATATTCGTTTATTAGATATATATATATATATATATATATATATATATGTGTATATATATATATATATATATATATATATATATGTGTGTTATAGAATACATTCACTTATATATAACATATATGCTATTAATATATACCATTATAATATATAGATATACATCACGTAAAATATACATATGCCCTTCATAAGCTCGAGAGTAACACACATACACAAACACACAAACACACAAACACACAATATACAGATATGTACACACAGAAACACACATACATATCTAAATATATATATTCGTATATATAGTTAGTTGATGCCAGATTCACAATGTTAAGGCAGTGATCCTTATGGTGAAACTCGCGTTGGTTATTACCGTGTACCATCATCATAATATATATATATATATATATAATTAATGTTGATATTATGATTTCACACTCATAACTTCAAGTTTCTTGGTAGTCCAATCATCAGATGAGAAGTGGTTGAGATGTAAAAAACCAGTCGTGAAATGGTAAAAATCAAATTTTGTAGCGTTTATATGCAGCGTTTTTCACGCGATGGGAAATGCAAAGCTAAAAATGTTTTTTAAACTGTGGCTTGTTTAACGTTTATGTGACGTGGATTGTATTCACGTGATGTAATGTCATGACGTTAAATTTGTATTTAAAAAACATTATAATCAAACAAACTGCATTGGTGTTAATGCACGCGGTGTTCAGATGAATTTTTTTTTTTTAAATAAATAAATAAATAAATAAATAAAAAAAAAAAAAAAAGGAGAGCGAAAATTCAGGGATCAATTAGGGTCGTTTAAATGCCTACATTTCCACTTCTAAGCAAAGATCGCAACGTTGTCTTTGTATATTAATATATATATATATATATATATATATATATTATTTTATATATATAAATCTAAAAAAAGATATTTTTACAATTGGATGATATGTTTATTTTAAAACCTAGATATTTAAAATCTTTTATTATCATTTTTGTATTTTGCATGTTAGTGGACAAGTACTATTTGGGATTAGGACTAATTGTGCATATCAAAAGTTTCCAGGGTGTGCTGGTGCTACCGAAATACATCATTTTTATCTTAGATTTTCCCTTGTTCCCTGTATATAATGTTCTTTTATAATGGAGATTTTCTGTTTTTCTGTCTGTGACCGAAACTATATCATTACTCAAGTCACAATTCTCTTAGTTATTTACGTCACATTCTCCAGGATTTTATTTTTATTTAAATCTCAATTATCAATAAAAAATTTTTACATTATCAATACTGTTGACCATTATTATCACTGGCATTATCATAAATTATCACTGGCGATGAAAAAAAGAAAAAAAGAAGAAAAAAAGAAGCTAAAATTAGTTAAATGTTTGTTATACGATAGTTTAGTTCTTGGTACGTGCCCAAAGATAAACTTACTTAGCTGTTTACTGTCGTTCATGTGTGAAGTGAGGTTATTTGGTCCCAATGGGATAAGTTCTGAGTGTTATCCATGATTGGCCATAGAAGCAGGAGGCAAGTGATCTTCTAAATGTAGAAGACACATGTCGGATTGCAAAAATATGAACTGGCTATTGTGAAATTCTGTGTTATTCATGTCCTTGGTGGGATATATATATATATATATATATATATATATATATATATATATATATATTAGTAAATGAAGAAAAAACTCTAAACTTGCTTCATTACAATAATTTATTTCAACCGTATTAATACGATTGAAATAAATTATTGTAATAAAGCTTTGTCCTTCATTTACTGAATATCTTTCTCTGTCCTTCCATTCACTGGCACAAGGCACATTGAGCTCTCCTTGTGGTCTACCTACATCAGCTTGATTAAACCACACATGGAAAGATCCTAACTACGGAAAAAAATATATATGTACTTTCTTTGGTGAGCAACCAAGTTATTTGGTACTAGGATAGTTTTAAGCTGGTCCTTTCTTCCAACGGTACGTTGTTGAAAAGTTCAGGTCCGATTTGAGAGCTCAATGTTTACTTATTATGAACAGAGCAAAATAATTTGTAAAGACAAAAAGCTTAAAAAACGGATATTAAGTGATTATGGTCAATTTCCCCCAAGGGTATCTGAACACCTCGGAGTTTCGTCAGATTACGTTCTTTAAGAACGTGATCTGACTAAACTCAGAGAATGTTAAGATACACTTGGGGGGAAATGGACCATAATCACTTAATATCCGTTTTTTAAGCTTTTCGTATTAACACACACACACACACAGACACACACATATATATATATATATATATATATATATATATATATATATAATATGAATTAAGAAAAAGACTTTTAATTTGTTTCATTGTAATTATTTATTTCAACTGCAGTTTCAACTAAAGTTTTTTTCCATTAATGTATTCTATATATTGCTCTGTCCGTCCACTTACTGACACTGGGCACATCGAGCTCTCACTGCGGTTTACCTGTATCACTACAGTTAAGCTACACATGGAATGATATCCATTACCACACACACACACACACACACACACACACACATCCGCCCTGTCGTCTGCGACGTTAAAATGCACCGACTGCACCTCTGCAGAGGGGTAAGACTCCCCCAAATGAGGCCAGCTGTTGGCCGTGGGTGGCGACCCGTAATACTTAAGGACGGAGTGTTGGTGGATGAGCAGTCCATGACCTGCAACACTCCACTTGGACCCTTACTTAGGCTAGACGGGCGGTCGGAGAGGCCCCCTCCACTCAATCGGCTCGTCACGCCAAGCCCTAGCACCTATATGATTTTCCCAACCCTGTTTCCCTTATGGCAAGCCCCAACCCCTTCTTATCATATGGGTGCCAGAAGGCGGTGGCTGCGGGTCTACATGTCCTGGGAATGACGTTAAACTCTATATGATGGTGAGGTTCCAGTTTTGGGGGTTTGGGGAATGTGGAGCACCCTTTCATCACCATTGCTCCCTGGTCCACTCTGGGAGTGGTAGTACCTGTTAGGGTCCCATCTATGGGTTAAATAGAAAAATGTATTCATAAAAAAATTGTGTATCCATTAAGAATGACTTTATTTCATAACTTTATCGGCATTAAATGACCCACTGAGGTTGATATGCCATAAAACAAACCAAACACACACACACACACATATATATATTCATTATAGTGTACAATACATTAAAGGTGCGATTGTTACTATTGGTTTTAAAGCTACATGTTAGCCACCTATCTTCAAGACAACGCACCTGTTAAGAAATGCAGCGAATGTCATTTCATTTATATATATATGTATTTGTGTAAATAAATAAATACAATATATATGCACGCCCTAACTTAAATCGCCTACAAGCATGCAGGCGTGTGCGTATCCCCCCACTAACACATCTACACATAATATCCAGGGAGATTATCAAAAAATGTTGGAGATCGCAATATCCTAAAGAAACCCTTATAGAAATATTAGCTTGTTGAGGTATCTCTACACTCGACGGCAAGCATCTAAAAAATAATTCACGTACCTAGGTAGTAATATCTCATTATCAGAAATGCATAGGGAAAGCATGGTCTGCTATAAACAGATTATCAGTCATATGGAAATCCAATCTTTATGACAAGTTAAAGCGACAACTATTCCAAGCCGTAGTTGTATCATTGTTGCTGTTTGGCTGTATCGTTTGGATCCTAACGAAGCGCCTAGAGAACAAGATAGATGGGAGCTGCACAAGAATGCTGCGCGCGATCTTAAACAAATTGTAGAAACAATACTCCACAAAGATGCAGCTGTACCACCACATTCTCCCTATCACATCAACCAGAGACGAACAACACATAGTGGACACTGTTGGAGACGAACCCATGAGTAACGAAATTAACACATGGGCACACCAGTGCGAGCCATCTAGCAAATACCTACATCTGCTTGGATACTGGATGCTGCGCAGAGAACCTCCCGGGGGCAATAAATGATAAGGAGAGATGATGAGAGATTGTCATGGATACCCTTGCTAATAGTGTGACATGTTGTTCTTGATTATATTTCCATTTTATGTGTTCATTGTGTTTAATTCTGATCAAATTTTATGAATAGAAAAAATGTCGCTCGTTTCTATTCAGTTTAGAACTGAACTACGCACTCACTGGGTGCTCCATATTTGCGACCCTGTGTCACATCCTCCCAAACGTGGAGTAATGGTTTCGCGAATCCATTACTAGTGAATTTGGTCAAGCAAAACTTTTAAAAATACCTTGACACTGAAGAATAATTAAAGTTCCAATTACCGTCGAACTGGGAAGACAAGGCAACAAACGGTTGTAACTCAAAGTATATATAAGACTCCACAATGTCATTCAAATCAAGCAGTCAAGCAGCCAATCAAAACTCAAGGAATGGAATCACCCAACTCACCCAGATTCATGGATGGATCATTCTTGATTCCTATTTATACCAGCTGTCTTGGACACTGCTTGAGTTGAATGACATTGTGGAGTCTTATATATACTTTGTATTTTGCAGTGGACTTTGTAGCATTCGGGTTTGTATTTGAGTTACAACCGTTTGTTGCCTTGTCTTCCCAGTTCGACGGTAATTGGAACTTTAATTATTCTTCAGACACAATAATGAAGTACAAATTGCAACTATCAAAAGAACACCCTCCAGACTAAAATGAACACTACGATATAAATACTATGCTTAAAGGTGTTAGAATGTCGATGACATAAGACGTATGACAAATCACCCCTTTTTTATGGACTTTTCCAATAGGCTCCTAGGCAGGCACGGTAAAATAGGCCAATCAGAAACGAGCTCAAAATAGCGATTTCGATGCTCCATACTTACAACTTTGTATCACATCCTACCCGTGGTGAACGGGTTGGGTAAATACATATACGTCTCATCGTGGAGTAATGGGTTTCAATCTAGTCTCGCAGATCCATTCCTAGCGAGTTTTGTCCTCCTTGAATTGCTCATACTTGAGAGTTTCGGTAACTTATCCATGGTGGACGGGTTGGGTAAACACGTACAATGGAGTCCGCTTAATTGAACCATTATTTATTCGAATTAACCATATAATTGGGCCAATATTTCCAGAACTGATTCAAAATGTATTATTTAGATTTCTCGGACTGTTGTCGTCATCTTTATTGTTATAGTTTTGGCCGATGTGCTCTCCGGCCATCTTCTGTTTTTCTTGTAGTCGAACTCGGAAGCCTTCATATCGTAATCGGGAGCCTTCCTGGAACTTCGAACCGAACCCTTTAATTAATCCATTGGGGTTGATTAATCTTATTCCCTTAACCATGACTAGGAACAAATGTTAAACTATGTTAAATATTCTATGTTATTATTGCCCGTAGTCAGGATTGAACCTGTAATCTACTGATGATTGTCCCTTTAAACTATATTAACTCAACTCCTGATTTTGACATGCAGGCTCCCTAGTTTGACCAGAAACACCCGAAGAAAACCGGAGAGCATATTGGCCGCAACGTTGTGTATACAACAATAAAGATGTGGACAACAGTCCGAAAAATCAGGACAATACAAATGATCAAATCTCATCAAAAAAATTCAGACAAACAAATCATTCAAAATACGTGAGCATCATCGATTTCTTTGATTTATCTTCACCTAAAACGACTCCAATCAATCGGCTGTTCATGTCAAGCCCTAGCACCTATATGATTGTCTCAACTCTATTGTCCTTATGGGAAGACCAAACCCTTTTTATCATATATGTACTAGAATGCGGTGGCTGAGGGTCTTGGTTTCCTGGGCATGACATTAAAATCTATCTGATGATCAAGTTTCAATTCTACAGTTCTGGGGAATATAAAGTACTCTATCATCACAATTACTCCCAGGTCCACTCTGACCCGGAGTAGTAGTAATTGCAAGGGTCCCATCTAAGGGCTCAATAGAAAAATGAGTCTGAAAAAAATATGTTGAAAAAATTGAAAAAAAATGAGTAACCATCAAAAATGAAAAAAAAAAAAAAAAACAGCAAAAACAACAAAAACAACAACAAAAACAACAAAAAACAAACAAATAATAACAACAACAATAAAAAACGATTTCGGCATAGAATAACCCAATAAGGGTTGACATGCCGTAAAATCCGACCAACCAACCAAACAGATAACATATGATAAATTCATAAAACAAATATTTAAATTTTAAATAATCGAACTTTCAAAAATAGACCGTATTATGTTCGGGTTGAATAAGTTACCCCCACCCCTTATTCAACCAAGATTCCTCTATAACATTTTTTTTTTTTTAAATATCTCATTTGCTCAGCTAAACGGACCAATCGGTGGAGAATCTCCATCGCACAGTGGCTAACGTGCGGCACTACGATATGTAGTAAGCGAATTCGAACTCCAACCGCTCTATCAGTTTACTTTTAGACTAATACTCTTGGAAGATATGAACACCCTCACAACCGGTAAGCTATGGATTAAATAATGCCATCCATATCTATTACATATAAAGGGCAGTTGTGTGTATGTATGTCCACTGTGTGTATGTATGTCCAAATGTAATCCAGTTGTGTATGTATCAAATGTAATCTATACACATATAAACTAAAGGGCAGTTGTGTGTATGTATGTCCAAATGTAATCTATACATATATAAAGGGCAGTTATGTGTATGTATGTAATGTCTATACACATATAAAGGGCAGTTGTGTGTATGTATGTCCGAAGGTAATCTATACACATATAAAGGGCAGTTGTGTGTATGTATATCCGAATGTAATCTATACACATATAAAGGACAGTTGTGTGTATGTATGTCCAAATGTAATCTATACACATATAAAGGGCAGTTATGTGTATGTATGTCCGAATGTAATCTATACATATATAAAAGGCAGTTGTGTATATGTGTATGTCCGGAGGAAACTTAAAAAATAAAACATAACGACAAAGTAAATATATATATACATTCACTATCACCAGGGCTTGGTGTTTGAGCAAAAATAATGAAGAGTTTATTTATATTTGGGAAGATATTTAAAACTTAAAATTTTTGTATAGTAACAGAAGGTAATGAAATATGATGTTGATTGATTGAATTAATCGCCTCATTTATATTGTATTTTAAAAAAAATTGTAAATTATTGAATTAATTTTTTTTTACTATATTGTTATATATTTACGTGGGGATTTTATGGGGCATCCAGTGAGGATCTAACTTGTGATAAGTAATAATAGATATGTGAGACTAACTTAAAAAAATACCCCCTTCTACCCAGGCGACGCCAGGTAGCCACTTCCAGTAGTCTTCTAAAGGAATGGCTTTGGGATTAAATACACCATGAAGGTTGATATGTCATTAAATAAAAAATTATAAAAGAGAAACCGAACCAGCCAGTCGAAATCATGGGTACCATTAACCATATATATATATATATATATATATATATATATATATATATATAAAGGTTTTATAATTTGCTTGAAGCATTGTGTTTATATTGGTTTGGTGGTTGGTTTTGAAGGCTATCCCAATGCCAGTGCAAAGAAAAATTAAGTAACAATGGTGTTGTTTGTTAACCTGTAATTTTCAAAAATAATAATTCTTAATATTTCGATATATATATATATATATATATATATATATATATATATATATATGTGTGTGTGTGTGTGTGTATATACACACACACACACACACATATCTCATATATATATATATATATATAGGTGGATGATATCAAGTGTTTCCTTGATAGGATTCAACCAAAATTGAGAACTCATATATATTCACTTATTTATTTACTTATGTATTTATTTACATATATATATATATATATATATATATATATACATATATTTTCATATGTATAGGTGGATGATATCAAGTGTTTCTTTGATTTGATTCAAATTAAATTGAGAACTCAAACGTATAGATAAAGATTTGCGTATACATTTTTTACATATACGGAGTATTATAAATAAATGAATAAATGGATACCTTAGTGCAGATATAAATTTATTTCAGCATTTCTTTGCCTTTTCAATCTGATCTTTATTAATTCGAATGAGTAAAGATCGGACTGATAAGGCAAAGAAATGCCGAAATGAATTTATATCTACACCAAGGTATACATTTAATCATATATATATATATATATATATATATATATATATATATATATATATATATATATATATATAAGAGGTAGGTAAAAGGATAGTGAACAAGAAATGATAACTCAAAACAAATCTAAGAGTTAAAATATTTCGTCCGATTTATACGGACATCCTCAGTCGAAAGATTTTTATTGAAAGCAAAATTACGTGCATGTACATATGAATTTGGTGCTCCTAGATTTGTTTTGAGTTATCATTCACTGAGGATTGACTAATATGAGTTTATATATATATATATATATATATATATATATATATATATATATATATATAACTCATATTAGTCAATCCTCAGTGAATGGTAGATTCTGAATGGTTTCTGATTTTAAAAAAATCCTATGCTTCATTTCGTTAAAAGAACATTCCAGGAATTTCGATCTCCCTACCAACGGCCTTCGAAATGGGCTAAATATCGTGTCTGGGGTCCACGCCCCATACAGTTACTGACTTTGTATAAATATTAGTACGTATTGGTATAGATTTTCCACGCTTGACAAACTGCAAGACTAAAATCAGTTTTGTATACACATATGCATACTGTGTATTATTAGTGTTATCTATGTGTTTGTTTAAATATGCGTATAATGTGTACGCGCGCGCGTGTGTGTGTGAGTGTGTGTGTGTGTGTGTGTATGTTGTGTGTGTGTTTGGTGTCTGTACGACTAATAGTGTTATGCGTTTGCACGCGCGTGCAATTTGAAGAAGCGGAAGCGGAAGTCCCATATCAACACATGACCGGATATAGATCAGTAAGACGCCAACTTCCCCAACATTCACGGCTTTCACCTGCCAACAAATTACGCGGTCAATCAGTACTTAGAAGATTCTAGAACATTTAGCGCGGGGATGGGGGGGGGGTTAATTAACGAGGGGGAGTAAAGAAAAGAAGAAAAAGAGGGTAATGTTATAAAATGAGGAGATCGAAAGAAAGAAAGAAAGAAAGAGACTGAATGAATTAAAAAGAAGAGAAAAGAGAAAAAAGGAGAGAGATATCGAAAGAAAAATGAATGAATGAAAAGGAAAAAAAGATAAGAAAAGAAAGAAAAAGAAAAAGAAGAAAGAAAAAAAAGAAAAGATGAAAAAGAAAAAGGGATCAGGCGCTTGATGGGATATATATATATATATATATATATATATATATATATATACCTTACTTACACACACACACACACACACACACACACACATATATATATATATATATATATATATATATATAATGATTATGAGACTTAATTTAGTTTTATTCGTTCTGCTCGTAACTCAATTTACACCTATATCAAATCAATTTACCCCACTGAAATAAACTGAAATGCCATTAATCCGTTCCAGCTCCCCCTGCCCCCCCAAAAAAACCGTACCCTAATTTCTTTATGATTTTTTTAAAATAAGAAAAATAGGCCTGTATTGTAAAAACATGATAATATACAATCTAATGAATTATGTGCTGTAATATTTTAATGTTTTTTCCCCCCATAAATGAGATTTTTATTTGACGTAATAAGTTAGGAAACTTGAATGTTTTTTCGTGAATTTATTTACATAAGCGCACCTGAAGTTAGCCTGTACCTCAAAATTTAGCTCTCAACACAAATCAAAAATTGATCACCAAGGGAATTCCCCGTGGTTTTGTGGTTAACGTGATGGGCTGCCAGATCGTAGTTAGCGGGTTTGAACTCCAGTCGCGCTATTACCTTGATCTTTGGACTAATACTCTTGGGAAAAGTAGGAACCCCCTCATCCCTCCAGCTATAGATTAAATCATATCCTTACTGTTCTTGTACAAGGATGGATTTGGCATTAAATTACCCTTAAATATTGATCTGACATTAAACAAAGAAACCGAACAAACAATTACCGTATTTGACGGCATATAGGATGCACTTCTTTTCCAAAATTTTGGCTAAAAGAATTGCCAGCGTCTTATACATCATAGGTGAAGTTTGAGACCTCCCGTAGGCCTAGGCTAATCTTCTCTATGATGCTCACTAACCCAGCTTACGCTCAGTACTTTTACCTACCCTAAAGTGCCAAATTACTTTTATACATCTATGTTTCTGCTTGTGTAATGCACAGCTAGACTATTTTGAAGAATGTATACTTAAATACACTAAAAACTTTTTTTTCCTGAATCTGACCTGCTGATATGGGGTGTGTGTCTTATATGCCCGTGCGTCTTATATGCCGTTAAATATGGTATGTCATCTAATGTAATCATTCCTATTTAATAATATCATTTCTTTGTACACAATTTTAAGGTTTCAAGTATTCTTATCTAACACCAATAGTTTCAATATACTTTAAAGTAACAAATAATAATCCTTCAACAATCATATCTTCAGGTAATTATTATTGAAACAAATAATTGGCACACAGTTATTTGGTCTCAAGTATTACAGAAAGTGATGTCAATATACGCATGGGAAAAGCATGGACTGCTATATACAGATTATAAATCATATTGAAATCTGAACTCTTTGATAAGACATAGTGAAAATTCTTCCAGACTGTATTCAGACTATGAACCCGACTATGAACCCAAAATCAATAGAACATTGTCCACATCTCCAAAACCGAGACGTGCCATTTCCCACCCACCAAAAATGACCACACATACAAAGTCTACTGACCACTCCTTTCTAAGCCATTCTTGTCGCTCTCGCTTTTGAAGAAATAAACAAGCCAACCCAAATATGGATATTACATTCAATTGAAGAGGTAAAAGCCTTTTGGTTTATTAATCACAGTGTCGTTGGTTATTCTCTTCTGTTAAGGCCGGCCAGACCCCAAGCTCTCTTTAAGTCTCAGGGGTTTTTGGTCAGCAATATTCCAGCATCTTTGTTTACCAGCATCAAACCGAATGCGAACATCGAGTTACCTTGCTACACCTTCTTTTTCTCTCAGTGAAAAACCTTTTCTTTCGTTGTGTCGCTTTGCCTTCGCTACTGTATGACTAAACCACTTGGACTCTGACAAAACGCTTAGAGAAAAAGCTAGATGGGAACTACACCAGGATGCTATGTGCTGCATTGGACAAATATTGGAAGCAGCCGTACGGCCACTTGCCGCCTATCACACAAGCTATCCAAATAAGGCGAACGTGACCTTCTGGACACTTCTGGAGAAGCAAGAACGAGCTCATAAGTGACTTTCTCCCGTTGACATACTAATGTAGGCCGACCAGTAAAAAAACTATATCAACCAGCTCTGTACGGATACTGGATGCCGTGTGGAAGACCTGCCAGAGGTAATGACTGATAAAGCCGCGTGGCGATTGATAGTCATGGATATCCGTGTTGTCAGCGTGACTTTATTTTGGAAACGAGTTCATAAGTGACGTTCTCCTATGGACACCTGCACATGTACACACCAGTGATTATCAAGTCATGCCAACAGCACATATCTCCAAAATTCTTCCTCACCACTCGTCCCTATCGGTCATTGCTCCTGCAAGGTCCCCTACACAGCATCTAGAATCCATGCAGAGCTGATTGATGTAGTTTTTTTGTTGGCCAATCCACTCAGCAATTAGTTAATAAAAATAAGTCGCCGGGGTGGCCTAAAGTCGGTATCAGCCAAACAGCGAGGGAGTATATCCCCTGTTCACCATCGCTAGACCAAGGAGATGTTTTTTAGCGTCTGAGGCGGAGCGCCACACCTACCATCAGCTCCTCACTTTACCGCACAGATCCCTGTGCTACTCATATGCTGAGTTGGCGAGGGCCGGTACCGAAACAGGAACCTTGTGGTTCCTAGTCCGTCCGACTAGGAACCACAAGGTTCCTGTTTCGGTACCGGCCCTCGCCAACTAAGCTAAACCGGCCGTAGCCTCAGGTGACTATTAATACAAATAATTTGCACACAGATAATTTCAAGTATTCCTATTTAACATTAATGAGTCAGGACATATTTACACAAAATGCAGTAAAGTCGTCTTTTTTGGAGTTATTTTATTGGAAGATTAACTCACACTACAAATATGTTTATAATTATTTATTTATTAATTTTTAAGGCTGTTGATTTACCCAAGAAAGGATGAGTGCGTGTGACTGTAAAGAGTAAAAAAAATCCATCCCCTAAAAAATCAAAGACAAAGACGCCCCCCCCCCAAAAAAAAAACGCCTCACTTTGAAGCAAATATGTTCTTGACCCCTACAAGAATAATAAAACATTCCTCATTCAGCATCTGATGATGGTGGCCGGGGGAGTAACAATTCCTATAGGTTATCTGAAAATAGTCTATAATGCTTTCATGCTAAATCTTCGATATTTTTTAATTATACATATATGCATATATATATATATATTTTTCATTATATATATATATGAAGTGGTCAAACGATGTGTTTGAAATGGCGAAGGCCGACAATTTTTAGGGAGATTATGTGCTTAATTAAAGTCATACCTAATTTGTTAATTAATTAATTATAATTAAATGAATTAGGCGTATATTTCAGCGCATTAGGCCTCATCAGCAGACCTATAGACAGTGCAGTGCTTTGTGTGCGATTCGAACCCTACCTGTCAGGCTAACAGGTGGACATTCTAACCACTACATCTGCTGATGAGGCCTAATGGGCTGAAATGTACATACAGAGATCGACTTTTTCTCGATTTGTTTACGCTTTACATTTAAACCGATATGCACGCCTAATTCATTTAATTATAATTAATTAATTAACAAATTAGGTATGACTTTAATTGAGCACATAATCTCCCTATATATATATATATATATATATATATATATATATATGGCGTTAAGATATGATTAAAATGATATTCTCTCAGGTCATTGCTTCTCTGCCTTGTGATTGTGTAGGTCAAGTTTATTAAGTACTTACCTGTATATAATCTTGATTTTTATGCATTTATCTACGCTCTCTCTCTCTCTCTCTCTCTCTCTCACGCTCGCTCGCTCTCTCTCTCCCCTCTCTCTCCCTCTCTCTCTCATTATCTCTTCCCCATTCCCCCTCTCACGTACGACGCACCCACCCACTCATATACACATGTAGACAGACTGACAAACACACACACACACACCCTAATATATATATATATATATATATATATATATATATATGTGTGTGTGTGTGTGTGTGTGTGTGTGTGTATGTATGTATGTGTAGCCATGCGTTTGGTTTAGAAAAAAGTGGTGTCATTTTTCATATTATTTTGGTATTTTGATAATTTTCTTTGTCATGGCGTTTACTTATCACATACACCCACACCCACATACACACACACCCATACAAACACACACACACATACAACCACACACACACACACAGAGAGAGAGAGAGAGAGAGAGAGAGAGAGAGAGAGAGAGAGAGAGAGAGAGAAATGTATTAAAGTGCATAATAGCGATTGAAACACCTGTAAATGCAGATGTCTATTACAACCATTTACCTGGCTTCTTCTTCTTCTTCTACGCCCTGATTGAGACATCTGAAGGTAAAAGTCGCTAGCCACAACCACCCACAAAAATACATTTAGTGTTTGTACTCAATGAAATAACAATTCCAACTATTTAGGATTCCTCTTTTACAAGGTTCACCTCGATGGAGCTCAAAACCAAATGACCGTGTACCCTACATAATCGCATTCTTCCTTAGATATACAATCGCACGTGCGTAACATATATCTATATTTCTCTCTCTCTCTCTCTCTCTCTCTCTCTCTATATATATATATATATATATATATATATATATATATTATATATATATATATATAAGGAAGTTTGGTATGTACGTGTCAACGTATAACTCCAAAACGGGAGGTTATTCAGATTTGAAATCTTGCATACACCTTAAAATCTCCTAATTAAGAAACACTTAAAATTTAATTATTGATTTTTACTGATTAAGGGATATAACTAATTAATTACACCAAAATCAACCGATTTGCGGAACAGTCCGTAAACCAGTTAACAAAATATTGTTCGCTGCCTGCTTTCTATTATATCTATACTAGCAGTTTAGTTTAATTTTAGTGAACAAAATCGCAGTCTAAGCCGTTCAGCTCGGAATCTCTCGCCTATTTATGGTCCAATCTTTATATATAGTCCGGTCATGGACCGGCTATTTTTGCTATTATATATACATAGTTGTAGAAAAGTTTTTCTCTCTAGCACGGTTTCGGTGTTCAATGTACACCTTCCCCAGTAGAACTAAAGAAATTTAGGTAGCTAACATTATATATACTCGCCCGGTTTAGGATTATTTTATCTATGTCTCTTAAAAATAAACTTTTGTCTCTAAACCTAAAACATTTTCCTTTGAAATTAATGATTAGTTTACCATATGTTCACCCGGCAAAAGGAATTTGTGATTCTATTCGCCGTGCCAACATCTATCATCTTTTTTATTATTATTATTCATTTTATTTACATCTTACTTGTTTGTAATTCTGAAATTCAAGTCTTCTGATGAATCTATTAAGCTAGTCTTTTTTTAATAATAATTAGTGCATGTATTATCTTATATTTATATTGATTTTAATAATACATTAATGCGTTACGCAACCTATGTCTGCATTTTCCCAGGAATTCATCCTTTTTATTCAATAATTCTTTCTTATTCGGGTATCTTATTATCTCCAATTTTTCTTGTCAGCACAATATATATATATATATATATATATGAATGAGAGTAAGTAAATAAACAATGTGTTATTTGATATGGCTTTTAGCCGACAATTTTTGGAGGATATGTGCCTAATTGAAGTCATACCTAATTTTGAAAATTAATTAGTTAATAATTAATGAATTAAATAATTAATGAATTAATGAACATATATGCCCGCCTAAATTCATTAATTATTAACTAATTAATTTTCAAAATTAGGTATGACTTCAATTAAACACATATCCTCTAATATATATATATATATATATATATATATATATATATATATATATATATCACAAAGTTACTACCACATTATCATTGTAGTAGCATAAGTAGTTAATCCAAAAGGGCTCAATATATTCGTAAAATGTAAAGCATTGTGGACATGGAGTCAATACCAGGTCACTGAAAGTTTCGCGTCTATGCGATCTTCAGAGGTGTTCTGAAGATCGCATAGACAGGAAACTCTCAGTAAACATGTGTTTTGTTTTAATGTCCATGCTACCTCAACTCAAATATAAACACTCTATCAATGATATTGAGCACTTTTTGCTTAGAAATATAGCACCCATATTATCTACAAAAATATTACTACTACTACTACTACTTGCTGTCCATCGTATTCGATGATGACACAACGCGAATCATTTTTCTTCAATTGATTCGGTCTCTGGTTGCGTCTTGCCAACTGCCTATGGGATATTAAAGTCCTTCAGGTTTCTTTTGATATTATCTTTGTACCTAAGCTTTGGTCTACCGATTCTACGTGATCAATCTCTCAGTTGAGAGTACAGAATATATATATATATATATTGATTTTGTGGTTGCTTTTGAAGGCTATCAAATTCTGTTGACTGTTCTCAGAGCCACTTCTGGACAACTCTACCGCTTCCTCCATGTTCACCAGATTTTGCGCCTTCAGACTATCTATTCGGCCACATGAAGGTGGTTTTGAGAGGCAAACATGAATCCAGTGACGACAAAGTGACATCTGTAGTGAAGAAGTGGCTCAAAGAACAGTCAACATAATTTTACAGAAGTGGATGCATGCTCTCATTCAAAGGTGGAACATTGCCATTGAGAGAAACGGTGACTATGTGGAGAAGTAGGCGTATGATCTACAGCGACCAGCTTCATTTTGATGTATGATACATGTTCCTGTGTTGGTAATTATACCTGTCCTAAACAAAATGGCATTACTTTTTGACTCTCCCTCGTATATAAGGAAACCCTTATTAATACCCGCCCTGTCGTATGGGACTGTCGAATACGCTGACTACACTTCTGCAGAGGGGTAAGACACACCCAAGTGGTGCCACCTGTTGGCCGTACGTGGTGAACCATGATGCTTAAGGACATAATCTTTCGGGCTGAATAGTCCATGACACGCAACACTCCACTTTGGCTCTTATTTAGGTTAGACGAGCGGTCTATCAATCAGCTGGTCATGTCAAGCCCTAGCACCTATATGAAGCGCGTGGTGTAATGGTTAAAATTTGGGAAAGGTATGAATCCTACTCTTCCATTTATGTGTAAATAGTAGGGCAGACTGGGCTCTTTAACCATGACTAGTTAACCAGTCTAGGAGAAGGAAAACTCTGAATTCAAACCTGTTGAACTCCGCTTAAGAAATTGACCTTGTGTCGCATCCTGCTCGTGCGGAGGGGTTGGATATATATATATATATGATTTTACCGACCGTGTCGCTCTTACGGCAACTCCGGTCCTTTTTGTCATATATGTACTAGAAAGAGATGGTTGAGGGTCTTAGTGTCCTGGGTATGACGTTAAACAGCATGTAGTGGTGAGGTTTCAATTCTGGAGCTCTTTCTTTGCCATTACTTCCAGGTCCTCGCTCACCTGGAGTGGTAGTACATGTTAGTGTCTCGACTATGGGTTAAATAGATTGAAAATGAATTCAAAAATGTATTCAAAAATGGAATACCCAACAAGAATGAAATAAAAACGTT
>CM042172.1:47526529-47546529 GCA_023376005.1 Doryteuthis pealeii
GTAGGATAAAATATAAATCTTTCCAGACACAACATACTTCTAAAATAATCTGGTACACAAATTCCAAAGTTTGATACGACGAGAGCAGTAAGGAGAGGGGGAGAATAGGAAATCAAAGAAAATACGATATATATATATATATATATATATATATATATATATATATATATATATATATATGGGAGAAATATGAGGAGGTAAATCCGACAATATGTGGAGAAAAGTAGACAAACGTTGCATCGTTGACAATAAACATCCAGTTTCCATAACATCCCGTGCTTGTCTACTTTTCTCCACACACACACACACACACACACACACACACATATATATATATATATATATATATATATAATATATAGAGAGATAGATAGATAGATAGAGAGAGAGAGAGAGAGAGATAGAGAGATAAATAGATAGATAGAGAGAGAGAGAGAGTGTGTGAGAGAAAAAGAGAGAGAGAGAGAGAGAGGGTGGGGTACGCAGATAAAGAAGTAGAAGAGAGTGAGAAAAAAAGTAGTAGTTAGGAGAACGAAGTTTTAAACGTAAAAAGGCGCTGAGAAATGAGAAGAATATTAGAAAAAAAGTCGATTTGAAATAAATGAAGAAAATGAAACAGAGACAATATGAGAACGGAAGAATTGGAGGAAAATCATCATCATCATCATCCTCATCATCCTCATCCTCATCCTCCTCCTCATCATCATCATCATCCTCATCATCATCAGGTCATTCTGACGGTACGGATGCCTCTGGCTCTCTCGGCACCAGTCCTTATCGACCATCACTCCTTGCACAGGATCCAGAATACATATATAGCAATATAGCGTCAATTACTTGTTATGGTACATGTTATTCATGGTACTAAACGTGCATTCTCCTCTTTTTCTAAGGAAAGGTGTCACTCGCAGAAGATTTTTACTTATTTATCAGTTGAAATGACAGTGCGATGTCGATTATGTAGGACGAACCATCCAAAGATTGGCGATGAGAATTGCCCACTATATGGCCACTTATATACATTTCTACCAATCCCTCGGCACTATGTAAATTTCTTAAGCGGAGTTTAACAGGTTTCATTTCAGATTTTTCTTTCTCCCAGACTGATTGCTTAACCAAGGTTAAACCTTCCAGTCTTCCCTACTATTTACCCATAGCTTGAGGGAGAATAAATTAATGTCAAATCCATTCTTGTAGAAGAACAGAAGTGATACTATTTAACCCATAGCTAACTGGATGGTGAGATTCATGCTTTTCCCGGGGATATTAGTCGTTTTCGTGTGACTGGAATTAGAACTCGCTTACTGCGATGTCACAGTCCAGCACGTTAGCCACTACATTACGGTGATTCTCCGCTGATTAGTCTAATTAACTAAGAATCTATATATATATATATATATATATATATATATATATATGGGTGTGTGTGTGTGTGTGTTGAATAGGCGAGGGTAACTTGATCAATCAGAACATGTTAAGTAAAGTCGTTGGGATGGTCTAAAGTCGGTATCAGCCAATCAGTGAAGGAGTCAATCCCCTTTTCACTAGTGCTAGACCAAGGAGATTGTTTTTGCGTCTGAGACAAGGCGCCACATCTACCATCAGCTCCTTACTTTACGCCACAGATCCCTGTGCTACTCATACGCTGAATTGGTTCGGTATCGAACTAAGAACCTTGCAGTTTCTAGCCGAACACTCTACCGACTGAGCTAACCCGATCCCTTCGAAAGTTCGATTACTGGTTGTATGAGGACGTTCATACTTTTCCCAAGAGTATTAGTTCGAAAGTGAACGTTATAGAGTGACTGAAGTTCGAACTTGTTTCCTATGATGTCTCACCTCAGCACATTAGCTACAAGGCCATGGGGACTCCCCACAATCAATGATATTAATGAAGTCAATAAAATCCGTTAAAATAAGTTTAAATCGATTGATTGTTTTAATTCATATATTGACCTTCGAAAAGATGGCTAAACCAAACTTAACGTACATATTTACCCAGCCCCTTCGCCACGGGAAAGTGCGACACATGGTGCGACACAAGGTCAGTTCTTAATCCAAGAACACCTAGCTTAAATTCAGAGTTTTCATTTTCTTATACCAGTTGTCATACCAAGTTTAAAGAGCCCAATCTGCTCTACTAGCTGGGGGCGGGGCGGGAATAGTTGTATTCATATCTTCACCAAAGCCTTGTCCAAGATTTGAACTCGAGTCATTGGGTTAATTTCATACGACCAATACTAAACTCAAGCCCCGACCCCGACAATGGGGAGGCAGCTTGGTGGTGGTGGTGGGGGGCTCCGGAAACGCAGGTTTTGTACATTTTCTATGAATACAACTTTATGAAAATTGACATGTAGTAGAGTGGGGGCTTCCCCGTATCGGAGATTCGTGGGTTACTGTATCATAGTTTCAGAAATTGGGGGACATGCGTCATCATTGTCCTTTTAATTTCAATATATCCGTAATATTTTTCTATGAGTCATTGCTTAACCCTTTATCTCTCGATTTTTACGCCTCCTTTCTTCCTCTTCGATCTTAATTTCTATACTTTATTTTTTTCTCCTTATTTTTCGTTCCTTTTTCAATTTCTGTTTCTTTCTAAATTTAAAAAAATTAAGAACCAAGTACTTTTAGGTAATCTTCAACATTTTACTCGTAAATTCCTGCCATAAAATTAGGCTTGGGCATTTTATGGTAGGAATTTACGAATAAAAGGTTGAAATGTAAAAAGGAACCCTCACTTTAAAACTAAGCATTCTCACAAAATAAAAACTTTTAGAACATACACATTGAAGTGAATATTAAAATAAAAAAAATATATTTATTATTGTAAAATAACGGGTGCAAGAAAAATAAAACATTTATTGCAAAAACATGGACATAAAATGAGGATTCAGTTTATTTTATGGTAGGAATATACGAGGAACTTGTTCTTTTTTTTTACCTACTTTTAACCCTTTCATTGCAATGTCAAATTATTAGCCCCTTTCAGTATAAAAAATATACTCAAATTTGATATAATTCATTTGTTGGTCTTCCCACCTGCTGTGAAATTTTGCAGAAAAATTGTCATTATTTCGACATCCAATTTGACTATTTTAAAACTTCTTTCTCTTTTATCTCTTTTCCAAAAAGATCATTATTCTTAGAAGGTAGAAGTTTTCAATGTTTTTTCTTCTTTTTTCTTTCTTTTTTCTTTCTTTTTCTTATTTTCATTCATTCTTTCTTTCTGTATGTTTTCTCTTTCTCTCTTTCTTTCTTTTCTTCTTTCATTTGTCTTTTCTTTCTTTCTTTCTTTCTTTTTTCTCTCCATGCTTTCCTTTCTTTTTTTTTCTTAAATGACCTTCTTTTAAATTATTGGCTTTCATTTTCCTTCATTCATTAATTCATTCATTCTTCTTTTACTTTTTGTCTTCCTTTCTTTCTTTCTTTTTCTTTCTTTCTTTTTCTGTTTGTTTTTTTCTTTTCTTTCTTTCTTTCTTTCTTTCTTTGCCTTAAAATGTCCTTCTTCGTTTAAATTTTTGGCCTTTATTTTCTTTCATTCTTCCCTTCTTTACATTTTGTCTTTCTTTCTTTCTTTCTTTCTTTCTTTCTTTCTTTCTTTCTTCTTCAACTTGTACAATTTTATTCATTTTTAACTTAATTTGTTCACGTATCTTGGTCAGTCAATGAACTTTTCAACCGACCCTCGAATACTACAGCTGTATAGGAACTCTAAGTAACAAAGTCTTTAGTTTTTGTTTTTTTAATGGCACATAATTTAACGACCCTTGAACTAAATTGGCCGTCCATCCCTTTTCCCTGATGCAAATGCAATTCATGTGGATGCTGGAATGTTGGGAAACTTTAAAAATATCAACACTTATTAAAAAGTCCTCAAGATTTTCTTTTGTTTCAATTCTAAAAATTATTTTCATAAATTCTTAATATCAAGATAAGAATTATCCAATCCAACATCGAAGAAAGAGAGGGCGCTAAAAGGGGGGGGGGAGTAATTATATGAAAATATTCTCTCACTCTCTCTCTCTCTCTCCTCTCTCTCTCACACACACACACATACACACACACACCACACACACACACACACACATATATATATATATATATATGTTGAAAAATGAATAAAGGAAAGAAAGTATAGAATGGATAATATAGAATATTTTAATCAATTTTACTTACACGTGTTTTTTCATTTCATTTGGTTATTTAAAAATAATGATAGTTTATTTCTCTTTTCAACACACACACACACACACACACACACACACACACATATATATATATATATATATATATATATTAGGTAGAAAAATAAGCCCTAGCGTTATATTTCGCAGTGAAAATGAGCTCTGTCTTATTTTCGGGGGAGACATGGTATATACGGATTTTGTCCGTATCCATGTTTATTATTTGACATGTAAAATGATAAATAAAATTTCTAATCATGAAATTTACAAACCTAAGCTTAGTTTGGCATAAGATCAAAGGGAGGATGAACCTAATAAGTATCGAACTGTAACATAATATAATGAAAAAAGGACAGCAACATGGAAAGTTTTTGGGATGAGTCAGCACAACGCCACGAGTCGATTTCTTACTGGTCAAGTGACGTCACGTGCCAAAGTGAGAGGATGTAAGGTGAATTTGGAATGAAGCGTAAATCTATCCCCCAAGGCATTTTGATTTGGGGATAAAAATAAAAATATCTTATGAGAAAAAATGAGAACGCCATGTGTTATAATTAAAAACAAAAAACAACAACCCCAAAACAAAACAAACTATAAATGGTACAAGGCAAAATATCCTCCAGCAAATCCAAGTTGTTCCAGACTCAAAAAACCAAAGAATGCCAGCCAACTCAACATCAGCCAAACAACCAGATTCCAGCCTCTCAAGGTAAAACAGAAATAGAGATAAATATTGCATTATTATTATTATTATTATTATTATTATTATTGAACGAGAGCGACTACGTTACAGTCGTAGTTCATGCTTAGAATACTTCCTCGGGCATATCCTGACTTTAGGCCACTCTGACGACTTTACTTTTTTTACTGCAGGTTTTAATTCAGAGTTTTCCTTCTCCTAGACCGGTCGCTATACCAAGGCTAAATAGCCCAACTACCCCCTATACACACAATGCCCTGTCAGCTGACTATAGCCTATGCAAATGAGTACCCTCCTCCGAAAAAAGGGGCATGTATTACTGCATTTACCAAAAGCTCCGCACGAGCAGGGTGTGACACAAGATCATTTTTAAAGCGGAGTTTTATAGGTTTTCCTTCTCCTGGACTGGTTGTCATCAACGTTAAAGAGTCCTGTCTACCCTATTATTTACTAATAACTATAATATATATATCTTTAAAAGGAATGAAAAACTCAACACCGTTATTCCATAATAAATTTATTTCGACCAAAATTGGGGCCTTTACTGGATCATACAATAATAATACAGTGTGTCTTAGAAATCACATGTAGAATCATCCCTTACTACCAAGTGTTGGATACCTCACACACACACACACACACACACACACACACACATATATATATATATATATATATATATATATATATACACCAAGATCTACGCACGAGCAGGGCGTGAGATAAGGTCAATTTTTTAAGCAGAAAGGTCTGAATTCTGAGTTGTCCTTCTCCTAGACTGGTTGCCTAACCAGAATATAGTCTGCCCTACCATTTACCAACAGTCGGAGGGAGTATAGTTGGATTCATACATTTCATAAGTGGAATGCAAACAGCCTCGCCAGGTTTCCATGTATCGTATATGTGTATTTACCAAACCCTTCTGTCACGGCTAGGGTGTGGCACAAGGTCATTTTTCAGCGGAGTACTGCTAGTTTGAATTAAGAGTTTTCCTTCTCCTAGAGAGGTTGCGTTACCAGATACAGAAAACAGTCTGCCCAACTATTTACCCATAGCTGGGAGGAGGAGATGGATTCAAATATTTCCCAGGGGCATTAGTTCAAAGTGAAACGCAAACAGTTTTGTCCAGAATTTGAACTCGGGTCGCCAAGTTTATCTATTTCGGCGATAACCATTACACAACGCACCTCTAACTGAATTAAGCAGGAAATAACCCAACAAGGATTGACATGCCGTAAAACCAACCAACAAATAAATAATAAAGAATAAGATTTATTTATTTGTCTTTGAGATTATCTTAACTGAAATTTGAGGAATCGGGGATTCGCCGTGGCGTAGTGGTTAACGTGATGGACTGCGACATCATAGCCAGCGTGTTCGAACTATTCCTTTCACTTTAGCATAGTGGTTCACAACCATTTTAGTACCATGCTCCACTTTTTTATCACAAATTTCTTCATGTCCCCCATCCGTTAATTGTTTAGTATGATATAACAATATCAATTTTGAAGAAGTATAACATAAAAAATTGTATCTTTCAAATAAAACTAAAGGGTTTAACTTCAAATTTAATCAAATAAAATCCATTTTATAATGTGAATAATTGCGGGGGGGGGGGCAGCAGATGAAGAACTGCAAAGTTAAACAAGTCACAAGCCACGCATATAGCTGGTGCCAGATGCACGATAACATTAGTGGGTGAACACTTGATTAGATTGCACAAGGTTGTAATTATAATTTTACCCCATACATTTATAATTTTTACCCATATAGACCCCCCCCAACAAAAAAAAACGTTGATATTACTATATTTTTCATATTGCCCCCCACCTATTATTATTGAATTGCCCCAGTGGGGCGTAACCCCCACGTTGGGAATCACTGCTTAAGGATTAATACTCTTAGGAAAGGTATGAAAACCCTCATCCTCCCAGTGATCTGTTAAGTAGCACTACTACTGTTCTTCTACAAGGATGACTTTGGAATTAAATAACCCACAAAGTTTGATATGCCAAAAAACAAAGAAAACAAACCATATATAAAATATAATATAGCAAACCCTATATAGAATTATTAGCATACCGAAATTACTTACATGTTCATAAATACATTTCGGGGAATCCCCATGGCCATGTGGCTAACGTGCTAGACTGCGACATCGTAGTAAGCGAGTTCAAACCCCTGTCTTACTATTACATTTACTTTCAGTCTAATACTCTTTGTAAATGTATAAGGCCCGTCATCCTCCCAGCTCGGAGATGCTGATAGGTACGCGTTCTGCGTCCCTGACGCACAAAAATCTAAAAGGACGCAGTAAAATCGTATCCATGCGTCCCAGTATTCTTCTTTTTTCTTCCCCCACCATTTCAATCTAATTGTAAATACATTTCAATAGTTTCTTAGAAACGAATTACACAGGATAGGTTACAAGGTAGGAGTTAGACCGCTTTAGCTGGAGTCCATAAATTTTTCTGGGGACTCATTCAAAGCAAATATGTACGTCCTTGGACGCACTAAATCAAAAAACTATCAGCACCACTGCAGCTATATGTTAAGTAGCAACACTACTGTTCTTCTACAAGGATGGCTTTGGCATTAAATAACCCAATTAAAAAAGGATTCTTAATTAAATTTTACAAATTTTCTTGTTTTTTTTTTTTTCGTACTGAGGCTATTTTATCGAATTTCATTGAGTCGTAAATGATAGACGGTGGGTGTTGTGGGGTGGAGCCACTCCTGGTTGAATGTCGGATTAATTTTTCGTCGTCGGCTTTTTTGCCCCCATAAATCTCTGGTGTCTTTTAAAACTAAATCCAAAACAAGATGACATTACGATAAAACCAAAATTGTTGACAGAGAGCATTTAACATTAATTTATTCAAAATGTGAAATCTCTTTTCTCTTCTCGACGCCGACGAGAATGGACGACTTTTTATCGTTTTTTGCTGGAATATTACTTTAAGATGATCATTATTAACGATTGGAGAAGTGAAAGAAATGAGCTATTAAAATGGGATAATTTATGAGGGTTTTTTAGGAGAGAGAGAGAGAGAGAGAGAGAGAGAGAGAGAGAGAGAGAGAGAGAGAGAGAGAGTATGTGTGTGGGGGTGTTTATGTGTATTTATGTGTGTGTGTACATAAAAAAGAGAGAAAGGAAGGGAGTGAGTAAGAGAGATATAGAGTGAAAGAAAGAGTGTGTATGTGTGTGTGTGTGTATGTGCGAGAGAGGGAGAGAGAGAGAGAGAGAGAGAGAAAAAGTGTGAAAGAGAGAGAGTGACAGAAAGAATGTGTATATGTGTGTGCGTGTGTGTGTGAGAGAGAGAGAGAGAGAGAGAGAAAAAGTAAGAAAGAGAGAGACAGAGAGAGACGGAGACAGAGAGAGAGAGAGAGAGAGAGAGTGTGTGAGAGAGTGAGTGAGTAAGTGGGAGAGAGACAGAGAAAGTGTGTGTGTGTGTGTGAGTGTGTGTGTGTGTGAGAGAGAGAGAGAGAGAGAGAGAGAGAGAGAGAGAGTAAGTGGGAGAGAGACAGAGAAAGTGTGTGTGAGTGTGTGTGGTGTGTGTGAGAGAGAGAGAGAGAGAGAGAAGAGAGAGAGAGAGAGAGAGAGAGAGAGAGAGAGAGAGCAAATATATGTCCAGTGTTTTGTGTTATCCATTTAAATTATTTTTAGTACCGAAGAAGAAACAGCTGTGTCTAGTTAAGCCGACAAAAAACAAAACAAAACAAAAAAGCAATAAAAAAGTAAATGAAACAAACAAATTGAAAAAACAAAAACAAAAAAACAAATAAAAAAGGTCCCACCGCCAAGAAGATTTCATATTTTAAATATTTTTAGTTTTAAAAAAGAACAGCAGATATGAAGAATCCAAAAACGGTTTTGGTACTTCCAAAAAAATACAGGGGTGAGTCAAAAGTTATGCAACAATTTCCGACTTGACGGATTTACGGCGCCTTTATCACGTGACCGGAATAGTCGTGATAAGTACTCGCCGTTTCTGGTGGTAATCGCGGTAGTTGGTGCGCCGGCACGTTATGCAGTGCGATACAATTGATTCACTTCTGTGAGGAGAATTTAAAAAGTGGCATCGACCCCCCCCTTTTTTTTTATATCGATTGGGGATCGCTAATTAAACATTTTAGTCACGATTAATTTGTATATTAAAAAAGCATCAGTTCACACACACACACACACACACACATATATATATATATATATATATATATATATATATATAGAGAGAGAGAGAGAGAGCAAGAAAGATACCCATCTGATATATATATATATATATTAATATACCAAACTTGTTGGTATATCCTCGCGGTGAGAAAAAAACCAGCAAATAGTTTGATTGTAAAAATATACTACCAAACATCACCCGGGGAGAAAATAATTTTTTGTAAAAAAGAAAAGACCAAGATAATCGTACCAACAAAAAGTAATCTATTGGTACAGTATTTGGCCAAAAGAAAAAACAATTTATATGCATATATATATATATATATATATATATATATATATATATATATATATATATATATATATATATATAAGATATATATATATATACATACAAACTCGCCAGGAGACTAAAGCTAATAAGTAAAAAGTGCTCAATACCTAAGTAGAGCAAATAATAAAGATAAATCTAATGAGCCAGACGAACCTACTAAAAGTTTCGCTTAATGCTCTTCAGGACTAAGATCTGACTCTTAGCCCTGAAGAGCATTAAGCGAATCTTTTAGTAGGTTCGTCTGACTCATTAGATTTATATATATATATATAATGATATTGTGAAAAATGATGGGTCTACGGCGGATTCGAAAGGTCTTGATGGGGTCTTAACTGCTCGAAACCGTGGTAGATCCATAATAGTTCCCAATTATATACATTCACACACACACAAACGCACACACATGCGTGCACACGCATGCACACACACACACGCATATATATATATATGATGCGTCTATTTATATGTGTATATACTATATATATATTATTTATATATACACACACATAATTATAAAACACACACACACACACACACGTATATTATATTATATGTATGGGAAAATCATTTTTGGTTGTTTAGTAGCATGAAGAAAACGAATGAAATAAAGATCAGTTGGATATTGAGTTATCTTATTTATTTACCAATATTTCGAGGAGCGTACGCCCCTCTTTTTTAAGAGTCTGTGAGTCTATCCTCAGCAACATCATATATATATATATATATATATATATATATATATATATATATATAGATAGATAGATAGATAGATAGATAGATAAAAAAGTATAGATAAAAGGATATGAAAACACACAATGCTGTTAAAAAGAAATATTTTATATCATATTCATTTTCATTTTAACAGCATTGTGTGTTTTCATATCATTTTATCTACACTTATACCGTCAGATTCATTTCCTTACTCTTTATATATATATATATATATATATATATATATATATATATATATATATATATATATATATATATATATATATATATATAATCAAATTATTTGATTTGGATTGAGCCTCTGAAATTCATTAGTTTTCCCTGAAGTCTTTGGTAATAAAAATACATTTTGTGACTCTTCAAATTTTTATAACCATCACATTCTGTCGGTTTTATGAACACGTGACCCTTATAATATGGATGGCATAGTTTCTCTTTCATACAAGGGGATTCCCCTTCTTAGTATCACAAAGAAATCTCATTGGTGGTCGTACACTTGATTTTTTATGGAGAGTTGTTACCAGATTTTGTTCAAGAAGACACAGAGAATCTTTTTGTAGTTCCCATATAGCCTTTTCTCTAATCTATTTGTTAGTGGTACATCTATACAGTAGCACTAACATGGCTACAACCTGGAAGAATTCTCGCTTTATCAGAGAGATAAGATTTCCATATGATTGAAAATATGTCAATAGCAGTCCATGACTTTTCTATAGGTGTATTGACATCGTTCTGTAGATGAGATATTGCTACCTAGATAGGTGAACTAGTCAATTTGAAAGACTTAATATTCAAATTTCTATAGAACTAAAGCCAAGGGATATTGAAGTCATTCTGCGAAGGTGTCATGACTTTAAACTGCATCTAATGGTGAAGTTCCAATTCTGGGGTTTCTGGGGAGAGTGGAGTACCCTTCATTTCAATTACTCCCAGGTACACTTTGACACTGAATGGTAGTACCTGTTAGGGTCCCATATATGGGGTGAATAGAAAAAATAAGTTTGAAAAAACGTATGAAAAAAAAAAGAAGAGTTTTAAAAAGATTTAGAATACCCATCAAGAATGATTAAAACAATGGCTTCGGCATAATATAACCCAACAAGGATTGACATGCCATAAAATCCAACCAACCAACCAACTGTGAAGATCGAACTCTACATAACTAAACAGTATAGAAAGCTGGCTTGCAGCTACACATATCAGAGCCCTGCCGATTGGGGCTTTAGAATACACAGACTGCCCCACTACAAAGTAGTACGAACCCCACAAATGGGACCAGCTGTTCTAGAGCCCCCTTCATTACCATTGATCTCTGGCCCAGTCTTTTCCCGAAGTGGTAGTACCTGTTAGGGTCCCATCTATGGGTTAAATAGAAAAATGTGTTTATAAAAAAAAATTAAGAATCCATTAAGAATAAATTTATTTCAAAACTTTGTCGGCATTAAATGATCCACGGAGGTTGCTATGCCGTAAACCAAAGCAAATCAAACCATCATGGCCCATAAACCAGTTGACTCCTTATATATAAAATGATTTTATAAATAGAATGTGAGAGTGTTGGTGAGAGTTAGAATGATAAAGGAAACAGAAAGAGAGTGAAAAATAACAAAGGGGGAGGAGGAGGAGAGGGAAAGGTGGGAGAGGGGGGGAAGAGGAGAGGGGGGAGGAGGTAGTAAGAAATGGTTAAGAGATGTGAGAGAATAAAAGATGAGGGTTCCCTAGTTGCCTTACAAAGTCCACGTAGAAAATCTTTTTCGGATTTGAGTTGAGATGAGTAAAATGCTCACAGATGTGTATTAAAAAAAAAGGAGTCCCCCACCCAACCAACAGGTTGGACTCGCTGAAATGACAAGGTCGTCGAAAATGATCTACGCCCTGTTTGTGATGGGGGTGGGGGTGGAGGTGGCGTATGGAAAGAAAAATCCCCCCCCACACACACATACACATTTGTATGTGTACGTGTGTAAATGCGTGAGTAGAAGTCTTGTTGCCTTTACGTATCAAATAAACAGATACATTTTAATGAACTGATCAAAACTTGCAAAGGTAAACAAATCTCTTGCAAATCATATAATGCTCTCACATATCTTCACACAATTTCACACACACACACACTCACACACACGCACACACACACATATATATATATATATATATATACATGAGTGCATCGTATATATGTATATATTACATTTTTCAACTTACGTATATATATATATATATATATATATATATATATATATATATATATATAAACAAGGTTTGTTTAGAATGGCTTTTTGCCGATAATTTTTGGGAGAATAAGTGCTTAATTGGAGTCGGACCTAATTTTGAAAATTAATTAATTAATAATGAATTAGGCGGGAATACCTATTAAATGTATGGCTAAACAAATCGAGAAAAATCAATCTCTGTATGTACATTTCGGCCTATTAGGCCTCATCAGCAGAGCTATAGATCGGAAGACCGCCCTGTGCGTGATTTGAAACCGGACTGCCAAGCTGACAGGCCGATCCCATAACCTCTACACTAAACGGACCTCTTAGATTTTATGATCTGTTTAGAGTAGGTTAATATTCCTCTTCTAGTGACTTTTATTACACGACGATATATATATATATATATATATATATATATATATATATATATATATATATATATATATGTACGTTGTTCATTTACCTGTATTTTTTGTTGTTGATGCTTCCTTAATAGTTTGGGGATTAATATCCCATCTTCAGGAGATCTTGAAGCCCATAAAGAGATGTTCATGGCTCTCGGTATTAATCCATGTTAGTGTGGACGTAATAACGTGTGTGTGCGTTTCTCTATTTGTTTTTAGTACTTGAATAGATGAATATTCTAACGTGCAGCGTCACATTTTCTCCGATCACATATCGTTTTTTTTCTTCTTAAATGGACGCTTGGCTTTTAAATCCAACCAACCAACCAACCAACCAACCAATCAACAAGCAATTCTGTTCAAAAGTGAAGTGTAATATTGAGTCAGCTTTTTCTTACCTATATGATACAGATTTTATTGCGTCTGAGAGTCTTTGAAGAGGATCTGTTTTTGATTTTAGTCCAATGTTGAGAAATAAGCGACATCTGGTGGTCGGGACAAAAAATATAAAAAAAGGTCGACATTTCTTTTTCGGGATATCCTCAAATATTGAAGCTTTGAACAATTCACAAGTTTCGTATGTGCAATTTGAAGCGCACCTTGTGTTAGTTAGTAATCAAACACTTCGCTAACACGTGACAATCATCATCATCATCATCATCAGCAGCAGCAGCAGCAGCAACCGACTTTTAAAAATAGAAACTTCGATTTCCGGACAACGTACATATGTCCCCGCAAGGCACCTCTGTGGCCTAATTGTTAGTAAGCTCGGTTCGCAGACTATTGTAAGTGAGTTCGATTCTCACTGGGCGCCCCTTACTTCTGGCCTTGTGTCACATCTAACATAAGTATAGCTAAGGGCACCTCACATGGCGTAATTTTTAGCAAGCTAGATCCGCAGATCATTGTTAGTGAGTTCGATTCTAACTAGGTGCCCATACTCATGACCTTATACCACATCTAAGCTAAGCTTAGTAAATAACTATGGTTTCCTCACGTGGTGTAATGGTTAGCAAGCTAGATTCGCAGACCATTTTTAGTGAGTTCGATTCTCACTGGGCGCCCCATACTTCTGGCCGTGTGCCACAACTAAGCTTAGGAAATAACTAAGTGCACCTCGCGTAGTGTAATTGTTAGCAAGATAGCTTAGTAAACCAGGTAAAAAAGAACAAGTTTCTCGTAAATTCCTGCCATAAAATAAACTGAACCCTCATTTTATGTCCGTGTTTTTGCAATAAATGTTTTATTTTTCTTGCACCCGTTATTTTACAATACTAAATATATTTTCTTATTCCTTATTCTTTAACAAATAAAGAAAATATATTTAGTATTGTAAAATAACGGGTACAAGAAAAATAAAACATTTATTGCAAAAACACGGACATAAAATGAGGGTTCAGTTTATTTTATGGTAGGAATTTACGAGGAAATTGTTCTTCTCTACCGCAAACCATTGTTCGTGAGTTCGATTATCACTGAGCGCCCTATATTTCTGGTCTTGTGCCACAACTAAGCGAAGGTTTGTAAATTACTATATATGTCCACACGGCCTCCTCACACAGATACCGTGTTTCCTCGAAAATGAGACAGGGCTTATATAAAATTTCACTCCGAAATATCACACTAGGACTTATTTTCGGGGGATGTCTCATTCTTAATACTAGCAAATGTATGCACCCTCCGCCGGGTGCAAGTATTTAAGTTTTAATATAATAAAATATCATATTAAATTAGAAAGGCTAATGAAACTGAATAAGAATAGAGATTAAAAAATTTGGAACAGAGGGGGTATGATTGAAAAATAGAACAACTTTGAAATTAACTCTTCCATCATTTTCCGTTACTCCCGTCTTTCATTGGTAAATTTTCCTAATGTAACTGTTTAGTTAAAATAGGAAGTAAAGAATAATATTAGTTATTTCTTCTTGTTAGGGGATTTCTTTTAAGATTTATTGAAGAGATTTTTTGCTCATATTCATTAAGATAAAACCAAACAATTAGAAATCAATAATACTAAGCATATATTTATTAAAATCAAATTTTTAAGACCAATATGCAAATTAGCCTTTCCATTCATACTGTAAACCGCTATTTTGTTGTATATATAGATACAATTGCATGTTAGTAGTATGAAGTTATGGTCAACAGTATAAGTAATGTAAAACAATTTTATTAATAATTGAGGTATAAATAAAAATCAAATCATTGTAAATGTGATGTAAATAACAAAGAGAATTGTGACTTGTATAGTAATATAGTTTCGGTTACAGACAGACAAACCCACAATCTCCATTATAATAAGAAGATATCGAAAAACGACATTTTGAAGTAGAAAATTACGACATTTCTAAGTAAACAAAAATTATGAAAACGATTTACATTCATTTACGGTTAACATGTTTCTCCGATTTAAAAAAACTCACAGGGCGGTCTTCCGATCTATAGCTCTGCTGATGAGGCCTAATAGGCCGAAATGTACATACAGAGATTGATTTTTCTCGATTTGTTTAGCCAAATTAAAAAAACAGAAATCACAAATTTTGTAATAAAACTGTTAATTTTCTTTTTTTTTCCTTCGGAATATATAGTCAACTTGGTGCTTAGAATATTGTAAAAATAATTTCCCCCAAAATGTCATGGTCAACCAAGGAAAAAACAAAGACTGAAGTTTAAGTCTAACAAGTTTCTTGAAATGTTATAGGCGTTGTTAAGATTAAATAAAATTTATTTGGTTTCTGTTTTTTTTTGGGAGGGGGGGGGGTCACACTGTATATATAAACATGTCACATGAACAATCGGCAAAGGTCCACTCTAGCTGGAACCGGTGCTTTCAGTAGGAATTGACCGTAATATACCCAAGTGAGTTGACCTTGTAAAATCTAATGACAAATCCATACTATCACCGAATTTCTCTCAACAGCCATTAACATTTCAGATTTGCATTCATACATCTTCTGTCCATCACCATTTTAAAAGAATGAGGTTAAGGATCGTAGAAGATCTTTCGAAAGGTACAACGAGACAGCTGATGGCGATCTTGAAAGAAGGTCGTTGACTATTTTGACAAGCGGAACTCAAAACAGAATACGTTTGTAATGTTCCAAAGGAAAGACTTTGAAGTAGACTAAGGCGTTACTGTCCGAGATAAGAAGCTATGTTTTGTCATTAATATTACACGGATGGACCATTTCCGAGTTACGGCTAATTTGAAACATACTCCTGACCGCACCCTTGGGATTTCTTTTCACGTGTAACCCCCTAGCGTTACGGCTAATTTAAAAACCGGTTTCCAGCCACGCCTCGAAAAATTTCCTAAAACGTTTCCAAACACTGACTTAAAATCTAAACCATTTCGAAAACACCGAAAATAGAATCGGTCAATGCATTGCCACACAAATATCTAAATAATCAAAAATCTAAGACAATTATTCAGTGAGATACGGCTAATCTGAAATAGATCTCCAGCCACGACTCGGAAATTTCCATCTACATATGGTTCTAGCAGTCAGGTGATCACGGTATGCAGAGATCATTAACTCGTCGGCTCTAAATATTTGAATCCGACAGAAATCATCATCATCATCATCCTCCTCCTCCTCATCATCATCATCATGTCGCGGTGACAGGCATGGATATCCATGATACTCTCACTCTCCAACCGGCCCTATCGATCATCGACCCTAACAGTTCTTTCAAGCAACATCCAGAATCCGCACAGTTCTGATTGATGTACATTTTTGTTGGTTGGTTTACACTGGAGTGTTCATGTGTAGGTATCCGCAGAATAGCGTCACTTATCAGTTCGTCCTTGCTTCTCAAGTAGTGTCCAACAAGTCTGTTCGTCTTACTAGGATGGTTTGTATGATAGCGGGCAAATGCCTGTACAGTTGTTTTCCTGTTGGGTGTTGCTTTTAAGAATGGTTCAATACAGCAGACGAAATTCTTGTGCAGATCCCATTTAGCTTATTCTCTAAATGTTCTGTTAGAATTCAACTGGTGCAGCCATGCAGTAGTACTGATACTGATACTCCTACGGATTGGAAGAATATTCGCTTTATCAGTAAAATCAGATTTCCATAATCCTCATTAAACGAATGGATAATCCATCGTTTTATAATAATTGATTGATTTTAACGGCATGTTAACGCGTCTAGGGTTATTTCATGCCTTGGGAATCGTGTTTATTCTACGTTCATGATTACATTTTTGTATAGTTATATATTAAGGGTTGTTTTACACACGGTCCTATCGTAATAGTAATAGTGAAATAGATCACTAATTAAGACTGAAATGCTTATTTTGTAACATATCAACTCTTTAAAAAATCTCTTTAAAAAATTATTCTAAAAATCTCTTTAAAATCTTTTCAAAACGCTCTTGAAAATACATTTTATCACATAAACCATTTTTTTCCGATGATGACCTAAAATTGAAACGAGTTGAGAACAATTAAAAATTGAAAATTAAGTTATATATATATATATATATATATATATATATATATATATATATATATATATATATATATATTCTCGATTTGTTTACGCTTTACATTTAAACTGATATGCACGCCTAATTCATTTAATTATAATTAATTAACAAATTTGGTATGACTTTAATTAAGCACATAAACTCCCTAAAAATTGTCGGCCTTCGCCATTTCAAACACATCGTTTGACCACTTCATATATATATATATATATATATATATATATATATATATATATATAATTTCTTAAGTTTTAATTTTTAATTGTTCTCAACTTAGGTCATTGACAGAGAAAAAAAGGTTGAAATGTATTTTGATGAGGTTTTAATCGGTTACTACGATGGAGTTGAGATGTTTGAACTGGTGGCTTGCCAAGTGTTATATAATATCGTCATCATAGCAGATCCCGATTATTACCGGGTTTACCGTAATGATGGTTTACTTATGAGCAATTCCATGTCAAATTATCCAGAAAAAAGTAAAATTGTCACCCCCTCCCTTCAATTTTTCTGAAATTCTGTACAGGTGTGAACCGTGTTGAAGTTAGACATTCCCCAAAATTTGAGCTTCCAATTCAAAAATTGGCAGATTTTTAACTCTCCGAATTTGGTGAATTTCGCAAAAAATGGCAATTTTTTGTAATCTTTGTAAATTTGGAAAACTACAAATCGACATAATTCCGCCAAATTTTGGAAATGGAAACTGACATTTTTTTGGATTGACTAACTTTAAGATAGTCCACACCTGGACAAAATTTCAGAAAAATTGAAGTGAGAAATTTTAACAAATTTTAACAAAATGTTGTAGCTTCGGTTCTGAGCAAAAAGCAAAGTATGTTTTCGGTACAAATAATGTTCAATAGATATGAAATAATAATAGAATTTTTTTTCTTACAGACGCAGTGCCCCATCGGGATATTGATCTTGCTATGAAAAAGAAAAAAAAAAATCAATAACTTAAAATTGGTTAACTTTCAAACTATTTTGATAGCATTATCTGATTCCTTGGGAAGAAATGCTTTTATAAACCAATTTCTAGGAGTAAGGAAGCTCTAGAACTCATTTTACAGACAAAAATAGATTAAAAGTTGCCATTTTTCGCGACCGCTCTCAAATTCGGAGAGCTATAAATCGACCTAGCTCCGCCAATTTTTGGAATTGAAAGCTCAGATTTTGGGGATTGTCTAACTTTAACATAGTCCACACCTCTACAAAATTTCAGAAAAATTGAAGGGGTGGGTGACATAGCCTGGAGGATTTGACATGGAATTACCCTTATATTAGATAATAGCACCCATAGAAAAGTGGGAATAATACGTAAAGAATTACATTGGTCGTTTAATAGATTTGATTTCAAACTTGAAATCCAAACTAATTTAAAAATCAACAACTTTTTGGATATTACATAAAACCTTAACAATGAAACTGTATCACCTTTCAAAATACACAACCATATACCTTGTCATATTAACACAGGTTCCTACCATCCCAAATAGGTATCTTTTTAAAAAAAATCTCCAACCGTATATCAATTAGGTTATCCAATAATTCCCCCGCTCTTAACTACCCGGATGTATTGCAGATGATTCGTAAATTAACCCTTTGCTTACGTTAAACTGGTCAGAGCGGCTCTACTGCGCTGCGATCCTACTGTAAACCACTCTTTTGACTCATGAAAGACGGTTTGAGAGGCAAACATTATTCCAGTAACGAGGAAGTGAAATCTATAGTGAAGAAGCGGCTCAAAGAACAGTCAACAGAATTTTACGGGGCAGGGATACATGCTCTCATTCGAAGGTGGAACATTGCTATTGAGATAAACGGTGACTATGTGGAGAAGTAGGGATGTGATCCACAGAGGACCAGATTTATTTGGATGTATGATACATGTTCCTGTGTTGGTAATTATACCTGTCCTAAACAAAATGGTATTACTTTTTGACTCGCCTACGTGGAGAAATAGGGATGTGATCCACAGAGGACCAGCTTCATTTTGATGTATGATACATGTTCCTGTATTGGTAATTATACCTGTCCTAAACAAAATGGCATTACTTTTTGACTCACCTTCATAATATTGGTGTTATATTTATGATTAAACAGTGTTCAATATCATTAATAGAGTATTTATATTCAAGTTAAGGTAGCTTGAATGTCAATGGTGCCTGGTTACTAAAGATCGCCTAGACACCATAAGAAGATTTGCTATGAGTGTCTCGACCATCTTGTAAAGTTAGGAATCCTAACGCAGTTGCAATGATCTGCTAAATTAACATTACTAGCAAAATGGATATGTGAATGGAAGCCAATCTATTCAGACACACTTAATATACTTACATCTATACATCTTAAATTTCCATGTCTGTCGATATATATATATATATATATATATATATATATATAGATTTAGATTTTTGGTGCATGAAAACTTATAAATTACTAAAAGTAGAGGAATCATATGTAAAATGGAGAGGTAATATTTTATTATGAAATAAAATATAAAATAAAGGGGATATGACCGGTACTTTTTCAAGTATTTACACCGGTGACAATTAAAAGTCAGAATGTAAAGAAATTAATAAGAACGAATGGGGGTAAACCAGAGTTGGTGGGGGGGGGACAAAAATATAAAAAATAGGGAAATAGGGGGTATGTGTGTGTGTCCTAGGTTAAACCAGGGTTATGTATACCTCCCAGTAAATAGATGGAGTGTCTCGGTGTTTGTCTACACAGAGTAGGTCTGAAAAAAGAAATACTAA
>CM042172.1:47549029-47576529 GCA_023376005.1 Doryteuthis pealeii
TAGTGGATTATAGTGTGAATGAGAAGGCTAATTTGCATATTGATCTTAAAAAATTGATTTTAATAAATATATGCTTAGTATTATTGATTTCTAATTGTTTGGTTTTATTTTATTGAATATGAGCAAAAATCTCTTCAATAAATCTTAAAAGAAATCCCTCAACAAGAAGAAATAACTGTAATATTATTCTTTACCTCCTATTTTAACTAAACAGTTTAATTAGGAAAATTTACCAATGAAAGACGGGAGTAACGGAAAATGATGGAAGAGTTAGTTTCAAAGTTGTTCTATTTTTCAATCATACCCCCTCTGTTCAAAATCTTTTTATCTACATTCTTATTCAGTTTCATTAGCCTTTCTAATTTAATATAATATTTTATTATACAATTTAACTAAAATACTTGCACCCGGAGGGTGCATATATTTGCTAGTATATATAACTTCAAAGAATTATTTAACAACACTTACACAAACACACATACACATACACACTTAAAACCCACATACACAGACACGCAAACACACGCAAGGACACTCATATATACACATACACGCATTCACGCATATTCGATTGTAATTGTTAAACCCGTGTGTGTGAGCAGTTGCGTATTTATCAGTACATCTGCGTATGTGTGTGCGTGTAAGTGTAAGTGTGTGTATGTGTGTATGTGCTGTGCGTGTGCGTGTGCGTGTGTGTGTGTGTGTAAGTGTTGGTAAGTAATTCTTTGAAGAGAAAAGTGAATCGAATAAATAACGCTTGCATTGTGTCGTCATTTTGTTGAGTGAACGTCATTCAATGAAAACCTGTTGATTGAACCTGATGACATTTTCACATCATGAAAATCATTTGGATTGGCTTTTTCATTCTTTTTCTTTCTTTCTTTCTTTCTTTCTTTTTTCTTTGCTGCTCCTTGTCTGACGGCTGCCTTCGTCGCATTTTTCTTTTGCCGTACTGCGCTCTCAAGATTTTTACCCCAAGATCTTCTTCTTCTTTCTTCTTCTTCTTCTTCTTCTTCTTCTTCTTCTTCTTCTTCTTCTTCTTCTTCTTCTTCTTCTTCTTCTTAATCGGTATTTTCTACAGATACATAGAAAGAACTTTTCTTTCTTTCTTTCTTTCTTTCTTTCTTTCTTTCTTTCTTCTTCTTCTTCTTCTTCTTCTTCTTCTTCTTCTTCTTCTTCTTCTTCTTCTTCTTCTACAGATACATAGAAATACTTTTTCATTCTTTCTTTCTTTCTTTCTTTCTTTCTTTCTTTCTTTCTTTCTTTCTTATAGATAGATAGATAGATAGATCAGAATGAATTGAATCAATTGATAGAACCATATTGAATAGATAGATAGATATATTGATAGATAATGTATACCTATCTGACACTAATAATGTATACACAATTATATTGCTTCAAGCATTCATCTCTAATACTAATAATTTATACACTATTATATGGTTTCAATTAATCACTTCTATCTAATAATAACATTTGTTTTCACACCTTCAAATATCTTCAGTTAACTAAATCTCATTCATTGTACGTTCATATCTACATTTTATTTATTTATTCTTTTTTTTTTGTTCATGGCCCTGTTGAATACAAATAATTTTTAAACAGGAACAGAACAGGTACTACGACTCCGGGTTTACATCCCCCATGCTGTTACCCATGGTTTTCCGATGTTACACACACGTATGGCCCATATTCTCCTCCCTCTGATTTGACAATAACCATTCGTTTTCACGCAGGTTCTCATATTCCCCAGATCTCTATAAGTGGAGCCTCACCATCAGACGCTGTTTAGTCATTTTTTGTGGGGTACGAGTCTTACCCCTCTACAAGGGTTACAGTCAGCATATTCTGAGCCCCACTGACTGGATTGCCCGATCTGCTTAGTTTGGTACAATGGTCTCACATAGTTTACGCTATATCTAAGTAGTCACCCACCAAACTATTGAGTTGGTTCATTGTTGCTTAACCATGAACTAGCATTTTCGGCGTGACTTAAACGTAAGTTTCATCAGCCGTGAACTTTGTCTTTTTTGACCCGTAGTTACCCAGGGGTGGGGGAGTCAGAGTACTCTGACACATCCATGTTATTAGTCACAAGGACCGGGCGTACAAGTGGACAACCCCTACATTAAAACTGACTGTGTGTCAGGTAGGATTAATGTTAGGGTCAGACTAGTCTGACGCCTCCAAGCCTGTCCCAGCCCACGCACTTACGCATGAGCACCCCACCTATGAGAATACAAAAATATGTGTCAGATAGAATTTTCGGTGTGGAGATCGTATAATATCAGTGTGGAAGTTGTCGTCTAATCGGTTCGATTCTCTTTTACTTTATAGTCGTGCTGTGTTCGACTACAAAAGGTAAGCTTAGTAAATACTTATCTCGGATCGTTGCCCTGGGGTGGTTGCCCAGGGGTGGTTGCCCTGAGGTGATGATTAGAGAGCTTATGTTGTTGACTATTGAAATGGCTGCCCCACATATGTGTCTTTGCACCAGATTAGGTTTTATTTACTAGATCTTTCTCTTAGTACTTAATCAACCGTCACATTTATACATTAACATGTGGAAACATTTCCGGAAAATCGACATTTAAAAAAAGAAAAAAAAAAAGAATCCTGTTCCATCGGGGATATAAAGAAATAAGACACGCCACAAGTTATTGTGTTCAATTTTAAAAAGAAATGTTTTGAAATGTAAACATCTTTTTTCTTCTCTGAGCATTTTTATTATTTTTTTTAAACATCGGACTAGGCTCTTTAATCTTGGCTAAGTAACTTGTCTAAGAGAAGCAGCACTGCTCACGTGACTTTCGGAAACATTTTTTCACACTCAGAATTGCGGAGACGTGGAATAAACTGCCCGCGTCTGTTGTAGGCTGCCGAAACACTGAATCTTTCAAAGCCTCCATGCTTCCTGTAGTCCGTCGACACTATACCTGATGCCACTCTCCACATACATATGCACACGCGCGCAGACATACATGCATATTACTACTGTAAACTGTTCCTGTTCCTGACACTAATACATTATTCTGTGTACTTGACATGAGACTTTGATGAGTTGTGGTGCACCTGAGCACTGTACACAATAAATTCAATTATTATTATTATTATTATTATTATTATTAAAGAAGGGAAAATGTGAATTCAAGCCTATTAAACTCCACTCAAGAAGTTGACCTTGTGTCACATCCTGTTCGTGTGGAAAGGTTGGTAAATTTATACAACACACATTGCAGGATTTTCAACACATTAATAACATGGGCTGCAAATTTAGCTCGGTTAGAGTTTAATAGAGACACAGTTAAGGAATAAGAGGTTAATTAAAGTAAACAGAGTAGCCTATTGACAGTATCTGCCGAACAGTGAGGGAGTCTATACTCTACTCATTAGTTTTCAATTAAAAACTTTTTTGAAAGGTAAACATTTTTCTTCTCTAAGCAGTTTTACTCATCTTTTTTAACATTGACCACTGGTTTTTGCTAGTCGGCCAACACTGGTGTGTCCATGTGTAGTTGTCCACTGGAGAACAAATAATATCCTACAAATAATCTTTTAGAGACAAATAAAGTCCTCCAAATAAATTGAGGTGAATAGATAGTGAACTTTGGGTTATTTCCTATAACTCCAACATAAACAAAGGGGAACCACTCTTGACTGATAAATTGTTTATTTATTTATTTATTTATCTACTAGGAAAAAAGAATACAGAGTTTAGGGTTAGGGTTAGGGTTAGCGTTTAGGGTTAGTTTAATGGGAAAATAAATAAATAATCTATCAGTTAAGAGTGATTCCCCTTAGTCTATGTTGGAGTTATAGGAAATAACCGAACTTTGAAATATCTTGTCATACAAGTAAAAAAAAAAAAAAAGAAATGCCGAAAAAATGAGGTAAAGCCGTATAGGAAATTTCGTAAGCAAAGAGTTAAAGAGAATTGTATTTCGAGGAAGAAACCAAGAAAACACTCGATTGACATGTTCGTCCCTAATAAAACGCTCAATATTTGGTCAGTTAATGAGTAAGGGGGGGGGCACTCTCATCAGAATTGATTTAAACGGCATGTCAACCCATCTAGGGATATGTCCAGAAGTTCGGGAATTGCATTTATTTATATATATTTTATATCTATATTTTGTGTCGTTGTTTTGTTCCTTCATTTCACGCTGATGCCTTTGTGAAAAGGTATGAGTCCAAGCTTCGTTGCTTGTTCGTTTGAGTATGATTATCGGCACGCCTAGATTATAATAATGATATGCGTTCGACGAGAGAGAGAGAGAGAGAGAGAGAGAGAGAGAGAGAGAGAGAGAGAGAGTGAGTGCGTGCGTGTATTCCATATAAGACGAATTTATTTAGATATTGATGTCGATGCTTAAATGTTTCGGTTTATGTTAAACCTTCCTCTGAACAATATGATACAAAAGAAAAAATAAATTTGTTCAAACTGTGATGGATGTTTTTAAATTACTTTAGTCGGAAATATATATATATATATATATATATATATATATATATAATATATATAGAGAGAGAGAGAGAGAGAGAGAGAGAGGGGAGTGGAGTGAGTGAGTGAGAGAGAGGGGAGTGGAGAGAGAGAGAGAGAGAGAGAGAGAGAGAGAGAGGAGAGAGAGAGAGAGAGAGAGGTGATCGTTATTTTATTGTAACTAATTCCATTCAGTATCCATAAATGTTATTCCTTTCACCAAAAGAAATCATCCTTTTCTTCCCCTATTCAGTCCACCCGCCATAATACGACATCTGCTCAATATCCATTGACAATTGTATTTAAATGTATTTACGATCGGAATAACGATTGGGTGGAGATGAAAACACCCGGATTGAAAAATAAATAAAAAGGAAGCTTAGTATTGGGATCCACCCAATCCATATTTGGGGGTGGGGGTGGGGAAACGGCTATTTTCGAGTGATGACATCCCCACTCTAAAAAACTAGTAACATGTTCACTAATGAAGGTGGGGTCAGGGGAATGTTAAATAACAATGGGGCGTGTATGTAAGAGAAGTGATCTTTTCAACATGAAAATTGGGGACAAAAAAAGAGTAGGATGAACAAAACAAAAAACAAACACACAAAAAATGAAGTGGGTTATAGGATGTGCAATCCACTCATCTAGCTAAGAGGATATGTTTACGACATATTGTCTAGCTTAGTCATGGGGGAGGGGTGTTCTGGAAGGAAGTAAATCTCCTCCTCCTCACGGCGGCGCGTAGATATTCGAAAAGGCCAGTCAATTATGGCGCCTTTCATCTAGATTTGTTGAAATCGACGGAATTCCAATCTTTTCTTTTTTCTTCACGTCTAAAGATTAAAATAAGTAACCAGATCTTAATGACCATTAGGTACCACCAATTTGGTGTGTCAACCCTCCCCCCATATTTAACACAATGAAACTTGCATAAAGGTCAATATTATTTTGAACATTTTTGGCTCAATCAAAAAGAAGAAAAAAAACTCCTGATGATTTTAAAAATAACAATAATAAATAATAAAAATTGATCAACGAAAACAATGTTTACATTTTCGCACCGTTAAATTAATTGAAATTTAACGTAGCCAAAAACAAGTTATGACGACCGGCTGATATATTTGGTGTAACATATTTCCCGACACTTTCCGCCCTATTGTGGGCCATCTTCAGGGGTAGTTCATAAACCATTCAACAATTGGTTGTTCCATTATGCTATTCTATTTATATAAGGGTTGTGTTTATTTTATTTTATTCTAATTGTTGTTGTTCAACGAAATATGCTTTAGAGACGAAATGCGGCCTAACTACACACACACACACACACACACACACACACACACACACATATATATATAATATATATATATATATATATATATATATACAGCACTTTGTTACTGCAAGTTTCTTGCCTATGCCATTTTAAAACCCAAAAACTTAGATAAGAATGGTCTATCCTTGATATTGAACATTATTTACTTATAAATATAGCATTCAATATTATCAACAGATAGTCAAATATGCATGCGTTGCATAGGCTTCTTTCTTCTTTTCTTATCATACTTTTCTTATAATTCTTCTTAGCCGGTTTAATCGTCTATTGTTCTATCTTGTTGGCACTTCTTGGGTGTTTGTTCTTGGGTGTTTGTTCTTGGGTTTGTTTTCGTGTCCATCTTGTTGTTATTATAGATGAACACAAAGACTTAGATAATTCTTTGCTTTGTTATACAAGTTTCCAAGCTGATAAGCCCATGCGTGGAAAGAAATAGCTTGCAGGAGAGACGCCATTTTCCCGTCTGCTTCGTTTGGTCGCCGAGGTAGATCTGCTTCTCTAACACTACTACTCCGTTCACAAGATTGGTTGATCAATCAGAAAATAGTTAAAGAAAGGTCAGCTAAAGATGAAGTCTTGGCTATTATTTTATGGGTATTTTCCATGATGCATAATTACCAGTTACATATTTAATTATACACCACCGTAAATAATCAATTGTCTACCCAGTAATTATGTAACATGTGTCTGTCTGTGTGTCCAACGACCGAGCAAACGTCCTCTTGCAAAGAAAAATTGCTAGAGATAAAAGCTCAATAAAACCCGCACCCTATTTTGGTTCGAGAGGGGTTAAAAAAAACAACTTTTTATTTCCTCATTTTCTAAAAGCTAAATAAAAACATAAGAGTATAAATAAATGATATATTAAAAACATAATTCTAAAAAAAGATAAAAAAATAAAACAAATTAATAAAAGTTAAAAAGTGATAAAAACAAATAAAAGAGAAAAACAAAAAAATAACAACCATAATCTATTAATAATGGAGATTCCATTCCGATTTTTGTCTGTAACAAAAATACGTCACTGCTTACGTCACATTACCAAAAATCATCATAACATAGAATGAATACACTCTAAATTTGAACATGCAATATTAGACAGTCCTCATTGTTTTTTAAAACAAGTTTTAATAAATACATGACTGGTATTATATATCTATATATAGTTTGTTTTATTCTAATACATATTTAAAGTTTACATTTCAAATTGTTTTATTTTTTAATCCTTTAATGAATTTGAGGATTTTACTTATTTAGAGCACAGACTCGCTGACATTGAGTTTTTTGCTCCCACCCCTCCGGCAATATGTTTCAAAAATCTATTTTACATCGCCCGGAGGGTGTTTTTTATTTTGTACTTGTATTAATAAAATAGGTATCTTAAAAACAAGAATATCAAAAGAATAAAATATAATAAAAGACAAATATAAATGCAAACAACAACAACAATGACAACAATAATAATAATAATAATAATAATAATAATAATAATAATAATAATAATAATAATAATCCTGAGCTAGTATCAATCGACAAATAGAAGAGAACCTGCCATCTCGTGAATTTTGCCGTCACGACCGACCACTGAGTGAAAATGAAAGAAAGCAAAAAGGTAGATAAATACTTAGACCTTGCCTGAGAACTGAGTGAACTGTGGAACGGGAAGGTGAAGGTCGTACCAATTGTAATTGGTGCCTTTGAAACGGTCCCTAAAGCTCTGGAAAAGAAATCAGAGGAAGAATCGAGACCATCCAATCTACAGCATTGTTGGTATCGGCTACAATACCCAGAAGAGCCCTGGAGACCTAAGGAGACTTGCTGTCACTCAGCCTCCAGTAAACCACCGGCTAACCTCATAATAATATAATAATAATAATAATAATAATAATAATAATAATAATAAACAACTTAAAAACAAGAATAAATGAAGAATAAAAGAATAAAGAATAAAAAGTAATAAAACAAATTTATAGAAAAATAATTTCTATCAAATTATAAATATAGATAAAAAATAAATTTTTAACTATTTAAATCCCCGGGCAACGCCGGGCAACTCTACTACTTGAAAATGAAATACAATCTTAATATAGAAATATTATATTACATTAATCTATAATTATTTACTAAGAGTTGATTAAATGAGATACAAAGTCAGACGTATGTAGCGCCCACTGAGAATCGAACCCATTTTTAACTTTTGAATACCAGCGCAACGCCTGCTAGCTCTGATAGTCTATATATATATATAAAGAACAGTTGTGTGTATGTATGTCCAGATGAAATCTATACATATATAAAAGGCAGTTGTGTGTATGTATGTCCAGATGAAATCTATACATATATAAAGGACAGTTGTGTGTATGTATGTCCAGAGGAAATCTCTATATATATAAAGGGCAGTTGTGTGTATGTATGTCCAGATGAAATCTATACATATATAAACGGCAGTTGTGTGTATGTATGACCAGATGAAATCTATACATATATAAACGGCAATTGTGTGTATGTATGTCCCAAGTAAACTACGAGAATAAAAACAATTAGAGACAGTGAATATAGGTACACATTCTCTATCACTGTATCTTGCTTTTTGAACAAAGAATAATGAACATATATATATATATATATATATATATATTAACATGAAGGTACACGGCAATAACCTACTCGAGTTTCACCATAAGGATCTTCAGGGTTAAATCCACTGGATTAATCAAGATATTGATTAATGGCAGTCGATTATACGTGTGTGTTGTTTTCGCGATAAACGGTTGGTTATAGGTCCACAGTCGAAGAACGCTGGTTTTAAATTCAAAAATTTGAAAGAGCGGAAGTTGCATTTTTTTAAAGGATCAAAATATAAACATTGTTAGAAATCCGCTTTGTGCTTTTGTTTTAATGGTTTACGACAATGATGAGGGTTGTCTATATTATTATAAAGTCCGTAGTGATTAAATGTGGTTTTAATAATATATGTATAAAGTTATTTATTTTGATTAAAGCCAATAGAATGTGATATATGTATACACGTATTGATTTCCGGATTTCCAACTTTTTCTTAGCATATATATATATATATATATATATATATATATATATATATATGCTAAGAAAAAGTTGGAATTCCGGAGACGCTTCAAATCTTCACCAAAATGGAAAACAAGAATGAGTGACCAATTAGCAACGGCAGGTAGTGCAAGCTAAGTGAGGCCAAACTAAGTAAAACTTTGGAAATAAGATCCCGAATATTAAACTACAATCAGAATTTTCATTACTTAGATCAGAGGATAAATCATCATCAAAATAGAAAAAGAAGGAAAACAAATAGAGCACTATGTGAAATGCAAACAACCTCATCCAGGATTTGAACTCGGGTTACCATTTCCATTTCCTACAACGATAACTGTTTCATAACAAGCGGCTCTTTTATCGTTTTGGATAATAACCAACACCAAGTTCCACCAAAGCAAAAATCATTTCTTTCATTCTAACGGATAATTCAGCATCTTCTAGAGCATTTTTGGCATTCCATTTTTCGTCCTGCTTTTCGTAAGATTGGGGCGGAGCTCCACCGCCCCCCCCCCCCAGTCAGCACCATCCCCCTGTCCCCCCCGTCTCTCGTGTGAGTATCAAGAGTAACGAAGCATTTCATAGAGACGTTTCTTACCGACCTTATAACCCCCTCCCCCCTTCCCTTTATGCAAGTGACGTCATTGATGATTTCAGTTTTGATATCGAGCTGTATTCGTGTGATGAATATTAAGGTGAAATCGATGCCAACTGAGCAATTTCTTCGGATCCGAACTGATTAAACGCACCAGATCTCTTGAAAGTCTCAACATATCAGATTTACATGAAACGGTCACGATATTAATCCACCGTTTATCTTTGGTAAGGAGATCATATTTAGCAATAGAGCGTTGAAGTTATTTTTTTAATAGTTTCATCTCATCTTTCCAGCATTGGTGATTAGTTCAAGACAGAATGCGTTGCAAATACGGGGGGGGGGGTCGCTCAGACAGATAATAAGTATTATATAGAATAAGTATTATAAGAAATAGACGCCCTGGCAAAGAATAAGTATTATATAGAATAAGTATGATATAGAATGAGTGGCTGAACTTGCACAACGGTCGGAAAATTAAAACGGAAAGTTTTTTGGAGGTCGCCCATGACAGTTTAACTATAGTCTATGAATTAACTTTTTGCGAATTGGGTTACGGTTTGGGGGTTTGGGGATTATGGTTGTTTTTAATTACGTATTGCTTAAAAAACAACAACAAAAAACCAAAATTACTATACATTTCATTAACCATTGAAATTAATTATTGAACCCAACGGTAGACCATTAGTCTCAGTTATTTGTGTTAGTATTGCAATGTATAATTTCAATTAAACTTGGTTTAAAAAAATATATTTTTCAACATTAAATGTATAGTAATTTGGGTTTTTTCATTGTTGCTTTTTAAGCAATACGTAATTAAAAAAAACCAACCTTAATCACCTAAACCCGTAACCCAATTCACAAAAAGTTATTTCATAGACTGTAATTAAATTGTCTTGGGGGACCTCCAAAAAACTTTCCGTTTTAATTTTCCGACCGTTGTGCAAGTTCAGCCGAATGAGTATTATAAGTACTAGTACAAAATAAACGACCCCCTCCCCGGGTGATGTAAAAATAGATTTTTGAAACATATTGCCTGAGGGGTGGGAGTAAAAAATTCAATGTCAGCGAGTTTGTACCCTAAGTAAGTAAAATCATCAAATTCATTAAATGATTAAAAAATAAAATAATTTGAAATGTAAACTTTAAATATGTATTAAAATAAATCAAACCATATATAGATATATAATACCAGTCATGTTTTATTAAAACTTGTTTTAAAAAACAATGAGGACTGTCTAATGTTGCATGTTCAAATTTTGAGTGTATTTATTTTATGTTATGACGATTTTGGGTAATGTGACGTAAGCAGTGACGTAATTTTTGTTACAGACAAAAACCGGAAGCGAATCTCTATTATCAATAGATATATAAGAATTAGACACTGAGGCAGAGAATAAGTTTTATATAGAATGAGTATTATATAGAATAAGTATTATAAGTCTTATAAAAATTAGACGCCCAGACAGAGAATAAGTAGCAAAAGGTAAAGTTGTAGATGTGGCTTATTGTTGGTATCAGGTCTAGACAAGGGATACATTATTATTATTGAGTTCTTCCACCAACAGTAGATGATGGTATTTCCCAGGAGTCTGAGTGACAACAAGTCTCTTCAGGTCTCCAGGACTCTTCTGAGTATTCTGGCAGATTGCTGCAGTGCAGTATTCTGGATGATCTCAATTCTTCCTCTGATTTCCAGATTTTCCAGTCTTTTTTCTAAGCTTTTTGGGACCAACTACAATTGGTATCATTTTGACTTTCATATTCCATATCTTTTTCAGTTCTCTGGCAAGGTCCATGTATTTGTCCATCTTTTCGTTTTCCTCCATTTTCACCCTGTCATCTGCTGTTGACAAGTTCTTTCTTTTTTGTTAATGAACACTTGGAATATTTCACGAATATATCACACATTGACATGAGGTGAAGAAAATGACATTTTTTTCGTTTGGAGCTTAAAAGTAATAACTATATATATATATATATATATATATATATATATATATATATATATATAATGGAAAAGGTAACTTACCGGTGAATATGGTCACGTTATCGATAACGAACCGTTTAACGCGAAGAACACACACGTGTAGTCGACTGCAATTAATCAGTATCTCGATTAATTCAGTGGATTTAGCCCTGAAGATCCTTATGGTGAAACTCGAGTAGGTTATCACTTGTACCTATATATATATATATATATATATATATATATATATATAATATTCATTTTTCTGGAACACCGACACTAGGAGGATTGGGGTACTTACTACTCACTTAAACTGATCAGAAGGGGCTCTTTAGCCTTGGCCGGCAACCCATTTACAGATACTTTCATAATTTATAAGCTGCTTATAAATTATGTAACACGTGGAGTAGTGGATAGCGTACTGGATTGTGACATCTTAGTAAGCGAGTTCGAACTCCAGTCACACTATCACATTTACCTTCGAATTAATACCCTTAGGAAAGGTATGGATCCTCTCGTCCTACAGCTAAGAATTAAATAATAGATCATCTTTTACAAAAATACTTACCTTGTGTTTAGAAGCTTCGGCTTCTGAACCGTTGTTTGAGGGACCGTCCCGCAGGCAACACCTGTCCCTAGTCTAAAAGGGCCAGGTCCGGTGCCTGAGACAGCCTAAAAGGGCAATGCCGACGGGGCTAAGCATTCTTGCACTTGTCACCGCATTAGCTTCGCTTTATGCATGACACTCCCCTTTAAAAAAGATCTTATGTAAATCCGGTCCGGTGTGTGTGGAGGGTCAGCTAAATAAATACTTCAACAATGATGGTTTTGGCAATGAATGTCCCACGAGCGTTGATATGCCATTAAAAACAAAGAAACCAAACCAAAAAAATTGTTTTGGTTAACGGGTTCCAAATTTGTCGAAGAAAAAAAAAGAGAAAAAAAATTATTTACCTGTAAATATTTTGTTGTTTTTCACTTTAGCATCTTAAATTCTTTGATTGGTTTCTTTGGAATAATCCTTTCTGGAATTGGCAATTAAATTCCTGTAAGTGAAAAATAATTGTCTTTTAGATAGATAGATACATAGACAAACAGACAAGCAGATAGATAGATAGATATGAATTAACTGAGATAGATATGAATAGAGATTGACTGATATATATATATATATATATATATATATATATATATATATATATATAAGTAAAGTAAAGTCGACGGGGCGGCCTAAAGTCGGTATCAGCCAGTCAGCGAGGGAGTCTATCCCCTTTTCAATAGCGCTAGACCAAGGAGATTGTTTTAGCATCTGAGGTGGAACGCTACACCTACCATCAGCTCCTTACTTTACCGCACAGATCCCTGTGCTACTCATACGCTGAGTTGGCGAGGACCGGTATCGAACTAGGAACCTGGTGGTTTCTAGCCGAACGCTCTACCGATTGAGCTAACCCGAGCAGCGGCTACCCGGCGTCGCCTGGGTAGAGGGGCATTTTTTAAGTTAGTTCCGCAGATCCATTATTACTGAATTATGAGAATCCCTATGTAAAAAAATAGACCTTGCATTGATCCAGCTACTGTGAAAAGAAATGTTAATGTCTACTATCTAAAATATTAAATGAAAATAAAATCCACGCTGTTATCATTTAGATTAAAAAAAAATTATCTTCACGAGTATAAATCAAATCTCTATTATTCTTGCTCGAAAACCAAGCCCTGGTGATATTTAATGTGTATATATATATTTACTTTGTCGTTAATCGATTTATTTTCGAAGTTTCCTCCGGACATACATATACACAAGACTGTCCTATATATATATATATATATATATATATATATATATATATATATATATATAGAGAGAGAGAGAGAGAGAGAGAGGTCAGTCTTTTGTGTAATGTTGTATACGTGTACACATATTTCAACCGGTAATGTTACTGAATTTTGTCACTGAGATAAACTCGTGTCACTGAGATTTTCTACGACGATAAGCATTACACCCCGTGCCTCTCACTACGATATATACCAATGCCAGGACACCTCACATGGTGTAATAGTTAGTAACCTATATTCCAGATCATTGTTAGTGAGTTCGATTCTCACTGGGCGGACCATACTTCTGGCCTTGTGCCACATCTAAGCTAAGCTTCGTAAATAACAATATACCGTTGCCGGTCATCAAGGTCATCAGTTTTTAATTTGACCGAAACAAGAGAGTACAAGACTGAGTATATGGTAAATTCATTTTGCCATAATTACGCTCTTCCAAGACAATGACAGCTGCTATATCCATTGTTAGTCTTGACAGAGTCAAGTGCTGCTGTTGATATAGATAAACATCTTTTATCCTTTTTTACAAAAAAAAGGAAAGATTTGTGTTAACTGTCTTTAATTTTATTGGCATGGCATTAAAAAAAACTTTAAAAAAAAGATATTTGAGGGATTTTTTTAAAAGACATCATTAATGTCTACTTTCCTGTTATCAAGAAGAAGAAGAAGAAGAAAGAAGAAAGAAGAAGAAGAAGAAGAAGAAGAAGAAGAAGAAGAAGAAGAAAGAAAGTATTTCTATGTGTCTGTAGAAAGAAAGAAGAAGAAGAAGAAGAAGAAGAAGAAGAAGAGAAGAAGAAAGAAAGAAAGTATTTCTATGTCTGTAGAAAATATGAAGAAGAAGATGAAGAAGAGAAGAAGAAGAAGAAAGAAAGAAAAAGAAAGAAAGAAAGAAAGAAAGAAGAAAAATCTTTCTATGTGTCTGTAGAAAATACCAATTAAGAAGAAGAAGAAAAAAGAAAGAAAGAAAGAAAAAAAGAAAGAACAGAGGAAAGAAAGAAAGAAGAAAGATAGAAAAGAAGCCTTTCTATGTGTCTATTGCAAATACTGAATAATAATAATAATAATAATAATAATAATAATAATAATAACAAGAAGAACAAGAAGAAGAACAAGAAGAAGAATAAGAAAGAAGAAAGAAAGAAAGAAAGAAAGAATAAAAGAAAGAAAGAAAGAATGAAAGAAAAGCCGGAGATATCTAAATGGAAAATAATAACTACATTTTGAACACGTCATCTGGGCAGACAAGAAGTGAAAGTAAAAAGTCCATCAAGAAAAAAATTATATTTGTTGTTGTTGTTGTTGTTGTTGTTGTTGTTGTTGTTGTTCTTGCTTCTTCTTCTTCTTCTTCTTGTGTCTGTCCGCTGGGTTCTGGAAATTATTACTACCTGTCACTTATTGTTTGGCTCAAGACAATGGAAAATGGGGGTGGCTAAAAAGAAATCTGCATTTGCAAATTGGCCATCTATCTATCTATCTATCTATTATCTATCTATCTATATATATATATATATATATATATATATATATATATATATATATATATATATTTCATTTCATTTATCTCTGGTTATATCTATCTATTTCGATTTGTTCATTATCTATCTATCTATCTATTTATCTATCTATCTGCCTGTCTGTCTGTCTATCTATCTATCTATCTATCTATCTATCAGTCTGTCTATCTGTCTCCTTCTGTTCATATCTATCTATCAATCAATGTATCTATCTGTCTATCTACCTCAGTCTGTTCATCTATCTATCTATCTCTGTCTATTTATATCTATCTACCTGTATCTATCTATCTATCTCATTCTGCTTCTTTTTAATCTCACTGTAGGCCTGCAATTCTCAGTTGTCTAGGACTCTCCTCAGTATTCTACCTCATCTTAGAAGTGATTTAGTTTAGACCGTCCCATTTCTCTCTCTCTGATCTCATCCTTGCTTCACAACACACACACACACACACACACACACACACACACACACACACACACACGCGCACACGCGCACACATATATATATAATAGAGAATGAATATAGAATGAATGAGAAAAGTATTGACATATGAATGTGCTCAATGCTAAAATAGCAGAGCAGTTTTACAATCAAATATTAGATATTATGGATTTAATATCTCGTTACTATTAATTTCATGCTTACTGCAATCATCAGACGAGACCAGTCAAAATGTTAAGATTTTAAGATAAAAAAAAGTGGTTTGTTTAGCGTTTGTTTATATATATTACATATATATATATATATATATATATATATATATATATATATAATTCATATATATCTATAAACGAGTTGATCCTCTCAACAATAAGCTGAGAAGAACAACTCACTATAAAATTTGTTCTTAATACCAAGAAAATGCTAGAGCTGTTTATACAACCGATGCTATGAACCCCGTTGTACTACCCCGTGACTCTGAGTTTAGAGCCAATACACTCATCAGACGGGAATGGGGTTGATTGAATCTACCTTGATTATCAGTGGTCAAATGAAACCTGTTCATACAACATTTCAAAAAACTTTTCAAAAAGTGATCAAACTCACTTATGGAACGAGTCCGACAGGAAATACCTGTAAAATGCCAGAGGACACATCGACCGAAACGTTGTACAGATAACAATAAAGATGAGAACAATAGTCCGAATTATCAAGCCTCATCTCAAAAATTCAGAGAAATAAAATGTAAAAAGGTTCGAAGTGACCTATTGTCGATATTTCTTCTAATCAATCATTTATCAGAAATAAACATTTTCAAAAAGCGGTAAATATTTATTTCCAGCATTTCGATCGACGAATTCTCCGGTCTTCTTTGCGTGTCAGAGGAGATAAAAGTTATTTACCTCACACCCAACGTATTCGGGTGTGACACAAGGTTTTTCTAATGTGGGACCACCTACGAACCGAGGCTCATGGGTGCAAAAAATGTGTAGATCCCATCGGCATTCTCCCTCAAGGGGGCGCCTAAAGCACTGGGCAATAAAACCAGCCTTGCCCCTTTAAATCAAAGGGGCATATGTTGTCTGGGTGGATAGCCCTCTGGGATCATGTCGTTAATTTAACACACTTGACCAGTGGTCGAAGCCACCGGACTCCGCCCCGATGAATGGTTTGTTAATATGTTTTAAGAGGAGATAAAAGTGTTGGTTAAGTGCTTCGCGCAAGTCTAGAGTCAAGAGTTCAATCCCAGGGCCTTGCGGAAAAGAAAGCAACATGACAACGTCGAAATAATTCAGAATTTGAATTAGATGAGATGACGAAATATCCCAAGGCAAAGGGCAGCTGAATAAGAAAAAATTCGATTGAATAAACAACACAACAAAATAGGAACGTACACTGAACGCGATTCTCTAACCTCTAGACATAAAATGACCCTAGACGTGCCGTTAAAACCAATCAATCAATTAATCAATCAAACTTCTATGTCTATCTGTATGTGTCTGTCACTCTGTCTGTCTGTCTGACTGTCTTCCTGCCTGTCTGTCTCTGTCTCTGTCTCTCTCTCTGTCTGCCTGTCTCTCTCTCTTCGTGTGTGTATGTATTTTTATTGTTGGTTGTTTCTCGGTGTTTATATGATATATTTGCCACAGTTGCACATGTCATTATTTTATTAACAATCTTTTAACTTCAAGGCATAAAATAACCCTAGACAGGTTTACATGCCATTAAAATAATCAATCAATCAATCAATCTTCTCTGTCTGTCTGTCTGTCTCTGTTCGTGTGTGTGTGTATTTTTGAAAAAAACGTTTTTGGTTGTTTCTCGATGTTTATATGATATATTTGCCACAGTGTCGTACATATTTTTCAAATCCCATCTTAACGATACGGACACTGTCCTCATTACTGATATAAACAGTGAACATGAATGTTATGTGTCCTCCTTATTCCTCCCCCCCCTTCCTTTTTACATGTACTCGGTCGGTACCATCCCCTGGGTGCAGAATCTTGTGTAGGAAGAGCTTGCTCTACCTGATTGTTGATACAACCCAGCTGTTCCTTTCGCTATTATTATTATTATTATTATTATTATTATTATTATATTATTATTATTATGACAAGAAGAGTGAATTCTGTCTATGGTATTTTCTTGTTATAATTCATTCAGTCCAATATGAATTTCAAGAGATGATACAAACTGTTTCAGAAAAAATGATATCATTTTGTTATAAATTCTCGTTCAAATATTCTTAAATTATAAATGTAGAAATAAGTAAAAATTCACTATTTTAGTGAATGACATTTCTGGACCCAAAAAGTAAAGAAAAGAAAATTAAACTTAAAAAAATACTATTAAAATCGGATAATTCCCTGATTTTTGTCAACTTTTAAAAAATGTAAATCAGGAAATTGTTACGCATCTGATCTTTCGTAGTTAAAAAATATTTAGCGGGAAAAATCATTTGATAAACTGCAAGATCACTTCGTCATAAGCAATATTTTTTTCCTGCGTATTTTGAAGAAAAAGAGAGAGTAAAAAAAAACTAAAAAACGAAACAACCCCCCCCCCCAAAAAACAAAAAACAAAAAAAAAAAAAAAAAACAGGCATTACTTGGCTATAAAATTATCAACATGTAAGTAATTTTTTCTGTACAGTGTATTTAATGTTTTTTTTTGTTATTGATTTTCAAGAAAAAATTTTACAATTTTCTTTAAAACCTTTAATAACGTATTTTGTAAGTACGTAAATTATTTCACACCAAGCGTCGCTTTCGTAAATCTTTAGGCTAATTTTGATCACTTGACAAATTGTCATTTAAATACTCTTGATATTTTTACAATATAAGTAAAAATAAGTTAAAATTCTCTTTTTAAGTGAATGGCATTTCTAGACCAAAAAAGTAAAGAAAAAATAAACAAAAAAAACAAAAAAAAAACATAAAAAGAACTCCTATATTAAAGGATAATTGCAACTAAATAGGAAAATCTAGGGGAGACAACCCCGAAAACAAATCAGGAGCCGGAGTCTCTAAAGTGGTGTAATGCTGAATCCAGTGCTACCCAGCAACTCCTGCGACACTACCACCACCAAACTGCACTGGTTTCTTACCTTTCCTTTAGATCACAGCGCAGTGTGGAGAAGGGTGATTTGTTGTGTGGGCAACAGCTCATCCTCCATATGAACCCGCATAGGCTGCGTAGTTCCGAATAATAAAAAAAATTGGACACTACTCCATCGTCTCTCGTAGACGGGAGGATGCCAACAACAAGTGGTGTTATGGTGAACAAGCTACGCTTGCAAACCATCAACAGTTTAATATTCATAGCCTTGTGACTGACAAGCTGAGTAAATAACTAATGAACAATGTGATCTTTTATGTTTATTTTATTGATTGTCCATCCATCTTCTCGAATCAGAGTTGTATCTGTGAATTCTGCTTTAGATTTCATTGCTGCTTCCCAGCACTTTAACCCAGGATCAGTATATGTATATCTGTTTAATTAAATACAAGGTTCCGTGATGACTCCCAATTACGACAAGAAAGTTCCCGAGTCCGAAAAGAAGGTTCGCGAGTCCAATAAGGTTCTCGAGTCCGACAAGAAATACCTGAAGAAGGCCGGAGGGCATATCAACCGAAACGTTGTACAAATAACAATGAAGATGAGGACAATAGTCCGAATAACGCAGATAATACTAATCTTCAAGTCTCATCTCAAACATTCAGAGAAGTAAATACATGGTGTTTCAAATTTTTTTATATTAGTTGAAATGTGATGGGTTTTTCAGAAAAAAATCCAAAAACAATATCATTTCATAATTTAATAACTTGAACAATTTTCGTTCAACTAATCTCAAATTCTAATAACATTTGTAGAAATAACATTTTTGTTTCTGGTATATAAATGCCATTTACTGTAAGTAAAGTACCCCTTCATTGCTACTAGAAGCGGCTACCTGGCTTCGCCTGAGTAGAAGGAGTGCAAAAATGTTAGTCTCGCAGATCTATTATTACTGAATCACGAGTTGGATCCTCGCACGATGCCCCATTAAAATACCTTTGTATTGAGTCGGTTTGGTGGGGCGTCCGAAAAAAAAATGTACAGACACACTGAAAAGAAAAATGAATGTCTCCTACCTGAAATATTAAATACCCCCCCCCCTGTTGCTATTTGAATTTTATTCTTTATCTTCACGAATTGAAATCAAATCTTCATTATTTTTGCTCAAAAATCTGCTGATAATGATAATAGCAAATTTTGTTGTTAATTGTTTTATTTTCATAATTTCATCCTGACATACATACATAAACATCAACTGGCCTTCATATATGTATAATTACTCCCAGGTCCACTCTGACCAGTTGAGGTAGTACCTGTTAGAGTTAAATCTATGGATACGGATAAAAGTGTAAAAGTTTATCGAGTTCAAACTGACCATCAGCTAGAGGTTGCAGGTTCAATCCTGACTACAGTAAAACAAAAACACAGCATACTTAAAATAGCTTAACTGCCCTGTCGGCTGGGGCGTTAGAATGCATCGACTGCACCTCTGCAGAGGGGTAAGACTCCCCCAATGGGGCCACCTGTTGGCCGTGGGTGGCGACCCGTGATGCTTAAGGATAGAGCCCAGGTGGATGAGCAGTTCATGACATGCAATACTCCACTTTGGCCCTATCTTGGGCTAGACGGGCGGTCGGAGAGGCCCCCTCCGACCAATCGGCTGGTCACGTCAAGCCCTAGCACCTATATGATTTTCCCAACCCTATTGCCCTTATGGCAAGCCCCAACCCCTTTTTATCATATGGGTGCTAGAAGGTGGTGGCTGCAGGTCTACATGTCCTGGGAATGACGTTAAACTCTATCTGATGGTGAGGTTCCAGTTTTGGAGGTTTTGGGGAATGTGGAGCACCCCTTCATCAACATTGCTCTCTGTTCCACTCAGACCCGGAGTGGTAGTACCTGTTAGGGTCCCATCTATGGGTTAAATAGAAAAATGTATTTTCAGGTTATGTTCTTGGATTATTTTGCATATAACCATTAATAACAATTCTTTTATAGTATATATATATATATATATCATCAGGTCGTTAAATTAGATCCCATGGTGTTTATTGAAGATCTTTTCTTAATGTCACATTCTGGACCGCAAATAACGTCGATTGCTTTCGCGGACGCTAGTGCATTTCGGATTTATTAAAAATTTAATTTTTTCAAAAATTGCATTTTGTAACAATGCCAACGAAGTTACCTCCCTTTATTCGTTAAAAATAGAAAATTTTTTCTTTTGAAAATTTTTTTATTTTTTCAAAAGAAAATTTTTTTCTATTTTTAACGAATAAAGGGAGGTAACTTCGTTGGCATTGTTACAAAAAAATGCAATTTTTGAAAAAATTAAATTTTTAATAAATCCGAAGCGCACTAGCGTCCGCGAAAGCAACCGACGTTATTTGCGGTCCAGAATGTGACATTAAGAAAGTATCTTCAATAAACACCATGGGATCTAATTTAACGAACTGATGATTGTGCCCTAGCAAGAAACCTGAGTAGCTGTTTATAATAAACATTGATCTATAAAAACTCAGCAAATTAAATAAATATTAGCTCTCACAATTTGTGATTGACCACTGTATTTTCTTTGTTTCATCACAAAAAATTTTTTATCATATATATATATATATATATATACGATGTCGCCTGAAAGGTTCTTAGGGTGACCAAGATATTCTCAAGGAATATGGCAGAATGAGGTTAAAAGTCATCAACAGTAGAAATGAGATATATATATGAATTTTCTAACCTATGAAGTTTTCATCCAACCCTCTCTCTCTCTCTCTCTCTCACACACACACACACACACACACAGATATATATATATATATATATATATATATATATATAGTATATGATTATCACTAGCGCAAATTCTGAGTTAGTGATAGACAAGGTTTTTGGCGATATTATTAGTGGAGTGTCCAATATAAGGGATGATTGAGCTATATATAATATATATATATATATATATATATATTGTGTGTGTGTGTGTGTGTGTGTGTGTGTGTGTGTGTGTGTGTGTACGAGAAGACACGTGGGGATCGAATTTTGGTGTTTAAAAATGTCAACCTGAAAAAAATGTTGGTGTTGGTTTGAGAAGTCCTCTCTGCTCAATCTCACAAGGTCGCAAGTCGTGATTTTTCTTTCGTGAGCAACAACCCTCCCCCCCCCCCCCGCAACCCTTCCAGCAATTCCACCCTGTCGTCCTCATCCTTTTCTGCAAGATGGTAAACCTGTTGGTGTGAACTTAGTGTGTGTGTGTGTGTGTTGAGTGGGTGTGTGGGGGGAGGTGGGGGTGTGGAGATGTTTGCACCCTCTCGTTCAACATTTGAAAGAGCTCACTGCTTGGCCAGCAATTTCATTTATGGGCCAATATGAGAGGCAAGTCTTATCGACCCACCGCTGTTCGGATTTCTCAAGCAAAATAAACAATTGGTCGGGTGGGGATGACTTTTGACCTTTGCTTAACCCCCACCCCCACCCCACCAAAAGAAAAAAAAAGACAAGTACATTAGGTGCACGCAGTCAGATGGTAACAACTCCATCCCTTCCATGCTTGAATCGAGTGTATCTGAGATAGATAGATAAATAGAGAGAGAGAGAGAGAGAGAGAGAGAGAGAGAGAGAGAGAGAGAGAGAGAGAGAGAGAGAGAGGGAGAGAGAGAGGGGGAGAAGGAGAGGGGGGGAGAGATATGTCACTTTCTCTCTTTTTCTCTTTCTCTATCTCTCTTTCTCTATCCTCTATGAATCCTGTTCACATAGCTTTAGTCTTCTTTCTACACCCACACACACCTATGAGCACTGACACTGGCACGCACGCAAGCACGCACAGAGACATACATATACGTGCATAAACTGACACGCGTACACACATGCACGCAATAATATATATATATATATATATATAATATATATATATATATATATATATATATATCAACCACATCCACAAATTCACTAATATCAACGTAAGATGTAAACAGAAAACGTTTATGAAGATCCATTTTGAGACAAAAATGAAACTTGTTTCTCACGACACCAAATATTCAGTTCACACACACACACACACACATACACACGCACACATACACACACGCACACACACAGACACACACACAGACACAAATACTTCTTACGGTCAAGTCACGTTGAAGGCGCCAGTTCCTGCAAGATCACCAAAGTTAAGCGACTATTAACCAGTTCACTGGTGAAATGGGTGACCGTTTAAGCAACACCAGGTTCTGAGTCCTTTGTTTTTCAATTTGGCATTCATCATCATCATCTTGCACTAGTACCATGGATATTCATGACAATCTCTCTCCAACCGTCTCTATTACTTATTGCTCTTGGGAGGTCCTCTGCACGACATTCGGTATCCGCACATAGCTGATCAATAAAGGCCTTTGTTGGCGTGCACATGTGGTAGTTTTAAATGACCCGAAAAAGGGTTGATATGCTGTAAAACAAAACAAACCAACAAACAAATCTTTATCTCTCTCTCTCTCTCTCTCTCTCTCTCTCTCTCTCTCTATATATATATAATATATATATATATATATATATATATATATATATATATGTATATATATAAAGTTTGTTTCTTTATAGTATCTTTGAAGCATTGTGTGTATGTGTAATATAAAGATTTTGAAGGCAATTTACAATGCAATATGTGTTGAATTTATTTAATTTTTAAGTAAAATTTTACAAGTGAATTTTACTTCCGAAAATATTTAGTTTTGAAAAAAAAAACAAAAGTTAAATAAATTCAACACATATTGCATTGTAAATTGCCTTCAAAATCTTTATATTACACACACACACACACACACACACACACATATATATATATATATATATATATATATATATATATATTACGAATCTTTGCTAATCCACGAAGCAAATAAATTTACTTCTGGTTAATAAAAATCGATTAAAAAAGTGCTCAATAAAAACGCTAAATATACGTTTTTTAAAAACGAATGTTATAAAATATTCCAACTGCAGTTTGTTGCCGTAGCAATTCTTCAGGGAATTCCCGTAAATATATATATATATATATATATATATATATATATATATATATATATATATATCTGTGTGTGAGTGTGTGTGTGTGTGTGTGTGTGTTCATATCTATCTTGCTTTCTAAGTATTTATCCCAGTCTGATTATCTATCTATCTATCTATCTATCTATCTGCATACGTTCAAAACGTTTGAAAGCAGTTCTCGCAATGAGCCTGTTCAAGACTTAAATGGGTGACCGTTTAAGCAACAGCAGGTAGTATAACCAAACTAGTATCAAAATAAATTGATTCGGCATTAAATAACCCGAAAAGGATTGATATGCCATAAAACAAAACAGCCAGCCAACCAAATCTATTTCTCTATCTTTCTCTCCCCTCTCTCCCCCTCTCTCTATCTTTCTCTCTCTAACTAGTTCTCTCTCTCTTTCTATCTATCCATCTATGTCTGTTCATATCTATTTAGATGTCAACCTATCTATCTATCTATCTATCTATCCACATCCATCTCTCTCTCTCTCTCTCTCTCTCTCTCCCTCTCTATCTATCTATCTAGATGTCAACCTATCTATCCATCCCCATCCATCTCTATCTCTCCCCCCTCTCCCCCCCTCTCTCTCTCTATCTATATATATATATAACTATTCCCTCTCTCTCTAACTATCCCCCCTCTCTCTCTATCTCTGTTCATATCTATCTAGTTGTCAACCTATCTCTGTTTATCAATCTATCTATCTATCCCCACCCATCTCTACATCTCTCCCTCCCTCCCTCCCTCTCTCTCCCTCCCCTCTCTCTCTATCTATTTCCCCCCTCTCTAACTATTCCCCCTCTCTCTAACTATTCCTTCTCTCTCTCTCTCTATCTATCTGTTCATATCTCTCTAGATGTCAACCTATCTCTTTCTGTTTATCTATCTATCTATCTATCTATCTATCTCTATATCTGCTTAAGGTTAAGTTACATTAAACACACTGGTTTCTGTCGGTTAAGCAGCGATAAAAAGGGTTAATATGCCATAAAACCAACCAACCAACCAACCACTGTAAAAATACAAAGCAACACGGAAATATAATATAACAATCACATTCTGCAAATATTTTGTCTTGTCGGCGTCATTTTTGATGGACAACTCATTATCAACGAAAGTAAAGACATACAAGCAAAGAAACAAGAAACAACATTAAAAACAAACCTGTTTATTTTGTATTATTTGGACTATTGTCCTTGTCTTTATTGTTATATTACACTACATTTCGGCCGATGTGACCTCCGACCTTATTCAGGTGTTTCTTGTCGAATTTGGAAACCTTCTCGAACTCGGGAACCTACTCTTCGAATTCGGGAATCTTCTCTTTGAACTCGGAAACCTTATAGTCGAAATCGGGAGCCTTCATGGAACTTCGAACCGAACTCTTTAGTCAATCCACGGGGGTAAACTTTTCTCATTCCGTTAACCATGATCGGATAAAAGTGTTAAGATTGAACCTGTAACCTAGAGATAATTGTCACTTAGAACTGTATTAACTCAACGCTTATATCCGTTACGCCATGTGTCCAATACAAATAATTCAAATAATACAAGTGCATGTATGTGCCTGTGTGTGTGTGTGTGTGTGTGTGTGTGTGTGTGTGTGTGTGAGAGAGAGAGAGAGAGAGAGATAGATAGAGAGAGAGAGAGAGAGGGGTGATTAGGGAGACTTCTCTCTCTCTCTGTCTCTCTGTCTGTCTGTCTGTCTGTCTCTCTACTACGAATCCTGTGCTAATAGTTTTAGTCTTCTTTCTACACACACGCACACACGCACACACCTAGAAACACAGAGACATACATATACGTGTATAAATGGACACGCGTACACACACACGCACGCAAAGTGATTTGGTGCAAGATTCATCTAAAAAGATTCATCTAGATAGCAAAATGTTTATTAATTAAACTTAACGAAAGTGCAAATAATAATCGTCTATGTTTTCCATTCACAAGAAATAGAGAGTCCGACAGAAAAAGACTCGATTGGATTTGGAACTTAGATCAAACAAATTAAAACATGCACAAGGCAGTGGTATAATGGAAATGGACACAGCGAGATGAGTTCAAATCCTGAACGAGGCCGTTTTGCATTACACATAGTGCTGATACCATTGGGAAAGGTATAAACCATTCACCCATAAACACTGCTTAAAAAATTGAACCTGTGTCACATCTTATCAATGTTCATATATATATATATATATATATATATATGAGTATAGATAAAAGGATATGAAAACAACACAATATGCTGTTAAAATGAAAACATTTTATATCATATTCATTTCCTTTCTCTTAACTTATATATATATATATATATATATATATATATATATATATATATAGAGAGAGAGAGAGAGAGAGAGAGAGAGAGAAAGTTGTTGGTGTGGCCTAAAGTCAGTATCAGCCAGGCAGCGATGGAGTCTATCCCCTTTTCACTACCGCTAGACCTAGGAAATTGTTTTTTAGCGTCTGAGGTGAAGCACTACACCTACCATCACCTCCTCACTTTACGTCACAGATCGCTGAGTTGGCGAGGGCCGGTATTGAACCCGGAACCTTGTGGTTCCTATTCAGACACTCTACCGACTGAGAATCCTTGGAAAAAATTGTACACTTTAATTGCTATCTACGAAGGGTTTTTAAAAAGTATCGAGATTAACGTCCCAATTGTCTTTCGAATTTGGGACACTGACGTCTAGACAGGATGTCACCAGATAGTGAGATGAGACACAGGGGGGGGGGGACCTCCTTTTCACCATTCCATTCCCTTGGACATTTTGGCACCGGGGATTTCCTTTCCTTCGTTAAAGAAAAGGGTACGTGCACCCAAGTACCCGGGTATTTTTAACATCAAGTATCATATTAAATAAGCAAAACTCCCTTTCATAGTGCACACGGGCGCATTACTACCACCCCCACAAACCTCTCTCTCTCCGTCTCTCTCTCTCTTTTCTCTCTCTCTCTCTCTCTCTCACTCTATCACACACACACACACACACACACACACACACATACGCGCACGTTTGTTTTTGTGTGCGTATGTGCACTCCAGAAAAAAGATTTTTGCATATATACGACGTCGGCTGAAAAGTTCTTAAGCTAACCAAGATACTCTCATAGAATGATCAAATGAGGTTTATACGGGGGTCTGCTGAAAAGTTCATAGGCTGACCAAGATCCTCTCATGGAATGTGACCAAATGAGGTTTATGAGGGTTGGCTGAAAAGTTCATAGGCTGACCAAGATACTCTCATGGAATGGGACCAAATGAGGTTTATAAGAGGGTTGGCTGAAAAGTTCATAGGCTGACCAAGATACTCTCAAAGAATGGGACCAAATGAGGTTTATAAGAGGGTTGGCTGAAAAGTTCATAGGCTGACCAAGATACTCTCATGGAATGTGACCAAATGAGGTTTATAGGGTTGGCTGAAAAGTTCATAGGCTGACCAAGATACTTCATGGAATGTGACCAAATGAGGTTTATTGAGGGTTGGCTGAAAAGTTCATAGGCTGACCAAGATACTCTCATGGAATGTGACCAAATGAGGTTTATACGAGGGTTGGCTGAAAAGTTCATAGGCTGACCAAGATACTCTCATGGAATGTGACCAAATGAGGTTTATACAAGGGTTGGCTGAAAAGTTCATAGGCTGACCAAGATACTCTCATGGAATGTGACCAAATGAGGTTTATACGAGGGCTGACTGAAAAGTTCATAGGCTGACCAAGATGCTCTCATGGAATGTGACCAAATGAGGTTTATACGAGGGCTGGCTGAAAAGTTCATAGGCTGACCAAGATGCTCTCATGGAATGTGACCAAATGAGGTTTATACGAGGGCTGGCTGAAAAGTTCATAGGCTGACCAAGATACTCTCATGGAATGGGACCAAATGAGGTTTATAAGAGGGTTGGCTGAAAAGTTCATAGGCTGACCAAGATACTCTCATGGAATGGGACCAAATGAGGTTTATACGAGGGTTGGCTGAAAAGTTCATAGGCTGACCAAGATGCTCTCATGGAATGGACCAAATGAGGTTTATACGAGGGCTGGCTGAAAGTTCATAGGCTGACCAAGATGCTCTCATGGAATGTGACCAAATGAGGTTTATACGAGGGCTGGCTGAAAAGTTCATAGGCTGAC
>CM042172.1:47581529-47586529 GCA_023376005.1 Doryteuthis pealeii
TGCGTAAATGCTTCTAGAAAAGTGTTTGAGTGTCACTTCCTGGGGGTCCGTCGAAAGAGTTGAAGGAGGCGCTCTAACTTCAGGGGCACAAGAATTATATAGTCTTCCGAGACTGCAATGCCAATGACGATCACTGAAAATAATCAATAAAAACAAATCTAGCCATTCAAAAAAAAGTCAGTATAATACAATAACATCCGAAGTGAATGTAAAAAAAAAAACAACATTTACTTGGTTTGCTGCACTGAGTAAAGTAAAATCGTCGGGGCGGCCTAATGTCAGTATCAGCCATGCAGTGAGGGAATCTATCCCCTTTTCACTAGCGCTAGACTAAAGAGATTATTTTAGCGTCTGAGGTGAAGCGCCACACCTAACATCAGCTCCTTACTTTACCGCACAGATCCCTGTGCTACTCATACGCTGAGTTGGCGAGGGCGGGTATCGAACTAGGAACCTTGTGGTTTCTAGCCGAACGCTCTACCAACTGAGCTAACCCGGCTCTATTTGCTGCACTGAACAGCACATTAAATGAGTACTTCCCCTTAAGCATATCTGAAACAAAGCATTATATCTTAATCTCTAGGCTGCATCCCCGAAGACCTACTGTATGGTGAGTTAGTAGAAGGCACCAGACCAGTAGGGAGACCACGCATGCGCTTTAAAGATGTCTGCAAGAGAGATATGAAGACATGCCACATCGTCATCAACGCATGGGAGGCTTATGCAAAAGACCGTACGACCTGGCACCTCCTCGTCAAACAAGGAACGAAATGGAGTGAAAAAGAGAGGAAAGAAGCTGCCACAGAAAAGAGAGCCAGAAGGAAGGAGAGACAACAGCATCTCCAGCAAGCATCACCGTTTGTTTGCAATCACTGCACCAGAGATTGCCATTCAAAAATTGGTCTGTTCATCCACTCACGCAGTTGCAGATTTAAAAAGTGGACACTACGCCATCGTCTTCACGTGACGAAAAGGATGCCAACACACCGTTTCAAATACTGATCTCCCAGATCTCCAAAATTGGACCCTCATCATCGGATGCAGTTTAGTGTCCTAGTCAGGGCACGCCTCTATTTTAGGGGCAACGGGAGAAGGGTTAACAGACATCGTATTTTAATCCCAGTCGACAGGAAAGGCAAAGATACGACATGAAATACGCAAAGTCCACACAAGAAGATAAACACCGACCTCGTAAATATCCATGTTTGCAAGATCTTTAAACAAAAGCATTTTAAGCGCGAAAAGATTTTTTAAAAAAGAAAAAGAATCCGATGTTTAAGATGTTTGTTATTTTTATGTTTGCTTCCTTCCGTATTCACCCCCCCCACACACACACAAACAACGGGACGATCTGTTACCCCTCATGATAATCAGCTGTCCTCTTAAACAATTCTTTTGCTTCGGCCACCTTCGATCCATTATTATTGGCGTCCATTACTACCGGCGTCGCCAACGATGAGACAAGCCCCCCCCCCCATCATACACCCCTGTACCCTTCATACTACATATTTGCTATTCTGTGTTGTGGTTGGCATTCCGATATTCATTGTACGTAGCAGTAGAATAAATTGCTATCTATCTCTACTCATATCTATCTCAGTCTATTCATATATATCTATGTATCTCAGTCTATCTATCTATTTATCTATCTATCTATCTCAGTCAATTCATATATGTATCTCAGTCTATTGATCTATATCTCAGTCTATTCATATATATCTATGTATGTCAGTCTATCTATCTATCTATCTCAGTCAATTCATATATGTATCTCAGTCTATTCGTATCTATATCTATCTATCTATCTATTTCTCACTTTCTTGCCATTTATCGATCTATCTCATTTGTTCTCCTTCTCTCTCTCTATATATATATATATATATATATATATATATATATATATATATATATATATATATATATATACTGTGAGATGGTCACTGTTTCAGCTTTTGCTGGAATGGTGTACCAAAGGCAGTATAATTGGTAGAGTGCTCAATATAAAATAGAGCTGTTATATAATATAATAAGATAAATATATAAAGGTTTTACATATCTATTTATTAGGTGACAAAGGAACATTCACCGCCATATTGGTTTCATGCGATGCAATCATCAGGTGAAGATGTTTAAAGAAAATCGAAAAAAAATTTTAAAAATTAAAAAAATTCAATAGACATGGGATGCGTATGATTGGATAAAATGATGTGTGTATGTATGTGAAGGTGAATTGAATGTATGAGAGTGTTTATGGGCAGCATAAAGGTTGCGTACGCATAGTAACTGGTCACACACATAATACGTTGTTCTGTGAATGTGTGGCATTTTAACAATGCTTACGTGCGAGCGTTTGTGTTCGTGTATGTATGTGTGTGTATGTTTTTTTCCTATCCGGATGTGTAGGTTATGTATATTGTATATTGTCGGGTCGAGTTATATTATTATTATTATTATTATTATTATATTATTATTAATTATATATATATATATATATATATATATTTCTATGTACATTCTTAAATGCCGGGCAAGTGAGTCTTCTGACTAACACAAAAGTTAAAAGCATTGGTTAAGTAAATCTATTAAAAATAAAATTGATCGTTTGTCGACCTTTTTCTGTTAATATATCTAAGATTTATATTTTATCACTCAAAATAAATTGATCAACTCATTAGAATAAGGTAGCGTGGACATAGATACCTAAGTTAAAGGCAGTGTCTCGCCTATACAATCTTCAGACCATTTTCAAACTAAGTCTTGGTTTGAAAATCGCATAGGCGAGAAACTGTCAGTAACCAAGCACTGATGACTCCATGTCCACACTTCCCTAAATGTCTTAAGAGCATCCCCATTACATTATCAGCGCCTCACACATGTATAAAAACCCAAATAATTCTACTTTGGCGTTCAACTCTCTCGACTCTTAATTTTGAGGCAATTGATGCGGAGGTACTGTAATCCCTGTTGGAACACCTGGGACGGGACTCACTTCGACTTTTACCTTCTTTGCCCCGAAGAACTCAGCAGGTTTAGTATTAAGAGTAAGAACAGATATTACATTTTAATCCAAACGATAAAGACAGATGTTACACAAGAAAGAGTAGAAATGTTTCAAATAAAAAATTAACTGTTAATTCAGAGGAAGTGTCATGGAAAATAACCCGTAGTTTCATTAATCGCCTTTTATCCTTTATTGACCAGGACGTAATGTTCTGATTCATTTAGAACATGGCTATAAGAATTGAATGTGTAGTTCTTATAATACGTTAGAAGACTCAGAGTAACCTTTCAACGTGGGTGAATATCTTATTATAATGGAGATTGTGGGTTTGTTTGTCTGTAACCGAAACTATATCACTACTCAAGTCACAATTCCCTTAGTTATTTACGTCACATTTTCCATGATTTTATTTTTATTTAAACCTCAATTATTGATAAAATTGTTTTACATTATTGATATTGTTGACCATATCTACCTACTAATAACATGCGATTGTATTTATATATATACAACAAAATAGCGGATTACAGTGCGAATTGGAAGGCTAATTTGCATATTGATCTTAAAAATTTGATTTTAATAAATATATGCTTAGTATTATTGATTTCTAATTGTTTGGTTTTATCTTAATGAATATGAGCAAAAATCTCGGGGATAAATCTTAAAAGAAATCCATTAACAAGAACAAATAACTGTAATATTATTCTTTACTTCCTATTTTAACTAAATAGTTAAATTAAGAAAATTTACCAATGGAGTAATGGAAAATGATGGAAGAGTTAGTTTCAAAGTTGTTCTATTTTTCAATCATACCCTCTATGTTCCAAATCTTTTTATCTGCATTCACATTCAGTTTCATTAGCCTTTCTAATTTAATATGATATTTTATTATATTAAAACTTAAATACTTGCACCCGGCGGAGGGTGCATATATTTGCTAGTATACATAAATGAATCCTAACAAAGAAGTACAACATAACAACAATACAGAATTTATTGTTTAAGCACATTGAACATGACATACATGACTCTACACAAACAGATAAGACAAGAGTCATTTGGAAGTACGAAAGAGTTCATTAAAATATGAGAGTTACGGATAGTTGGGGGAAAGCCCTCCCCACACTTAATGGACTAGAGACACCATGCGTCTAGTCCATCTTTTTCGGATGCTAGAACAAGAGAAAAAGGCAGAGGACTTCCGGGGCTGAATGTAAACACCCAGCTAGTAGTGCCACCTATTGGCGAAAACCTGGCGGCAAAGGAAGAGAACTCTTTTGGACACAATCGCTACAGGGGTTTTCAGACTAAGTATCCCGACCCTTCAGTGGTTGTGAAATGAATAAACTGGCTCAGAAAATAACAGTGTTTGACTTTGATGAATTCATTTCATATCGATAACACTTCGGTTTAATGAGTCGCAATTCAAATTGCTGTTCTTGTTGTGGGTCACAGCGAAATCAAGTTTGAAAAATATTCTTTTAGAATATCACGTGACTGAGGAATATGAAGCCATGCATGCATACATATAAAGACATTGAAATAGATAGACAATGAACACACTTAAAGAGATAGATAGATAGAAAGAAAGAGAAGAAAGAAAGAAAGAAAGAAAGAAGGGAACATTTGTACATCATGATATTAAGTGGTAAACGCTTGTACAACACGAATACCACTCTCTAAATTTTCATGATTGTTGTCCAGTGACAAGCCTAAGCAAGATAACTGGCAATCATGTTAATCGCAGGTGTTAAATCAGAGTTGTCCTTTTCCTAGATGGATAACCTAACAAAAAAAAGTTCTAGATGGCCATTGAGCTAATAGCTTCCTCCTCCCTTTGAACAGGTCTTGTTTTTCGTCCTGCAGGATGTCTAGCCACCCTCCTCATCAGATAAAATCTGTGGGGTTACCGGTTTAGTCGCCGATGACTCGACTATGAAATAGGTTGTACTGGATTACATAGTACCAGTAACGCATTAAACGACCTGACACCTAGATA
>CM042172.1:47591529-47594029 GCA_023376005.1 Doryteuthis pealeii
GAAAAGCAAAGGCGAATATATATTTTTTTTTCTTCATAAAAACGGATGTATATAAATATCTCTCTAATTGCATAAATATCTTCAAAATTTTATGACTTTCTTTGTCAATAAAGAGTGAAATTTTCAAATTTTATAGTTGCCTTGAGTGAAAAAAAAATGATATTTTTTAAATACATTTTTATTGGCTCAACGTAAAAAAGCCATAAAAAATTTGAAAATTTCCAACCACTTTGAAATGTTGACTCAGAACACAAACATTAAGTGTCGTTAGAGGATGGGGGCAAGTGTAGGTGGTTTGCCTAAGTCTGGTACAAGGTTTCACGGAGCGCCCAATAACGATTACACCATGCCTGTATGGTACTTTGAGAATATTTTAGCAATCCCCTGCATATCAAAAATTGGTAGTTCGCGTGGAGAGCTCAATTATCAGTAATATTCATGTCAAATCACCCAGAAAAAAGTAAAATTGTCATCCACCCCATTCAATTTTTCTGAATGTAGAAAATCCCCCAAATTTGAGCTTCCAATTTCCAAAATTGGCGGAGTTATGTAGATTTTAGATATTCAAATTTCGTGAGGTTCGCGGAAAAATATCGACTTACTGTAATCTATTTTTGTCTGTAAAATGAGTTCTAGAGATTCCCTACTTCTAAAAATTGGTTAATAAAAGCATTTTTGCCCAAGGAATCCAAAAATGATATTAATAAAATCTTAAATTCAACAAATTTTCAGTTATTGATGGTTCCTGACTTTTTCATAGCAAGAGCAATATCCCAATGTGACACTGCCTCTAGGACAATTTTTTTCCTATTATTATTTCACATATATTGAACATTATTGAACATTAATTGTATCAAAAAAGTTTGTTTTTTACTCGAAACCGAATCTACAATATCAGTTGAAATTTTGAAAATCAGAAATTTGGAATTAGAAGCTGAAATTTTGGAGATTGTCTAACTTTATCATAATCCACACTTGGACAAAATTTAAGAAAAATTGAATAGGGTGGGTGACATAGCCTGGTGGATTTGACATGGAATTAACCAACCGTTGATGTGGTTGAAAGTTCTTCGAAACAAATGATCAGAATAAAATGTGTTGCAAGTAAACATAACACAAAAAAGGCCGAATGTATGAATAGCATCAAACAATTATTGCAAGGACTTGAGGAAGGCCTCGGGGCTGACATATATTTGGACTCACTATGGACGAAAATTGAAAAACACCAGGCCATTATAGTAGACATGGATTCTGATTTTTTTTAACAATTTGTCAATCCATGACAGAAGACCATATATAGTGTTAATTAACAAGAAAAAATGTGTCATCTTATGTATTTTGCATTCGAGTAAAAATGAAAGAAAACGAAAAAATAAACAATTGCCTGGACTTTGTCAGAGAACTAAAAAAACAAACTGTGGAACATCTAGTTGAAGGAGATACCAGAAAATCAGAGGAAGAATCGATTGGATCAATTCAGCATATATAGTCGCATTCTTTTCAACAAAATATGGGTCCTCGCTTTAAAAAAAAGCAGTCTAAAAATAATTACTTATTAAATAAGTAATAATCAATTATTAAGGGAATGCACATATTTTTACAATTTTTCTTATTTTTGGAAGGAAACGTCTTTTCTGAGAGGAACATTCTTACAGATGTATTTAACCGACCCCTCCACCACTGACAGGAGGTGACACAAGGTCATTTTTTCAGCAGATAAAAGCTGGTCTGAATTTAGTTTTCCTTCTTCTAGATTGGTTGCAGTACAAAGGCAAGAAAACCTAGTCTATGTTTACCCATAGCTTGAGGGAGGACAGGCGAATTCATACCTTTCCCAAGAGTATTAGTGCAAAGTGACATGCAAACAGCTTCGTCTTGGATTTGAACTCTGGTACTTGATTCCATTTAACAATTATGTTAAGTACACTTCTATACTCTGATAGGGTGGTAGTACCTGTTAGGATCCTATCTACAGGGGGTCAAATAAATCTGTTTAAAAATTATTCATAATCGTGTGCAAAAAAACCCCAACCTTTTAAGAAACAACAACACATAAATTGTAAAATGAACGTAACATGAAAGCGATTCTATAACCTTAACGATTCTTGACATAAAATAACTCTAGACGGGTTGATATGCCGTTAAAATCGACCAGTCAATGACGATTGAACGTATTACACTGTCTCCCGGCTTCAGAGCTATAGCACCAAAGTTATTCATAAAAAGTTTAGTTTAGCTTGGTATGTATTTTCCCAACCCCTCCCCCATGAGCAGGATGTTACACAAGATCAATTTTTAAGTGGAGTATTTACCCAACCCCTCCACCATGAGCAGGTTGGGACACAAAGTCTATTTCTAAGTGGAATTTTAATCTAATTCAATTTAATTCAGTTGTCCTTCTCCTATACCGGTTGCCATACCCAGGTTATATAGCTCAGCCTTCCCTTAGTTTAGTCTGGTACAAGATCTTAAGTATAAAGCACCAACGATGATCAAAGCT
>CM042172.1:47601529-47624029 GCA_023376005.1 Doryteuthis pealeii
GAGAAAGAGAGGAGAGAGGGTAGAGAGAAGAGAAGAGAGAAACAGAGAGGGGTAGAGAGAAGAGACAGAGAGAAACAGAGAGGGGGTAGAGAGAAGAGACAGAGAGAGAAACAGAGAGGGGTAGGAGAAGAGACAGAGAGAAACAGAGAGGGGTAGAGAGAGAGAGACAGAGAGAAACAGAGAGGGGTAGAGAGAGAGAGAGAAACAGAGAGAAGAGACAGAGAGAAACAGAGAGGGTAGAGAGAGAAGAGACAGAGAGAAACAGAGAGGGGTAGAAGAGACAGAGAGAAACAGAGAGAAACAGAGAGTGGTAGAGAGAAGACAGAGAGAAACAGAGAGAGAACAGAGAGAGAGAGGGGTAGAGAGAAAAGACAGAGAGAAACAGAGAGGGGTAGAGAGAGAGAGAGAAACAGAGAGAGACAGAGAGAACAGAGAGGGGTAGAGAGAGAGAGAGAGAAGAGAGAGAGAAACAGAGAGAGAGAGAACAGAGAGGGGTAGAGAGAAGAGACAGAGAGAAACAGAGGGGTAGAGAGAGAGAAGAGACAGAGAGAAACAGAGAGGGTAGAGAGAAGAGACAGAGAGAGAGAGAGAGAGAGAGAGAACAGAGAGGGGTAGAGAGAAGAGAGACAGAGAGAAACAGAGAGGGGTAGAGAGAAGAGACAGAGAGAACAGAGAGGGGTAGTAAGAGAGAGAGAAACAGTAGAGAGAGACAGAGAGAGGGGTAGAGAGAGAGAGACGAGAGAGAAGACAGAGAGAAACAGAGAGGGGTAGAGAAACAGAAGAGACAGAGAGAAACAAGAGAGAGAGAGAGAGACAGAGAGAAACAGAGAGGGGTAGAGAGAGACAGAGAGAAACAGAGAGAAGAGACAGAGAGAGAGGGTAGAGAGAGACAGAGAGAACAGAGAGAGAGAGAAAACAGAGAGAGGGTAGAGAGAGAGAGAGAGACAGAGAGAAACAGAGAGGGGTAGAAGAAGAGAAGAGACAGAGAGAGAAACACAGAGGGGTAGAAGAGAGAGAGAGAGAGAGAGAGAGAGACAGAGAGAGAGGGGTAGAGAGAAGAGACAGAGAGAAACAGAGAGGGGTAGAGAGACAGAGAGAAACAGAGAGAGAAACAGAGAGGGTAGAGAGAAGAGAGAAACAGAGAGGTAGAGAGAAGAACAGAGAGAGGGGTAGAGAGAAGAGACAGAGAGAACAGAGAGGGGTAGAGAGAGACAGAGAGAAACAGAGAGAGAGAGACAGAGAGAGGGGTAGAGAGAAGAGACAGAGAGAAACAGAGAGGGGTAGAGAGAAGAGAGACAGAGAGAAACAGAGAGGGGTAGAGAGAAAAGACAGAGAGAAACAGAGAGGGGTAGAGAGAGAGAGAAACAGAGAGAAACAGAGAGGGGTAAGAGAGAGAAACAGAGAGAAGACAGAGAGAGGGGTAGAGAGAGAGAGAACAGTAGAGAGAAACAGAGAGAGGGTAGAGAGAAGAGAGAGAGAAAGACAGAGAGAGAGGGGTAGAGAGAGAGAGAAACAGAGAGGGGTAGAGAGAAAGACAGAGAGAGAGACAAGAGAGAGGGTAGAGAGAGAGAGAGAAACAGAGAGTAGAGAGAAAACAGAGAGGGGTAGAGAGAGACAGAGAGAAACAGAGAGAGAGAGAAACAGAGAGAAACAGAGGGGTAGAGAGAGAGAGAGAGAGAAGAACAGAGAGGGTAGAGAGAGAGAGAGAGAAACAGAAGAGAGAGAAGAGAAGAGAGAGGGGTAGAGAGAAGAGAGAGACAGAGAGAAACAGAGAGGGGTAGAGAGAAAAGACAGAGAGAAACAGAGAGGGGTAAGAGAGAAAAGACAGAGAAACAGAGAGGGAGAGAGGAATAGAGAGAGAACAGAGAGAGAACAGAGAGGGGTAGAGAGAAGAGACAGAGAGAAACAAAGAGGAAAAGGGAGAATCTGATTGCAGAAACTAAGGCGGGGAGGTAAAGATACGAATTGTTTACATGTTCCACCATTGTTGCAGAAAATCAATAGTCATGGATCTCTTCAAATCCCAGAAATATGACCTTTACAAACCGCAGCGCCCGGAAATCTTTCTTTACCGGAGAGTCACTGTGTTTTCCCTCCATTGACTATTCTTCGACTTAGGCTCGTAGTGGCCAACGCATTTTTAGTCAATTAGTAAATAATGTTTTTTTACTAAAACATGTTTCCCCGTACGGATTTACTTGTGTAATTTTCACATGGTTTGCACTTCTCAGACATCAACAGATTGATGACAGATCTCTGTTCAAGTTGAGGTCATTCTGATTGAATTGCAGCCATTTTGAATAGCCTCAACACAAATATTTATGCTTGATTATGAAATAATTCTCGGTACAAACCAATTCTAAATAATGAAGAGTTTACATTCATGAAAAGAATTTCTGAAATTTAAAAAAAAATTATCTGCTTTTTTCTATAAATATTGTCCCTGATTTATTGAATGGCCGACGTAGATAGATAGATAGACTATATGATTACTTAACGCTATTACCTTATGTAAAGCTCTAACCCTTGTATATATGTGTTAGAAGGCAGTGGCTGAGGGTCTTAATGTCCTGGGGATGACGTTAAACTCTATCTGATGGTGAGGTTCTAGTTTTGGAGGTCTGGTGAATGTGGAGCACCCCTCCATCACCATTGCTCCCTGGTCCACGAGTGGTAGTACCTGTTAGGGTCCCATCTATGGGTTAAATAGAAAAATGTGTTTATAAAGAAAAACTGAGTATCCATTAAGAATGAATTTATTTCAAAACTTTATCGGCATTAAATGTCCCATTGAGGTTGATATGCCGTAAACCAAATCAAATCAGATGAGCTACGCATAAAACTGGTCACCATCAGCGCACCCCTAACCACTTCAAGAAAGAATTGCCCACCCCAGCAGCAGCATGTGTGAATGGGCGTTTGGGAATAACCGCCAATAATGACTGATTTCAATTTTATGACGACTTTTCGGGAACCAATTCTTTGATTTGTATATACAAAAATAGATAGATAGATAGATAGATAGATAGATAGAGAGAGAGAGAGAGAGAGAGAGAGAGAGAGAGAGAGAGAGAGAGAGAGAGAGAGAGTCGGTGGTGTGAAAAGTGAAGACCTTTACGATCGGATCCGGTTCGGAGAAAAATAAAAATAAATAATGGAATTCTTTTATTGGTTTTATTATCAGCTGTTAGAAAAATCAAGAAGAGCCGAATCAATCGTCATCATTATCATCATTATCATCATCATGTCACGCTGACAGCACACATTCTCATGACTATTTCTTACCAACTGTCCCTATTGTTCATGGTCCAATGGTTTTGGACTCGTAGAATTTGGACTCGTCTACTTCATCGAAATCCTGAACGAGGCTGTTTGCATTTCACATAGACCTAATACCAAAAAGGTATGAATCCAAATATTCACCCTCCAGCTATGGATAAAATAGTAGGGCAGACTGGTCTCTTCAGCTTTGGTATGGCAACCAATCTAGAAGAAGGAAAACATTACTTTGATTGTTATTGCAATCACCTAAGTATCCACACACACACACACACACACACATACACACACACACACACACACACACACACACACATATATATATATATATATATATATATATGGCCTATGAAGTCAAGCACTACACTGTCTAGGATGAAGAACAAATAATATACAATTACTTATCTTAGAATTGAGAATGAATTAAAGACGTATCATATATTTATATCTCGGTTAGATGTATAAGATCAGAACAAATGTTAAGGGCTGTTGTTCTTTTTGATTATTTTTTTCATTCTCTATTTTAAATTTCGATTCTACTTTATTTTGTATTTTCATTTTATTTTCTTCAGGATTTCGACAAATCATCATCATCATCATCATCATCATTATCATCATCACAAAAGCTCATTATCATTGAAGAGAAGGACTGAGATTACAATAATAATAGTATTGTATTTGAATAGAATGAGTTCTGAGGTAAATAGATTGGGAACTTTGAAATATACAGGTAAAAAAAAAAGAAATTTTTTTTAAAAAGATACCAAGAGAATTTTGTAGGCAAAGAGTTAATGTGCAACAAGCATTTAACAAATGGACGATTTACTGTCGATCTGATTTTTAAAACAATCTTCTTCTTACACACACACAACACACACACACACACACACACACACTATATATATATATATATATATATATATATATATATATAGGGTAACAAAGACATCGAGTCAATGGCTCATAGTAGTTGTCAGTTTCTTACCTATACAATTTCCGAACCAAGTGGTGAGAAACTGACAGATACCAAGCGCCGTTGACTTACCTACGCTACCCCAACTTAGATATACATGCTTTATTAATGCTATTGAACTCTCTTTACTTAGAGATGTAGTAAACTATACTATACTATACATATATATATATATATATATATATATATATATATATATATATATATATATATGATAGTTAAATGCATAATAGATATGTGTACATAGGTCGCCATTCAGCAATAATTGATCTTCAAAACTAACTTACTAACCATTACACCACGATGAGATGCATAAGAAACATCCGAAAGTATGGATAGAACCAGAATCCTTACCTTCCCTCACTCTAAGTCTTGGGTAAAAACCCAGTTGGCGATTATAAGAAACCGAAAATAAAAATAAAAATAATCTTATTATAATGGAGAATGTGTGTTGGTCTGTCTGAAATTGAATTCCCTTAGTTATTTACGTCACATTCTCCATGCTTTACATTATTGATAATATTGGCCATATCTACAGGTATTTGCCTATCATCTCACTTATGAGGGCGTGACACAAGGACATTTTTATGTGGGCCCACCCACAAGCCGAAGCTCATGGGTGGTAGGTGGAAAAAATCGTTATTCCCCCCTCAAGGGGGGCGCCTCAGGCGCTGACAATAAACCCCAGCCCTGCCCCTTTAAATCATGCGGGCAGGTATTGCCTGGGGGGACAGTCCCCTGGGATCGACGCTATTAACAAGTAAAAATCCAGGGCCGAAGTCACTGGACCTCCGCCGTTGGCCGGTTCTACATACTAATAACATGCAACTGTACTTATATTGTATTTACCTCGTACCCCACTTGTATGGGTTAGGCACAAGGCCCTATTAACGTGGGACCACTCACAAACCGAAGCTCATGGGTGGCAGGTGAAAAATTGCGTCGATCCCGTCGGCATTCCCCCTCAAGGGGGCGCCTCAGGCACTGGGCAATAAACCCAGCCCTGCCCCTTAAAATCAAGGGGACAGGTGTTGCTTGGGGGGATAGCCCCTGGGATCGACGCTATTAACTCGTAAAGATCCAGGGCCGAAGCCACTGGACCCCCGGCGTGGGCCGGGTCTAGATACTAATAACATGCAACTGTACTTATATGTACAACAAAATAGCAGTTAACAGTGTGAACGGGAAGGCTAATTTGCATATTTATATTAAAAATGTAATTCTAATAAATATATGCTTAGTATTATTGATTTCTAATTGTTTGGTTTTATCATAATTAAAAAAATCTCGGAGATGAATATCAAAAGAAATCCATTAACAAGAAGAAATAACTGTAATTTTATTCTTTATTTTCTATTTTAACTAACTAATTGAATTTGGAAAAATTACAAAGAAAAACGGAAGGGATGGAAGAGTAAGTTTCAGTTGTTCTATTTTTCGATTATACCCCCCTCTGTCTCAGATCTTTTTATCTGCATTCTTATTTAGTTTCATTAGCCTTTCTAATTTGATATAATATTTTATTACATTCAAACTTAAATACTTGCACCCGGAGGGTGCATATATTTGCTAGTAATAATAATGACTCTTCCCACGACTCCCCATTTGAATAAAGAAAACATGTATTTTAGATTTTGCCTTTTTTCCTCGTCATTTTATAGTTTTGGTGCAACTTATGTTTGTCGTTCAGATTTTTCACTTACCCTTGTAATAGTCATTATCTTTGAATAACCCACCCCCCACCGCACCCTATCCCCCGAGAGTTTCTAGTCCATTCCCTGTTCAATACACTAATCGGATGTCTATGTATTTACCTAATTTTACTCCCCCCAAACCTCACCCCTTATTATTCAAATGAACTGTTGATAAAGTTGACCTCAAATGAGGGGAGTGACCCTTGCTCCCCCCCTTTTTTGTAGTCAATCAACCCTGTTTGTAGATTCAGTTTTTGATTTCTGACAAACCATCAAACAAAAACAACACACACTATTATCCGTTTCTCTCGCACTCCCGTCTCTCTCTCTCTCTCTCTCTCTCTCTCTCTCTCTCTCTCTCTCTCTCTTTCTCTCTCTTATATATATATATATGTATATAGGTTGGTAGAAACAGAAGTAACGTGCATATATAAATGATGGGACATTCTCAGAATTTCTTAAACAGGTGCGTTGTCTTGATGAAGGGTAGCTAACATGATTCCTGGAAACCAATGGTAACAATGACACCTTAAATCTATTGTACACTATAATAAATAAATAAATAAATGAAAATAATATATGTACATCTTATTATAATGGAGATTGTGTGTTTTTCTGTCTGTAACCGAAACTATATTACTACTCAAGTCACAATTTCCTTAGTTATTTAGGTAACATTCTCCATGATTCTATTTCTATTTAAACCTTAATTAATAATAAAACTGTTTGACATTATTAATACTGTTGGCCTTACCTAAATACTAATAACATGCAATTGTATTTATATATACAACAAAATACCAGTTTTCAGTGTAAACGTAAATCTAATTTGCATATTGATATTAAAAAAACTGATTTTAATAAAAATATGCTTGGTATTATTGATTTCTAATTGTTTGGTTTTATCTTAATGAATATGAGCAAAAATCTCGAGGATAAATCCTAAAAGAAATACATTAACAAGAAGAAATAACTGTAATTTTATTCTTTACTTCCTATTTTAACTAAATAGTTAAATAAGCAAAATTTAGCATTGAAAAACGGAAGTGATGAAAGAGTAAGTTTCAGTTGTTCTATTTTCCGATTATACCCCCTTCGTTTCAAATCTTTTTATCTGAATTCTTAATTAGTTTCATTAGCCTTTCTGATTTAATCTAATATTTTATTACATTTAAACATAATTACTTGCACCCGGAGGGTGCATATATTTGCTAGTATATAATATAATAATAATAATAATAATAATAATAATAATAATAATAATAATAGCAGAAAAGAGTTAAGGGTCTACCATGGTTTCTATGAAGATTATTTCCTCTACTAATATTATCATTATTATCATTATTATTACTTCTCTATTTTTTTAATATATTGAGCACTTTTGGATGATTTACTGATGCCACTGAAACGGAAAGTTTACAGCGGCAACTGGATATTATATATATATATATATATATATATATATATATATGTGTGTGTGTGTGTGTGTGTGTGTGTGTGTGTGTGTGTGTGGCTAAACAAACATGCAAATCATCGTCAAAATAAAAAGGGAAAATTTTGACGACTAGATTTTGAAATTAGAAATTAATTTTAAAAATCCGATTCAAAATACTTGATTTTTTTTTCTTGGTAAGTCAGGTTAGTAATTATTTTATTTCATTTATTTAACGAATCTTGAAATATTTTCTAAACTGCACATAAAAATTTTAGTTTAAAAAATATTTCAAGATTCGTTAAATAAATGAAATAAAACAATTACTAACCTGACAAATATAATAAAAAGTCAAGTATTTTCAAAATTTAGTTTGATGTTTTGCAAATTGTCAAAATTTTGACGACGATTTGCAAGTTTTGCCATATATATATATATATATATATATATATATATATATATGTGTGTGTGTGTGTGTGTGTGTGTGTGTGTAATATCTATTATTTGGGATTTAGTATGAAACATTTGGTGTGAAATATAAGAAACTCTGTTTTTTAATGTTAAGTTTCGTTTTATTTCTTATAATAAAAGTAGAAATTAATAGAAATTAGAATTAATAGAAATAATTTATTTCGTATAATGATAACAGAAAATATATAAAAAGTTTTTTTTAGTAAACAGAAAAACGGCCATTATCAGGGCAAGATGTTTGATATTTATCAATGTGTACAAGAACGTCCTCTCGGCCGAAACACGTATCGGTATTTAATTAGATATTTTCTTTCCTTTATTTGTTTATATATATATATATATATATATATATATATATATATATATATATATATATATACATTGACACACACACACATATATATACACATTTTAAAATGCCTATACCAACTTTCCCATCAATTTTACTCCTTCCAGCCTTCACATTAATATAATTAAAAAAAGAAAACTGGAACACATCACCCCTGTTACCTTTAAATCCACTAAGCAAATAAATATATTTGCTTCTGGATTAAAAAAAAAACATTTAAAAGTGCCCAATATAAAGAGCTAAATATACGTTTTAAAAACAAATGGGTTAAAATTTCCGACTGCAGTTTCTTGCCGTAGTGCGAATCTTCAAGGAATAGCCCCCAGGGAATACACAGAGAAATTGCAGTCGGAAATTTTAAGACATTCGTTTTTAAAACGATATATATATATATATATATATATATATATATATATATATATATATATATATATATATATATGTCGTTTTAAAAACGAATGTCTTAAATTTCCTTACATTTGAAACATCTTCACCTGATGAATGCATCGCATGAAACCAATATGGTTGTGAATGTTCCTTTGTCACCCAATAAATAGATATGTAAAACCTATATATTTATTTTATTATTATTATATATATATATATATATATATATATATATATATATATAATATATAGTGCTAGCGATAAGAGGATAGACTCCCTAGATGTCTGGCTGAAAATGATGATAGTCCACACCGCTAACTTTACTTACTTATGTCTATGTATGAATATTCATGTGTATGAATGAGTGTATGTGCCTGAGTGCATTCATGTATGTGTGTATGTGTAATGTATGTGTGTGTATGTATGTATCTGTGTGTGTGTGTGTGTGTATCCGTGTGTGTATTTAAACATGATTACCTGCCAAATGTTTCAGTTCCTTTGATGTTTCCTAGTTTTTCGCTTTTCTTTTTTTTTGTTGATTTTTCCTGAAGTCACCTGAATGGCGTGAACAATAAAAACACGGACAGTCTACACTTTGTTTATTCAATCACACGCAGAGAGAGAGAGAGAGAGAGAGAGAGAGAGAGAGAGAGAGAGAGAGAGAGAGAGAGAGAGAGTGTTTGTGTGTGAAGAGAGAGAGAGAGAGTGTGTGTATGAAGAGAAAGGGGGGTGTAAGAGAAGGAGGATGATGAGGAGAGAAAGAGGTAGTGAGACGGAGAGAGAGAGAGTCGAAAAAAGAGAGAGAGAGAGAGTGGAAGGAAAAGAGAGAGTGAGTTGGAGAGAGATAGAGGTGGTGAGGGTGGGAGAGAGAGAGAGGGGGCAGAAGAGAGATAAAGGGGGAATAAGAGAGGGAGGTAGAGAGAACGAGGTAGATATAACCCCCTCTGTTTCAAATCTTTTTATCTGCATTCTTATTTAGTTTCATTAGCCTTTCTAATTTAATATCATATTTTATTACATTAAAAGTTAAATACTTGCACCCACAGGGTGCATATATTTGCTAGTAAATGTAAAAATGGTAAGCTTGGTGGAGCTACGATTACCACTTGCCTAAATTCATTTGCTCCACATAAATGACAGTTTTCAATGTATGGGGTATTTCTGTCGCATCCTGTAAAATCTCTCGTCTGAGGTCATCTTTTTTTCTTTACTATTGGGTGACTTTCGTTTTATTTCATTTCTTTTATAACTTATACATAATTCTAAAAGACATCGATGCGATACTTTACAAATAGCAGATAATAACTTCAATTTATATGGTGGGTGTACAAGGATTGTGCATGGTGTCTTGAACAAATTTTGGAAGCAGACACACCCCACAAAAGAGCACTTGTATATCCACTTGCTTCATATCGTACAAACCATCTATGTAAGACAAACAGGCATGCTGGGCACTTGTGGAGATATATATATATATATATATATATATATATATATATATATTAATAATGGAGATTTGCTTCCGGTTTTTGTCTGTAACAAACACTACGTCACTGCTTACGTCACATTACCCAAAATTGTCATAACATAGAATAAATACACTCAAAATTTGAACATGCAACATTAGACAGTCCTCATTGTTTTTTAAAACAAGTTTTAATAAATACATGACTGGTATTATATATCTATGTATAGTTTGTTTTATTTTAATACATATTTAAGGTTTACATTTCAAATTGTTTTATTTTTTAATCCGTTAATGAATTTGATAATTTTACTTACTTAGAGTACAAACTCGCTGACATTACATTTTTAACTCCCACCCCTCAGACAATATGATTCAAAAATCTATTTTTTATTTTGCTAGTATATATAAAAGCCAAAACCTACAGCCATCAGCTCTGCACAGATACTGGATGCTGCACAGAGAACCTTCCAGGAGCAATGGCCAATAGAGAATAGTGGTGAGGAAAAGTCATGGTGATCCACACTGTCGGCACAACACATGATATATATATATATATATATATATATATATATATATATGAGTCACATCTCCAAACACCTAACACGTATAGCACTACTCAAAAAATCCATTTTGATACACTCCCTACTCTTCTGACACCAACAACCGACCACCTCTCCCCTTATTCACAACCTCCCAATTCATCAGTATGAAAATGTTCACTATTGAAGCAAGAAATCTATCCTAAAGTCCTGAAGAAGGTCTAACAGACCAAAACGTTACAACGTCGACATCACTACCTACAATAAACATCCATTTTCTACGACATCCCGTGTTTGTCTACCTTTCTCCACATATATATAAACACACATTAACCTTAATATATATATATATATATATATATATATATATATATATATATATATATACTCTACACTCATTGTTATATTTATTATAAAGAATAACCTGATATGACCACCTCTGTAATAACTAGGAAAGTGTTCAATACTCCTTAAATAGAGCAATGTTATGTTAATGTAAAATATTTAAAAAAATCTTTCAAAACGTTGTGTTTTAAGAGTTCATATATATATATATATATATATATATATATATATATATATATATGCCTACCAAATATTTATAATACTATGGATTGACAAAAGCACCAGCAAGCAGTAAATTTCAATAAAAAGTTCACTGTGCTATGTCTTGTCAAATAACCAGCAAAAGTAAAAAAACGCCCCCAGCCACCAAATGACAAACCAAATAACCTATCGTGAAATTTCCTTACAAGTTTTTTTTTTTTATAACGGTTCCCATCTTAACATTCTATTTTTTCCAGATTACTAAACAAAGTAAATCTTTTTGATCGTCCAAAAATTAATCGCAGATGCTTATCTCGCAATCACTTGATCTTAGTGATAATTGCTCTAAATAATATTTATCGAAATGTGATACACATTTACCGAATTATAGGTAATCAAATTCGCATAAAACCCAGTCACAAATCAGAGAAATGGTGGTGAGACCATGACCCTCACCCCATGCGACGCCCGAGGGGGGCTTAGGATTTGGCTTTTTGGGGAGAATTCAAGGCGCCAATGCAAAAATTCTCATGAATATTAGGTTTGCTATGGTTTAACATTGAGAACAAAAAAATCAAAACACACACAAGGACAGAGACACACAGACAGACAGACAGAGAGAGAGAGAGAGAGAGAGAGAGAGAGAGAGAGACAGACAGACAGACAGACATATATACACATATACACCAAATGTAGACATCTATGAGGGTGGGCTGAAAAAGTTCAGTGGCTGAAAAGTTCAGAGAATGACGTCATAACTGTTGTTGGTAACTTTTCAGCCGACCAATGGGATCCAAGCACCACAACACGGATGGAAGTGTGTGAAATGCAAGGAGAATTACTTGAAAAATAAACCTCATTCGGTCACAGTCCATGAGAGTATCTTGGTTAGACTATGAACTTTTCAGCCGACCCTCGTATAAACCTTATTTGGTCACATTCCATGAGAGTATCTTGGTCAGCTAATGAACCTTTCAGTCGACCCTCGCACCTCTGACAATTAGAAATATAAAATTCAGTCTTAGAAGTAAAAAGTTCCAAATTGACAAATCCAAATATTAAATCCAACATTTGCAAAAGGTATTTTCCTTGCTGGAAACGTCAAATTAAACGGGTTATAATTATGCAAAAAATTTAAATTTGACCATACAACAAAATGGTATATGCATAAACCAGAATCTGTTCTTGTGAACGAAACACATAAAATTCTCTGGGACTTTGAAATAAAAACGGATCACCTTATCCCAGCAAGAAGGCCAGACCTAGTGTTGATTAACAAAAAAGAAAGAACTTGCCAACTGGTGGATTTTGTAGTGCCAGCAGATCACAGGGTGAAGCTAAAGGAAAATGAAAAAAATGGACAAATACCTGGACCTTGCCAGAGAACTGAAAAGGTTATGGAATATGAAAGTCAAAGTGGTACCAATTGTAGTTGATGCACTTGGAACAGTCCCAAAAGGATTAGAAAAGGGTTTGGAAAGTTTGGAAATCAAAGTTTGGAAGGATTGAAACCATTCAGAACACTGCACTGCTGCAATCTGCCAGAATACTCAGAAGAGTCCTGGAGACCTGAGGAGACTTGCTGTCACTCAGACTCCAGTGAAAGACCATCAACTAATGCTAATGTGAAAACTCAAAAGGAGCAAATAATAATAATAATAATAATAATAATAATAATAATAATAATAATGAAGCGAATGCAGCAAACTTGCACGACGAGAATACAAATCTAGACACGACTGTGTTGCAAAGGTGATCCACTGGGAATTGGGTAAAAAATAAATTTTAACCTTACGACAAAATGGTATATGCATAAACCAGAATCTGTTTTTAAGAATGAAACATTAAATTCTCTGGGACCTTGAAATAAAGACGGATCCCCTTGTTCCAGTCAGAAGACCAGGCATTGATTAATAATAAAAAGAGAACTTGGCAACTGGTAGATTTCTGCAATTCCAGCAGATCACAGTGTGAAGATGAAAGAAAACGGAAAGATAGAAAAATACCTGAACCTTGCCAAAGAATAACAAAAAAAAAAAAAAAATGTGCAACATAAGTGTGAAAGTGATACCAGTTGTAGCTGGTGCACTTGGAACGGTCTACAAAAGCAAGACTAGAGCAACTGGAAATCAGAGAAATAATTGAGACCATCCAGAAAACAGCTTTGTTGAAATCGCCTAGAATACTTAGGAGAGTCCTGGTGACTTGGGGAGACTTGTTTCCACTCAGGTCCCAGTGAAAGACTATTAGCTAACGCTGGTGTGAAAAACTCGTAAGAAGATAGTGATAATTAGGTTCAAGCACTGAGAGAAGAAGTGTGACGACTACAAAGAAGACTATGTTGAAAAATAAACCTCATTTGGTCACATTTCACGAGAGTATCTTGAACTTATTAAATGACCCTCGTATCAGGATCAGCGTATTTGCTTCTCATCCCACTTTGATGACGTGACACATGGACATTTTTATGTGAGCCCACCCACAAGCCGAAGCTCATAGATGGTAGGCACAAAAAATGCGTTGATCGCGTCAGCATTCCCCTCAAGGGGGTGCCTCAGGCACTGGGAAATAAATCCAGTCCTGCCCCTTTAAATCAAGGGGGCAGGTATTGCCTTGGGGAAAAGCCCCCTGGGGTCAACGCTGTTAATTTTACTAAGCCGTTTCAGAGGCCGAAACACTCTGAAGCAGGGTCAGTAAACTAGTGTGACCTTTTTGTAAGTTTTGTTCTTTGTTTATTACGTCTTTAAATTCTATTTCGATGAGAGTGTAGTATCTGTGTGCTGACCTCAAGGTCAAAGAGTTGTTCCCAATATTTATCTCAGTCGGTAGAGCGTTCGGCTAGAAACCGCAAGGTTCCTAGTTCGATACTGGTCCTCGCCGACTCAGTAGCACAGGGATCTGTGCGGTAAAGTAAGGAGCTGATGGTAGGTGTGGCGCTTCCCTCAAACGCTAAGATAATTTCCTTGATCTTGCACTAGAGAAAAGGGGATAGACTCCCTCGCTTATTGGCTGATACCGACTTTAGGCCGCCGCGACGACTTTACTTACTTTACTTTTATTTATCTCTTGTATCTGAGCTTTTTTTCTCCGAACTTCCGTTTGTAATATGATTTCTTTCTTTAATGGCATAGTAACTTTTTGGGTTATTTGATGCCAATACCATCCTTGTAGACGAACAGTAGTGGTACAATCTAACCTATAACTAAAATAATGTGGGGGTTCATACCTTTCTCAAACCTCGTAATCCGTACGGAGAAAGGTGTTTCTGGTTACGTATCCCATTTAAATATGGGGTACCGCTCATCTGATTGGCTGTTACTAACAACCAATCAGATGCGCGGTACCTTGTATTTGAATGGGATAGAGTTCTACAACCGTCCAAAATTATTTTTTTCCCTGTCAGGCGTCTTTTAGCGGCTATTGTTGGTGGTTGTACCAGAGTTTGATCACCTCTGATAGGGTCAGCAGGGCGAGGGAAGTCTGATGTTGGAAGACCCGAAACTTCCCAATGAACCCTGCGGATTACATCACTGACGACAATCACCAGCGCCCCAAATGTAGGAGCGTATATTTAAAGTTGGTCCGAAAGTAAACGTAATATCGCGACCCCACTTAGTACAATCTCGCAGTCTAGCACGTTATCCATTACAACATGGGGAATCCCCACCCCGGCTGGGGTAAGAGTGTAATATCTATTTTTCTTCAGGAGAGTTCCCACTATCGTAGGATGTTGAGGTGGTCGGATGGTGTCATATGCTTGTTTTAGGATAGGATTCGGCAAAAGTAAACGAAGTTATCCTGCTTCCACTAGGGGAGGGGGTTTAACTCCAGTGTGACACGAGTCGCGGGGGTCATAACTATATGGCATCCTTTCCCATGCTTACGTGCATCGAACCCCTCGTTAAAAAGACCACGTGTCACTAACTAAAAACAATTTGAGTACGGACTCTGCTGTTCTTCGTGTCCTTGGGCCCCCATCTTGTGTGCCCCCGCCCATCTTGTGTCCCTCACATTAAAATGTGTGGTAGTGAGTTACATCTAGGATTAGAGTGTAGCCCCCTCAAAGTTTTGTTTGGGTTGGATCCAGGTGTATTATCTGTATTCTCTACCACAACCGAGGTCTTCTCTTTAGACGAGCACCCCTAAAAAAATCATGGTTGGTTTCTCCTTTACTTTTGTGACATCTATGCATATATAAAGGGAAGTTGTGTGTATCTGTATGTCCGGAGGAAACTAAGAAAATAAAACAATTAACAACATTGTAATTAAATATATATACACATTCACTATCACCACATCTTGGTTTTTGAGCAAAAATAATGAAAATTTAATTTATATTGGGAATATAATTAGAAAATAAAATTCAAATGATAACAGCGTGGACTTTTTTTTGTATTAAGCATTTTGAATAGCAGGCATTAATTTTTCTTTTCAGGGTGTTTGGATTAACGCAAGGTCTTTTTTATATTGTGATTCTAATGGGACTTCCTGTGAGAATCCAACTCACGATTCAACAATAATTAATCTACGAGACTACCTTTTTTTTTTACACCTCTCTACCCACGCGACGCCGGGTAGCCACTTTTCCCATACATACGTATGTGGGCATATAGAACCCTATGTTAATCTGACCACGTGATATATTTTACCCCCGGGGAGAGGTGTAGGGTAGTGTAGACGTAAAATCAACGGTGTTTGGTGTCTGTTTCTCGTCCATGCATGTTTTTAATGGGTTTAAAAATCGTAATTCAGAACAGATTAACCAAGCAGTGCTACTCATGCGCTGAGTGGGTGAGAACTGATATTGAACCCAGAAACTTGTAATTCCTATGCAGATGTTCCACAGATTGAATAAAATAAACAGAGTTGCCTATTGTTATCAACCAAACTGCTAAACCAAGAAAATTGTTTTGTTTTCTTAGGTAAAGAGCGACACCTACTGTCAGCTCCAATACGTTTTACCGCACATACAAAATTGCCCAAGTGTGCTACTCATGCGCTGAGTTGGTGGGACCGGTGTCGAAACCAGAACCTTGCAATTCAAAGGCAGATGTACAACCGACTGAGCTAAATCTAGTGTAAATAAATTTGGCAGAGTGGCCTATGGTCGGTATCAGTCGAACAGCGAGGGAATCTATCCCCTTTTCACTAGCGCAGGGATTTTTTTTTTTTTTGCAGAGGTGTAGCGACACACCTACCGTTCGCTCAGATTACCCAAGCTTGAATTGCCTTTACTTGCGATTTCACGTTTCTTGTATTTACTGTTATGAAATTTGGAACTAAATCGTAGAATACGCTGATTGTATCCCCTACAAAGAGGCAATACACGCACCTGAAAAAGGTTTGTCTAGAGCAGGGGATCCCAACCTTTTTCAGCTCATGGCCCACTTTGAAACAGAATTTTTTTTTAGGCCCATGAAATTATTATAATAGAAAAGATATTTCCATTTTACAAGATATTTATTTAATCAAGCTGCAATTTTAACCTAAGTTATCTTATTTAATTGGCATATATAAAGTTAATATATATAAAACATAATATAGGGGGTGTATCAGGGTGTGTAAATCTCTCCCCACTCCCCCCTACCGTGAATTAGTTGACATCTTACTTTCTAGAAAATATAAATTTGCCACATATATGATTGGATTTTGTATATAAAAAGTGAATGCTCTGAAATCAGATAGAATTATAATATTTCCTTGGCCCACCTGAAATTTGCTGTGGCCCATTTTGTCCATGTGGCCATAGACTGGGAACCCCTGGTCTAGAGTATGATTAAACTGCATCCAGTGGTGAGGCTCCTGTTCCCCTGGTAGGGATCGAACTTACAAGTCAGTATTATTGATCTCCAATACTACTTAGTAAACGTACCTCATGGTCCACCCTGTCGGCAGGGATTAGAATAAGCTGTATTGCTTGAAAAGGAGTAAGACCGCACCCCACAAAGGAGGGGACAGGATATGACACTAAACTGCATCCAGTGTTGAATGTTACAATGCCATATACCTTATTTGGGTATATACACCAGAGTTCTTTATATATATATATATATATATATATATATATATATATATATATATATATATAGAGAGAGAGAGAGAGAGTATAGAATATCAGAGAGATATATAGACACATAACTTACTTGGCCGTTCTTTATTCTCGTCGCCATGTTGAATATTCACATCTTCTTCTTACTACTTCTGCTGAGTCTGGCTGTTTCATCATTACTTTTAAGGGCTTCTTCTGGGTTAACTCCTTTCTTCATGCAATTAACTGCAAGACGTATTTTCTTGCACAAGATTTATTTGCCCAAAACTCATCGCGCGGAGCTGAGTCTAACCGAAGTAGGACGCGTCTATCCTACTTCACATCTCGGCTGCAACTGACTAACTAGTCAAATCACGTGACGTGCGAAATTCCCGCTTTTATCAACGTCTGGTGTTTTTACACAGAAACTACTGTCTACGTGCTGATTTGAAGGTCCTATTCTACATGTGCTTGTCAACAATCTATGCTACCACATAGATTATGTAACATTGATAAGATGCAAAAATATTTACGATATATATATATATATATATGTATTTAAAAGACTTTTGAGTTTTTGGTTGAAATAAATTTATTACGGAATGACGATTTGTTAAGTTTTTTCTTTGAAAGTTAAATATTGCTCTGTATTTAATCTAATTTATTGATTATTATACATTGAGTTCTCTTTAGGGATTTATAAAAATCCTTGTATGAGTATATGTTTGCACCTACAAGAGCATACAGTATGGTTGTACAGTGAGATTTTGAGGAACCCAGGTGAAATCATCCCTTACTGCCAGTCATTTGGATACCTTACATATATAACTATAGTGTGGCACTGTTTCAACTTTTACTGGAACGGTATGCCAAAGTGCAGTATTATTGCGAGAGTGCTCAATATAATATAGAGCTATTATATAATTTAAAATAAATAAATTAATATATACGGGTTTTATATATTTAATGACATAGGAGCAGTCACGACCAATGGTTTCATGCATGCGTAACCGCAAACATTCATCATGTGAGCTCTGGTGTGAGTTGAGTATTCCTACATTGACATTACTCTCATATCAACCTTGACCCGGAGCGGTAGAACCTGTTATTTGTCCCATCTATGGGACAAATAAATATGTTTAAAAAATTTAGGAAACCGTCCCATATCACTGATTGCAAATAATTTTCATAAAGAATAGTCATTTGAATCTATGATTGTTTACTAAAGATTTTTTTTTTTATTATTAATTATTTGTGTGAACTTGTGTGCAAATCATTAGTATTAGATAGGAATACTTGAAAACATGATTGCGTGCAAACGAATTCTTATTACTAAACGAGCAGGACCTGTGGGTATACCACAGTATGATAATTTAATTATTACAACCCATGATAAGTCTACTTAAGAGCTATTGCGAAATAATTCAATATGTAAAAAGTAAAACAATCTTAATTTAACTCTCCCTCTAACACATTTTTCTTTCTTTCTTTCTTTCCTTCTTTTAATCTTTTCATTATGTTCGATTGAAACATATTAGCGCTATAACTTCCGCGCGCTCATCCCCCCCCTCTCTCTCTCTCTCTATCTATCTATCTATCTATCTATCTTCCCCTGCTCCTTTTCTTTCTTTCTTTCTTTCTTTCTTTTTTCTTTCTTTCTTTCTTATTTTATTTTTTCTGTGTAGCTTTTCCTTTTCTTCCCCTTCTTTCTTTATAATAAAAACGGAATAGTCCATTATTTAGCTGAGGTGACGACACTCATAAGAAACCAATGGATAAGCAACACCAGATAATCAGAATTTGTATTTTTGCCTTCCATCTTGGACGATTTGGACGGTCTCATTTTTAACCAGAGGGTGTCGCAAGATGATAACGATCGGAAGAATAAGGACCAAGAGTATCAATATATAGATATGAATTGTTACTTTAAACCATCAAAATAAGAATGTGTGTGTGTTCCAGTGAAGTAGTGGATAAAGCTAGGGAGTTCGAACTCCAGTCACGTGATTGAGAATTTTATATATAAGGTGTGTGAAAGATCTCTGCTCCTACTTATAGACTAGGCCAGAATAATGTGATCTATCTCTTGGCCAATCACTGGCAGTACTCTGAGGCTGATACAATACTTAAACCGACCCTACTGGTCATAATTACTGTAACATTCGTGGACGACGGACATAGGATTAAATCACTGGACCGTTACCAATACGCAGGATAGGACTTATACGCTTACCAAAGGATTCCATAACACAGGACTTTCTTTAAGCCCTATTTCAACTGGCCAAGGATGGCACTTCAAAACTTTACACTGAGTATTAATTTGGCATTAAATAACCCATTAAGGTTGATATGCCATTAAATAAAGAAACCAGACACATCAAAATTTGTGCAAATAGAATAATTATATACACTACCTTCTAAGTCATTTATTGAACCATCAATGGGTTAGATATTACCACTACTACTCTTCTTTAAGGATGACTTTGGCATCAAATAGCCCACGAAGGTTGATAGACCATTAAACAAAAGAAACCAAAAGGAAACCAAACCATATAAATTAACAATTAAATCATGGTCAAGATTAAGATTGAAAGACTGTGTAGCGCCAATCTTGCCGCTGTAGGTTGTTATTGCAAAAATATTTGAAATCTTGATGTCTTTTTCGTTGGGTTCGAAACCGGTGCATTGGCGCCGGTGAGGAGTATACAAACTTGTTTTAGCTTCTACGCAGGTCAAACTTTTATATCTACACTACGTATGTGTGTGTGTGTGTGTGTGTGTGTGTATGTGTGTATGTGCGTGTGTGTGTGTGTATGGGCGTATGTGTTTACGTGTGTACAGCACGCACCGCTTCAATTCTATTAACGTTGAGTAGAGAGAGTGACATTCAAACAGACGTTGCTAAGATTGACGCTTAGATAATGGACTGACAAAATGTTGATATGCGCCTCTGTGTGTGTGTGTGTGTGTGTGTGTGTGTGTGTGTATCTATAGGGTGTGTGTGTGTGTGTGTCTATAGGTGTGTGTGTGTATGTGTCCCAGTCGAGTAGAGGGAAGATATATTTTTGCATACTTATATAGGTATAAACAGGAGTATATAGATAAACATTTGCTAAGTTTGGCACAAGGCAAAAAATGGATGTTTATTAATGAGAATCGACGTCTCGACACTAGTGGAGGAGGGCGTGGCATAATGGCTAACGTACTGGACTGAGACTTCGTGATAAGCGATTTCGATATGCAGACTCCAATGATGATGATTTAGTGAGTCCTGGGACGCACATATTTGCTTTGAATGAGTTCCTGGGAAAATTTACGGGTCTCAATGAAAGCCGTCTAACTCCTACCTTGTAACCTATCCTGTCCAATTCGTTTCTAAGAAACTATTGAAATGTATTTACAGCTTGAAATGGTGAGGGAAGTAAAAAGAAAAACACTGGGACGCATAGATACGATTTTACTGCGTCCTTTTAAATTTTTGTGCGTCAAATAAAGAATAATACATGCTGTTATCATATAAATTTTATTTCTTAATTATCTTAATGAATCTATCAGCATCTCTGAGACTCGCTATTACGTTCAATTTCTGACTAATACCATTGGGAAAGGTATGATCTCACTTATTCTACCAGGATAAAATATCATGTGTCAAATGATTGATATTGTATCATATATCATTGGTCAAATAGGACAGCTAACACCAAACACGTCCGCATCTGAAGTCAATAAAATCAAATATCATTTTGCATGCACATTATTAAATTTCAATATGCTGCAAATGACGATTTTCGGTAATATGACGTAAGTAGTGACGTAATTTTTGTTACAGGCAAAAACCGGAAGCGAATCTCCATTATTAATAGATTATTAATAGATGAGATAGAATACGTGATACCATATGACTATGAATTATTTATATCTCTATATCAATACCCGTGTCCTACAAGATTCTACCGTTATCATCTTGCAATAAACATACTGATTAAAAATGAGACCGTCCAAGAAGAAAGGCAAAAACGTAAATCCTGATTATTTAATGTCGCTTATCCACCGAATTTCATATTACCTATTTCAAAATGAATCGTTCAAAATAAAATGAAAATTTTAAAAAGCTAATAAGAACAATAATAAAAAGATTAAAAAATTAACAAACAAGAATACATGAAGAACAAAATATCTTTAGTAAATTCTTAAATGACTTCATTAGTTAACGGAATAGAAAAAATAACATGCATTAAAAAAAAAAATCTTTACATATATAAAGGGCAGTTGCGTGAATCTGTATGTCCGGAGGAAACTTCGAAAATAAAACAATTAATGACAAAGTAAACATATATACACATTAAATATCACCAGGGCTTGGTTTTTGAGAAAAAATAATGAAGGTTTGATTTAAATTAAATGCAAAAATGTAAACACTGGTATCGCTTAATTCTTATTTCTTCTGATAATCGCTACCCCAGCGAAATAATTGACTATTCCTTTTTTCATTATCAAGAAAGAAATGAAAGAAAAGGGACATGCAACACAGAAAAATATAATAAGGAAGGAATAAAGAAAGAGAGTTGTGGAAAGATAGAATAGAAGAGCCCGCGGAAGCGATAACGTAAATCTGTTTTAATCGAACATGATGAAATGATGAAAAGAAGGAAAGGAAGAAAAAAAGAGTGAGAGAAAGTTAAATCAAGATTATCTTACTTTTTTATATCTTGAACTACCTGATTATCTGGTGTCGCTTAACCGCCGATTTGACTCTTTTTTTTTATTTCACCTAATTTTGAAATTACACTTTCCAAGTGGTCTTTTGTCGCTTAAATTAATGAATTGAAAAAAAAAAAATGAAAGAAAAAGAAGTTACATGTTTCTTTTATACTTGTAATATTAAAATTATGATTTACCGAAGATATTTTCTTTATTAATTTTGAACGGAAAACTATATTCATCCTGCTCATTATGTTATATTTAACATTTTGTCTGGAACGAAAATAGACTACTTAGAAACTGGGTGTTGTAAATTGGGTAAAACTGGAATACTTGAAATAAATTCAAGTCTCACTCAACTAATTGTCGAGGATACAAACGGCTAAAATAAAGAGGGGGGGGGTCGTCGTAACTTTTCTTACAATCATATCTGATCATATAACGTCTGCCGTTATTTATTGCTCGTTGGTTGGGTTTTACGGCATGTCAAGCCTTGTTGGATTATTTTATGCCGAAGACGTTTTTGTTTTATTCATTCTTGATGGGTATTCAGTTTTCTTTGAGCTTATGTTTTTTCTATTTAACCCATCGATGGGACCCTAACAGGTACTACCACTCCGGGTCAAAGTGGAC
>CM042172.1:47629029-47639029 GCA_023376005.1 Doryteuthis pealeii
AGAAAAGAAAAAAAAAAAACCCTAAAAAAACGAAAGAAAAAGCAAAAAGCAACAAGAAGAGGCCAATCAAAAGACAGTTAAGTGAATTCGGCAAAAGAAGAAAAGAAGAAAATAAAAGAAAAGGGCCATAGAAGTGCATCGTCTTCATCTGAGGCGCCGGGTCGACCCTCCTCCTCCTCCTTCTCACCCCCCTTTCCCTCCTCCCCCTCACCCCCTCTCTCTGTCTCTCTCTCTCTCGCTCTCTCTTGTTCTCTTTCTCTTTTATAGGTGGGGTTTTAAGGCTCCAGGGTAAAAGGATGCGGCAAGAACGGATGGGAATCTACGAAGACGAAAGATTTTTAGCACTCAAGAAGGTCAAAGTGTCTGACCCACCAGATCAACCCCCCCTCTCTCTCTCTTTCTCTCTCTCTCTCTCTCTTTCTCTCTCTCTCTTTCTCTCTCTTTCTTTCTCTCTTTTGTCTTCGTACCCCCCCTCCCCAGCGTCAACCACATTTCGGCCTCTATCTGCTCCATTAACATCTTCCCACAATGCACCATTCCTGTTGTCTCTTCACAGATTCAGCCTAAATTTTTTTCATTACCTTTTTAAGACATTTCCTTCTTTCTTTCTTTCTTTCTTTCTTTCTTTCTTATTTTTCCTCTTTCTTTCTTTGTTTCTTTGTTTCTTTCCTTCTCTCTTTCTTCCCTCTTTCTTTCCTTGTTACTTTCTTTTCTTTTTCTTTTCTTTTCTTTTCTTTTCTTTCTCTTTTGTCTTTTTTCCTCTTTTCTTTGTTTCCTCTTTCTTTCTTTCATTCTTTCTTTCCTGCTTTCCTTATTCTTTCTTTCTCTCTTTGTTTCTTTCTTCCCTGTTTCTTCCCTTCTTTCTTCATTCCCTTCCATCTTTCCTTGTTTCTTTCTTTCTTCTTTCCTTCTTTCTCCTTCTTTCCTTCCCTTTTCTTTCATTTTCTTCTCTTCTTTTTCCTGTCATTCTTCATTCATTCATTCTCGCTTTTCTTTTTCTTTTTTCTTTCCTTCTCTCTTTCTTTGGTTTTATTTTTTCTTTCTTCTTTCATTCATGAAATTTCATTCATGTATTCTTCCTCTTTTCTTCTTCTCCTTCCTCTCTCTCTCTCTCTGCCCTCCTCCCTCTCCCCTTACACATACACCCACACCATCTATGTCAGTGTCTGTAAGGGTCGTGAGGGTGCGCAGTGGGGGTGTGCGAGGGGGGGCGGGGGCGTAAAATGTCTACTAGTGCCTGGTGCTTGTCGCCACCGCCTCCGCCTCCACTATCAACGCCGACTCCACCGTCCTTTCTTTTTTTTTGCCACAGACGCCGGCGATGATTGTACCAGTGATGACGCCTCCCAAATGTACAGACTCTGACCGTTAATATCCATCCTCCACAGACAGTAAAGATGATCTTCTCGGATGATAGTCGCCATGGCAACAAGAACGACGACAGGAGCATCACTGAACAGACACGACCGTTCCCAAATTCTTAAATTTAGTCACCCCCGTGTATCATGAAGACGGGATTTTACAAGGACATGGTTTTGATGCAGTAACGCCCATAGACATTTACCCAACCCCTCCGTATAAGCACGATCTTACACAAGGTCAATTTCTTAAGCGGAGTTTAACAGGTTTCAATTTAAAGTTTTCCATCTCCCCGACTGGTTGCCATACCAAGGTTAAAGAGTCCAGTCTGCCCTACTATTTATCCATAGCAGGAGGGAGAATAATTGGATTCATACCTTTCCCAAGAGCATTAGCGCTATGTGAAATGCAAACAGCCTTGCCCAGGATTTGAACTCGTTTCGCCGTGTCCATTTCCTACGAGCGTAACCATTGCACCACGCGCCTCCTTTGTATCAGTAACACCTGTAACCAAGGCTTCCCAACACGAGTAATCAAACCTGAACCTGGTGACAAGGATAGATATGGAAATACATTCAGGAGAAGGAGTCATTTCTGACGTTCACAACATTAAAAAGACTAATAAGAATATGCACCCTCCGGGTGTAAGTAAGGTTAATGTAATGAAATATATTAAATTAGAGAGACTAATTAACTTAAATAACAAACGTATATGAAAAGATTTCACTTATTTTGATTATATTTTAATTGGTTTCTATATGAAATCTTTCATCGGATTATTAAACCTGGTTTTGTTAAAACCAGTATGCAAATTATCCACACCATATATTATATAAACCTTTATTTCTTAGTGATAAGGCATATTGTAGGATTTTAAACGTACTAATAACATAAGATTTTTTATGCAAACATAACTCAGATTTTCGTAGAGACATCGTTAATAAATCAGATTTATTCTATATATTAATGATTTTGACTATAAATTAAATACTCGTTGAAAAACACGCAATTCATGAGTGTGTTATGACGTAAGCAGTGACGTATGCAGTGATGTATTTCGGTTACAGACAGACACCGAATCTCAATAATAAAAGATATTTAATTCACCGTATATATATATATATATATATATATATATATATATATATATATATATATATATAGCGATAATACCCTTGGGAAAGGTATGAATCCATATATTCTCCCTCCAGCTATGGGTTAAATAGTAGGACAGACTAGGATCTTTAACCTTGGGTAGGTAACCAGTCTAGGAGAGGGATAACTCTGAATTCAAAATTCCTGAGGTCAGTCATTTATTGGGTTCGTGGCATTCCTTGATGTACCAATTCTTTTCTATCGACTGAGCCAAAAAGTGTGGAATGGTCCTACATAAGCATTCACCACTATAAACAAATGCTGGTTGTTCACTAGATGAACACTCATGCGTCGAAAATCGACGAGAGAATCCATATATATATATATATATATATATATATATATATATATATATATATATATACCTAACGCCTCTACACAAGCAGGACGCGATACAAATTTATTTTCTTAAGCTGAGTTTAACAGGTTTAAATTCTATTTTTAAAAATTCTTCTAGACGGGTTGTCATAACAAAGTAAAAGAGTCCAGTCTGCCCTACTATTTACACATAAATGGAACGAGAATAATTGGTTTGATACTTTTGGTGAAAAAGTAAAAAGTCTCGTTCCGGCTTTGAACTCGGGTCTCAAAGTCAATTTCTTTCGATGATAAACTTTATACTCTCATTGCTTCCATTTACCGTTGTTATATACTCTTCTAACATCGATTATATAAACGGAGAGAAAGATAGATGATAGATGATATGATGGACTTTCTTACTTCTCTTAAGGGTTGGTCTTCTTCGTTGATTCTTCTTTGTGCAGGGCTGGACATTGCTTGTTTTAACATTTAATTAACACAACAAGACTTGGTTGTTTCTTGATCAAGCTTTTATTTTCAACCCTGCCCATTTGATTCCACAGCGGGCGAACCCTAAGAGACATCCTCTCCGATAGGGCGCCGGTTCACATCTAACTAACTAAACTAAAAGGGGTCAAATAAAAGGCCATTACCCGTCACATCTGTTGGTAACTTTCCATGGACCCTGTTATTCTAAGTTTCGGACCCTATTAAGAATTCTAAATACATGAACGTTCATATTTTATAACTGCTGGTAATTTATGTAACACTGTGTGTACTCGGATATTGTGGAGACACTCGTTCTGTTATGGTTATTAACGTAGAAAATGGACTCGGTGAGAGGAGTGAAAATCCTGAACGAGTTTGTTTGCATTTCACATATAAAGTAAAGTCGTCGGGGCGGCCTAATGTCGGTATCAGCCAGACAGCGAGGGAGTCTATCCCTTTTTTACTAGCGTTAGACAAGGAGATTATTCTAGCATCTGAGGTGGAGCGCCACACCTAGCATCAGCTCCTCACTTTACCACACAGATCCCTGTGCTACTCATACGCTGAGTTGGCGAGGGCCGGTATCGAACCAAGAACCTTGTGATTCCTAGCCGAACACTCTACCGACTGAGCTAAACCGGCCTTTATTTCACATATACTTCACATATTCTTCACTTATATTTCACATTTCACTCACACTATAGGGAAATATTTAAATTCAATTAATCTCCCTCCAGCTATGGGTAAATAGTGGAGCAAACTGTGCTCTTTAATCTTGTTAAGCAATCAGTCTAGGAGAGGAAAACTCTAAATTCAAACCTGTTAAACTCCATTTAAGGAATTGACCTTGTGTCACATCCTACTCGTGGGGGGGGGGAGTATTGAAGCGCTTCAACAATCTAATTCAGCAGTCCAAAGAAATCGGATATGTTTGCACTATTGTCGCTATCAGCCGGACAGCGAGGAAGTCTATCCCCTTTTCACTAGCGCCAGAAGAGGGATATTGGTTTTACTTCTGAGTTGGAGCGTCACACCTAGTGCCAGCTTCCCAACTTATCGTACAGATTCAAGCTGTGATACTCATGTGCTGAGTTGGCGAGGGACGGTATTGAACTCGGAAACTTGTGGTTCCCAGGTGGCTGCTCTACCAGCTCGCCTGAATCGGCACCAGTAAAAAAAAAACACAACCCCCAAAACAAAACAAAAACAAACCAACTAAAGTCTATGGAATTGGTATCAGCTGGAAGTCTATCCCCTTTACACCAGCGCTATGGTCTACCGCTGGTGTAAAGGGAGATTGTTTTTGAATCTGAAGTGGAACACCATACCTACCATCAGTTTATCGCAAATATCTGAGCTGTGCTACTCGTGCGCTGAATTGGCGTGACCCGATATCGACCTCGGAATCTAATGGTTTCGAGGCCGATGCACTAACGCCTGAGCTAAACCACCCGACGAAAATTCGTTTTATGAAACGGATATTTCTGCATCTCATATTCGTCAAAGAAAATTGCATTTCTTATTCTACGTTATTTGATATCAGAGAGATAATTTCTCTCCCAGAATAGAGTGTCCCAGTCTATAATGGAGACGATATATCAAACATAGAAGAGCGAATCTTGAATTTATACGTACACACACACACACACACACACACACACACATGCACATACTCACATACACACGCGCGCACACACACACACACACACACACACACATATATATATATATATATATATATATATATATATATATATATATATATATATAAAGTTAAACCTAATGAGTCAGATATACCTATTAACAGTTTCGCTTAGTAGCTCATCAGGACAAGAATCAGATTTTTGCCCTGATGAGGTACTAAGCGAAATATTAGTAGGTATATTGACTCATTAGGTTTAACTTTATTATTTGCTTTATTTAGGTATTGAGCACTTTTTAGTTTTTAGTTTTAGATAATCTTAGCGGTTATATATATATATATATATATATATATATATATATATATATATATGTCTGCGAAAGACGATGGAGTAAAGCCTAAAAAGTTTTTTTAACTGCGTAGTCTTGGAGGGTTGATATGAAGGATGTGCTGTTGCCCAATCAGCAGATCCCTCTCTCCACACTGCCGCTTTGCTCAAAAGGAAAGGTAAGAGACCAATGCAGTTTGGCAACGGCAGTGTCGCTGGAGTTACTGTGTAACGCTCAAGTTCAGCGTTACCCCATCTTAATACCAAACCATCCGTACGAGTAGGATGTGACACAAGGTCAGTTTCCTAAGTGTTGTTTAACAGGTTTAAATTGAAAGTTTTCTTTCTCCTAGACTAGTTACGGAGTTTAACAGGTTTAAATTCAGAGTTCTTTTAGACTAGTTGCCCAACCAAGGTTAGAGTCCAGTCTGCCCTACTATTTACTCATGGAGGGAGAATAGTGTAATCCATACCTTTCCCAAGGGTATTAGCGCTATGTGAAATGCAAACAGTCTTGTTCAGGATTTGAAATCGGGGCGACTAGTCCATTTTCTCGTATAGCAGCAGAGAAGAGGGGGCAAAGCTCTACGCATCTAACAAAAATAAGTATAAGCCTATAAAATAAAACGCTTTATAGTCACCCAGAAAGAGAGACATAAAAATGTATTTTAAAACGGTTTCAACTTGCTTACACTACATGCTGTTACTAAATGGTCACCCATCTAATTGTTGAGCTGGCTAATCGTTGCTTAACTTTATGCTTAACTGATTAACTGGTATGAATCAGTGGTTACAGGATAACTTAACCGTAAGCTTTTAACAAATAAAATAAAACAATGCTAGGATTTGTGTGGATCACCCAGTGAAAATCGAACTCATTACCCCGCAGGAATGGGATACATGACAGAAGCAGTTCCAGTCGTGGTAGATACCAATTATAGGTTATAGTATCGTGGTAGTTAGTGCGCTGACAGGTTGTGCATTGCTTTACTCTGTGTGTGATTAAAAAGCCTCTCAGATGAACTTTTGCTCGACGGATTTGAACCGGGTCATTACGCTGCGAAAGCAACCAGAAACATTTACTGTGTCAAAGGCAAAGATGCAGTTAATCACAGTACAGTGCCTGGATCAGGGATAACCAAACCTTTTTTCACAGCCGGATATTTGAAAAAATAAAGAGCGCGGGCCACATTATTATTGTATTCAATACATGCTTGCCAGAACGAAAGCTCTGAAAAAAAGATATATAACCAAATTTATATTTCCATGTTATATTCATGGATTAGTGGCGTAAGATGCACAAAAACAAATTTAACCAACATATCTATTTTCAAAACATTATCAAAGTACGCAACATTAGCAACATTCAAATGTTTATCAGTCAATTTCGTTCGATGGTTTGATTCTGTAGTCAAGTCCATGAAGATTTAATAAGCTTAACATGATATTCAAATTTAAATGCTATCAGAACGTCTCGCGTTCCGTACGTTTTAACAAACAAATTCAAGTACTGTTGGTGGGTCTGATAAAATGCCTTCGCGGGTCGGATCTAGCCCACGGGCCGCAGTTTGGTGACTCCTGGTCTAGAGGGCTAAAGAAATTTTGCTTGGGTTGTTAGAACCTCGACGATCAGTTAATGTTAGATAAGCCTTAAACCGTTGATTATGAGGCCGTACTCCAAGCCATAGTACAAACCATTCATGATAATCCGACAAATCTTGGGGATTATCAGACGAGCTCAGAATCTCAGTCCAATGTGATTCATCACTAGCCTCGACAGAAAAGAGAGCCAGAAAGAGAGAGAGAGAGAGAGAGAGAGAGAGAGAGAGAGAGAGAGAGAGAGAGAGAGAGAGAGAGAGAGAGAGAGAGAGAGAAAAGCCATCAGCCCCAGAAAGCATCACAGTTTGTGTGCATTCAGTGCACCAAAGACTGTCACTCAAGAATTGGTATCACTTTGGAAATTTTTATTTTCTTTCTTTTTTTTCTCTCTCTCTCCTATATATATATATATATATATATATATATATATATATATATAGAGAGAGAGAGAGAGAGAGAGAGAGAGAGAGAGAGAATAGAAATTTCCAAGTGATACAGAAGACACAAATTGAAATGATGGGTTGTACAAGATGTAATTCATAGTCTGATAAATGATTGATTGATTGATGGATTTTAACGGCGTATCAACCCATCCAGGGTTATTTTATGCCAAGCGGTAGGTATAGTCTGATAAAGGAAAAATTAAAAAAAGAAAAGAAAAAAAAAAAAGAAGAATCCTAAATGACTGAGTGTTTCAATTTATTTATTTTTTGAGAACCTGAAAAATGATCATCATCATCACCATCATCACCATCGTCGTACTCAGTGAAAATTAAATGGCGTATCATTTAAAAGTTAATTAGTTCAATTAAGAAAAAAGTTAATTACAAGCTATTAATTTAGAGTATATATATAATATAACACCGACTATTTCCTCTTTATATATATATATATATATATATATATATATATATATATATATATATATATATATATATACAAGATAAAATAGTCTGTGTTGATGAAAAATACTACTTCAAGTGAGTCACATGGCAAATATAATCTACATTAAATTGAAATCATATATATATATATATCCAACACATGCGTTCCAGGTGGAAGGTTATAAGTGAAATTCTAATTAAGAAAAGTAGAAAAATGTATTTTTCCTAATCTGAATATATTTACCGATATTTTTGCTGTTGGCCCAGGTTGTTAATTTCGGGATAGGGTTAAAAAAAAGGCTCTTTTTTGTTCGTGTTATGTTTTTACATCAATTTATATAAGGGAGATTCAGTGTTTCCCTGTCTCTAACCGAAACAACGTCACTGTTGACGTCACAATAACGCAAGGAATTGTAACTTTAGCAATGAGTATTTAATTCATATCTATAATCAAAATTCTTAATACATAGAATAGAATAAATATCATTTGTTAACGATGTATATATGATATTGATATAATGGAATGACCCATCTCCCCCGTACCTCAACAGTGGTGATGGTTCTAGCCACTATTTAAGAACACACATATTACTGTGCAGAACTCACTTGAAGTACTTAGACGACGGACTCTCCTTCTAATACTCACGTGACCTTACTATATAACAGATATATATATATATATATATATATATATATATATATATATATATATATATATATATAACACCACTCAATAAGTCCCGGCCCTGATTAATAAAACAACATTTAGGTAAAATTCGACGTTATTTATCAACAGTCAGTGTAGAAGCACCTTGCGGACGCCGCCCTGCATTAGAATTTGTTTTTTATTCAACATACATATACCTATGCCAAACAAAACCAAATTTAAAAAAAATCCCCACAGATTCAGGATATAATCGAAACGCTTCACCTTAGAAATTCTTTAATTAAGAAAGAAAGAAAAAAGAAAGAAAGAAGAAAGAAAGAAAGAATCAAAACCGAAAACAAGAAAGAAAGAAAGAAAGAAAGAAAGACTCAAAACCGAAAACAAGAAAGAAAGAAAGAAAGAAAGGAAGAAAGAAAGAAAGAAAGAATCAAAACCGAAAACAAGAAAGAAAGAAAGAAAGAAAGAAAGAAAGAAATGAATGAAAGGAGAAAAGAGGTGACAAAAATAAATAATGAATGAAAAAAAGAAAGAAAGAAAGAATGAAAAAAGAAAGAAAGAAAGAATGAAAAAAGAAAGAAAGAATGAATGAAAGAAACGCTTCTCTAACAATTCGAGGTATATTTGTGTAGTTCCCATCTCGCTTTTTCCTTGGGTTCTTATGGATTTAGGGTAAGGGAAGAATTGGGTGGTTAATTTCAGTGATTTTTGCGATGGCTGGAATTGACTGAAAGAATTTTGAAGAATAATCAAGCTAAGTTCCAATTACCGTCGAATTGGGAAGACACGGCAACAAGCGATTGTAACTTAATACAATCCCGCTCCAAGCACCAGTGGCCCCTGTCGCTATTCCTAGTGCTTTTTTCTGAGCCCCCAAAACCAACATTTGAGGATGTCCCACAAACCAAAAGAATGATAACATCAACTAGGGACCAAGCCTCACCCAATGTCAGTCCAACCCCTAAGCCAATGCCGTCAAAAATACCCCGTGCATTATCAAGATTACTCCCCTGTAATCGGCCAGGTCGAAAGGAACTACGCCCACAATCGGCCAGCTCAAAGGCCACTACGCCCACTCAATGGGGGTGGGGGGAGGAAGGGGAAACGAAGAATAATCAAACTATGTTCCAGTTACCATCGAATTGGGAAGACACGGCAACAAGCGGTTGTAACTTAATACAATCCCGTCCGGTCGCAATTCCACTGCAGAATGACAGGGTATTTATAAAACTCCACAATATCATAGAAACCAAGCAGCCAATCAGAACTCAGGGAATGGAATCACCCAAATGCATGAATGGATCATTTTTGATTTCTATAAATACCAACTGTCTTGGACACTGCTTCAGTTGTGCTTAGCTAGTTGCTGTTATTCAAACCAACAGTAAACTAACTGACTTCAATAAATTTAGATCTTTATTTTCTGGCCTTTGATTTTGCAATATCCACTGATTCGCACAGACGACGATGTGCATTTGAGAATGTAATTGCTCTATTCAAAGTTGATCTGGTTTATGGTGTTCTTTTTTGTTTTGTTTTTGTTTAATGTAGAGGGCTTTAAGTATTTGACGTTTTTTTTT
>CM042172.1:47646529-47681529 GCA_023376005.1 Doryteuthis pealeii
GTGGGGTGAGGGTAATCTTTCGAAAGGAAAGAAGGCAAGAAAGGAAAGTGGGTGGCGCCGATGACGTCAGCGAGAGGAGAAGTGTGTGTGTGTGGGGGGGGGGGGACGGTGGAAAAGAGTCAACGTCTGACAGTGGTGATGTTAAAGAGTGATTTGTCATAATTATGTGTGTGTGTGTGTGTGTGTGTGTGTGTGTGTGTGTGTGTGTGTGTGAAATGTTTTGGGGACCTGGTCGAGGCAAAAGGTGTCTCCGAGTGGTTTTGTTAGGATCAGAAACATCAAACGTTGGCTGTACTTAGTTGGACACAGACAGACAGATGATGGGGTAGACAGACAAGGAACGGACATGGAAAAAGAGAAGGAAGAGGCGAAGAAAGATGAGGTGGATGGGGGGGTATTATTGTGGGGTGGGGGGAGAAGATGAGCAAGAGCATGAAGTTTAAAATCAAAGAAATATGTATAAAAACGAGAATAGGAGAAATAATGTGAGAGACGGTGGCGCTGTATAAAAAAAAAAAAAAATTCCTGGTGGGTGGGGGTAAAGAAGGTGGAAGACTACTTAACGCCAGAATTTAAAAAAAATATAAGAAAAGGAAAAGACAAAAAAAGAATGTTTCATAAATGCCAAATTTTGTCGATCCGATCATGATGAAACTTTACACACATTTGAAGCTAATATTGAATAACAAGTCTAACTAATTGATTTTAGTGCTTTAAGTGACAATTCGTCGAATTTGTAGTTGTATCTGTACTACTGTATGACTGCACCCATTGGACTTTAATGAAGCACCAAAATAATAAGCTAAATGGGAGTTGCACAAGAATGCTGCGTGCGATCCTAAACAAATTGTGGAAGCAACACCCCTTCTGGAAGCAGTTGTACGGCTACTTGTCCCCTAACACACAAACCCTCCAAGTGAAACGAAGACATGCTGGACTCTACTGGAAAAGCAAGGACGAACTCATAAGTGACGTTCTCCAGTGGAAATTAGCACATGGGCACGCCAGTGTAGGCCGCCCTGCAAAGATCTATATTGATCAGCTCTTTGTGGCTACTGGATGCGATCTCATTCAAAATCAATAGAAGTAGCACTTTCGATAGAACAATGTTATAACATGTCTGAAGTTGAATTCATTAAAATGGTTGCAGGTTCAATCCTGACGACGGGCGATAATAACATAGAATGCTTAACATAGCTTAACACTTATACCCGGTCATTGTTAACGGAATAAGAACAGCCTGTCCCGGTAGATTGAATTAAGGGTTTCAGGATCGAAGTTTCATGAAGGCTCCCAATGACGATATAAAGGCTCGCGAGTTTGACAAGAAACACTTGAAGAAGGCCGGAGGGCACATCGGCCGAATTATTGACTGTATAACTATAAAGATGAGGACAGCAGTCTGAAAAATCCAAATGATGTAATTTTCAAATCGAAAATGTTCAAATTCTAACTCTGCCAAAATCAAGTTAATTTCTTTCTCAAATAGGATTTTAGTGGTTAATTCCTTTCTGTTTAGAAAGTCTTAAAAGAAATCCCACGGATTATAGAGACAGGTTACGGCAATTTTATTCTTATGGACATTATCCAAACTTATTTCTTGCTCATAAGATTAAAACCGAAAAGGATTCCGAATTTACAAGAAAGACTTTAATAACTTTGGTTTCTTTCAACCTCACGCAAAGGATTAAATGGTCTTGCTGCTTTCATTTAACAATTGTTGTTGTTTTTTTAATATGGGAACACGTACATGCAACTTCACCACATTTTAACTAAAACCAACAAAAATTAGACCCCAAAAATGGAAGCAACACATCTAGAGAATTTCAGACAACATTTAGCATCTTCTTCTTCTTCTTCTTCTTCTTCTTCTTCTTCTTCTTCTTCTTCTTCTTCTTCTTCTTCTTCTTCTTCTTCTTTCTTTTTTTTCTTCTTCTTGCTTCTTCTTTTCTTCTTCTTCTTCTTCTTCTTGCTTCTTCTTTTCTTCTTCTTCTCTTTCTTCTTCTTCTTCTTCTTCTTCTTCTTCTTCTTCTTCTTCTTCTTCTTCTTCTTCTTCTTCTTCTTCTTCTTCTTCTTCTTCTTCTTCTTCTTCTTCTTCTTTTCTTCTTCTTCTTCTTCTTCTTCTTCTTCTTCTTCTTCTTCTTCTTCTTCTTCTTCTTCTTCTTCTTTTTCTTTCTTCTTCTTCTTCTTCTTCTTCTTCTTCTTCTTCTTCTTCTTCTTCTTCTTCTTTCTTCTTTTCTTCTTCTTCTTCTTCTTCTTCTTCTTCTCTTCTTTTTCTTCTTCTTCTTCTTCTTCTTCTTCTTTTTTCTTCTTCTTTCTTCTTCTTCTTCTTTTCTCTCTTCTTCTTCTTCTTCTTCTTCTTGCTCTTCTTCTTCTTCTTCTTCTTCTTCTTCTTTTTTTCTTCTTCTTCTTCTTCTTCTTCTTCTTCTTCTTCTTCTCTTCTTCTTCTTTCTTTCTTCTTCTTTTCTTCTTCTTCTTCTTCTTCTTTTCTTCTTCTTCTTCTTCTTCTTCTTCTTCTTCTTCAATTCATTTTGGTTTGTTTTCTGGAATTCCAAGAACTTATTCTATTTTGGTACCGAAAAGATTAATCTGAATCAGGTTGAGAATTCTCTCTCTTTCTCTCTCTCTCTCTCTTTCACTCTTTTTCTCTCTCTACCACTCTCTCTTTCTCTTTCTCTTCTCTTCTCTTTCTCTCTTCTCTCTCTTTCTCTCTTTCCTCCTCTCTTACTCCAAAGATTCTGCTCGTATAAGTCCTTCCACTTGATGCCTCTTTCTATAATTGGCAGACCCCTTGATATAAACCCGAAGTACTTGAAATCATTAACATGACTAAGCACCTTACTCGGTTTCGTTGTGTTGAGGGTCACAATAACCGAATCTCATTTACAACAACCGAGGGCGGAAGGTGATCAGCGAAAAGGCATCAAGTTCTTTCATTGAATATATTGATTAACAAAACATCTCTTTGTGGTTTTATAATCGAAGACAAAATTAAAAGAAAAAAATGTTCAATTTCAGAATTGGGCAGGTATTCGTTAAAGCCGACCCAAATTCTGGAAGACGTTCAAGAAAAAGGAGAAGGCTCGAAAAGAGTCAATGTATAATAGTAACATCACCTGATAGTGATCTGAGAAAGATTGAAATATTCAGTTGAGAAAATCTGAAGAAAGTTTAGATAAACAGTAATACAAATGCTGGGATAAAGATAACAAAGATAAGGATACTCGTGAAAAAGAGTTAATGTATAATAGTAACAACAGTCGAGTCGCTAATAAAATATGAACAGACAAGACATCAAAGGGTATGTATTTATGAACCTCTCCACACGAGCAGGATGTATCACTGGACTGCAGGATGCCCAGCTAACCTGATACTCACCTTGTTGCATAGCGCGTCGTCACTGTACTAAATTGCAATAGTTTTATCTTCGTTGTAAGGGATGACAATAACACCAAAGTTATCCTCCAGAAGTTTATTGAAATAAATTCAAGCTTCTTAACTTCGAGAGAGAGGGTCAGTTTAATTAATATATTCAGTCTTTAGACTTTCGGTCCTTCAATTAAATTTCTGGGCGACAAGCTTTTTCAGTTGGTAAATATTAAGTCTAGCTTTTCTGACACCAACTACACGAGGTCCCGCTCGGCTGACTACTGACCCCGATCACCTCACTCTCTCCCGGCTGCCTCCGGGGCTAACTGGACGACTCACCTGTCTCGGGCCCTCGGTTCTTTTATATTCATAGCTACTCCCACGTATTTTTATCTCTTGATCTGATAACGGGCAGTTGTTAAAACTTCTTTGTTTAATAAAACCGGAAATTCATATTTCCGTTTGTACAATATATAACAACCTGATACTCTCCAAGTGCTACTCATCGGATATGTCTCTATGGCTTGGAGCAAGGCCTTGGAATAAACGGTTAACTGACCTTGATTGGTCTTCGAGATTATTGAAACCAGAGCAAAATTTCTTCAACCATTGCTTACTGTGCCTTCATCTTTTACACGAAAAAGGTTTTTGGTTGTTTCCATGGCGTTTGCTATGGTTCAGTTCGAACTCGTAAAACCAGAATTAAACTACATCGCCCGTTGATCTACGTGGCTTTCAAATCACAGACGGAGTGATTTGCTTGTTTTTTTTTTTTTAATTTTTTTACGGCATATTAACCTCTGTGGACTATTTAATGCCGACATAGTTTTTAAAACGATTCATAGCGATAGTTAGGTACTCTCTTTTTTTATTTAAACTCATTTTTTAAACTCATTTTTTAAACTAATTTTAGATGGGACCCAAACAGGCACTACTGCTTCGGACCAGAGTAGAGCTGGGAGAAATGATGATGAAGAGGCATTCCATATTCCCCAGAATTGAAACCTCACCATCAGATAGAGTTTAACGTCATACCCAGGACCCAAAAGACCCTCAGCCACCGCCTTCTAGGTTTTGAAATAAATCAATTCTTAATGGATAATACAATTTTTTTTATAAATACATTTTTCTATTTAACCCATAGATGGGACCCTAACAGGTACTACCACTCTGGGTCAGAGTGGACCAGGGAGCACTGGTGATGAAGGGGCGCTCCACATTCCCCAAACCTCAAAAACTGGAAGCTCACCATCAGATAGAGTTTAACGTCATTCCCAGAACATGTAGACCCGCAGCCACCGCCTTCTAGCACCTATATGATAAAAAGGGGTTGGGGCTTGCCATAAGGGCAATAGGGTTGGGAGAATCATATAGGTGCTAGGGCTTGAGATGACCAGCCGATTGATGGGGGGGGGGGCTCTCCGAACGTCCGACAGATGGATTGAAACAATGCACAACGAATCAGCACACCACCTGTCACCACACTACCAACTGCCGCCGATACCATTTCACTGCTTGAACTGTTTTGGTCATGTGATATACTAGCACGTAGGAAAAGGCTGCAAAGCATTTGACTCAGCCTGGCAATTTAGAAGCAATTTATAACTTTAAAAAGAGATGATAAAGTTCAATGAAAAAGTCGAATTCATTAATTTTAATCCCCAAAAAGTAATTCTTCTAATTTCATCTTTTATAAACTAAATATAAGACCTGGGCGTTTTTACTTACATAACGCCTGGTTTTCTTTTTCTTTCTCTTCTCTCCCAAAACCCACATATTAATATCTTAATTAATGTTGATTATATACATACATATATATATATATATATATATATATATATAATATATATATATATATATTATGGCAGCACTTTTTCTTTTAAACATGTTTTGTTAATTCGCTTACAAACTTTTGAGCCCCCCTCCTACAAATTTCTACTGCCACGGTTTGTTTAAAAGGAACTTGTGAACCCCTCCTACTAATAATTCCTACTGCTACTGCTCGTTTTAAAAGCGAGACAACGGAAACATTCCACCAGTTTCACACCTGATGATGGCACAAAGACGTGCAGAAAGCGCTCGTGAATGAACCTTTGGTGGATTGCTACACTACTTCCACTCAGATATTGAAAAGATGGCCAGACAGTTAAAAAGGATCGAACAAAAACTCGCCCGACAAGAATTGTCTGTAGAGTTTAACAAACAAACACACACACACACACACACACACACACACACACACACACACACGCATATATATAATATATATATATATATATATATATATATATATATATATATGCATGTGTGTGTGTGTGTGTGTGTGTGTGTGAATGATATCAAATGATCCCATGATAGGATTCTGTGTATATAATTGTCATGTACAGATTATTAAGTATGAATAGATAAATAAATATATGAATACCTTAATCAGTCAGAAATAAATTCCTCATATGTAATCATTATCCATTTGAAAATCAGACTTGAAGAGGCAAAGGTGCCGAAATAAATTAATTTCTGATGAACTATATATATATATATATATTTCACGACTGTGCACAGTTTTCGAATGTTCCCCTTCCCATTTCTACTTGTTCCGTCAACCACATTTCTTCATTTAAATAGAAATAAGAACAAAACGGCTCAATTACATCTAACATTTTGTACTGCTGAAAGTACTTGGAAAAATTACAAATTCCACTTTAATATTAAAAGATTGGCCCAGCAACTATATATATATATATATATATATATAATTATAATAATATTATATACACACACACACACACACACACACATATATATATATATGTATGTATGTGTGTGTGGTGTGTGTGTATATATATATATATTATATACTGCCTCACAATGATTGTTACAATCAGTATATGAAATGTATATGCAGACCTAACAAGTATATATTATATATATATATATATATATATATATATATATATATATACGTGTGTGTGTGTATATACATATAAGTTAGGGTAGCGTTGACATGAAGTAAACGGCGCTTGATTACTTAGAGTTTCTCGCCTATGCGATTCCCAACCTAGAGAATCTCATAGGCGAGAAACTGTCAGTAACCAAACGCCATTGAAAATATATCATCATCATCATCATCATCATCATCATCATGTCGTGTTAGTAGCACGGATATCCCTGACAATCTCTGACCAACCTTCCCTATCATTCATTGTCTCCGGCAGGTCCCCTGCGCAGCATTTAGTGTCCACGCAGAAATGGTTAATGTAAGTTTTTGCTGAATGACCTGCAATGTGCTACGTGTAAACATGGCTTTTTGCGTGTCATACCCGTCGAGCTGTATGGGCCTATTGGCAGAGCTATAGATGATGAAACCACAAGCTACACACACATTACACACACCACACACAATCTACATACATATATATATATATATATTATATATATAATTGTTACATCGTCATATACATTTCATATACTAATTGTAATAATCAACCTTAGTCCCATAATAATTGTTAAATTTGCCTCTAAATTCCCTCGAATAAATATAACAATCATTATGGGACAGGTCTTGTCAAATATCCAACCACATATCCCATAATTGTTGTCTCATTTGCATATTAATTTCCACCAATAAATCAAGCCCGAAGAGAGACCAACTATTATTTGTAAACTAATTGACCTTTTAATAATGTTAATAATTTTGACTCCCATATTAATTACAGACTCTTAAAAAGTTACAGCCATGTCATTTTCGACCCTCTAAGCGTCAAAATGGTATTCAAAAACCAACACAGGATTTTACATACATACACACACACACACACACACACAGAGAGAGAGAGAGAGCATTTACATTTAAGTTAAAGTAGCGTAGACATGGACTCAATATCGGCTGGTTACTGGTAGTTTCTCGCCTATGCGATCTTTAGACCACTTGGTCGCATAGGCGAGAAATTGTCAGTAACCAGACATCGTTGAATCCATGTTCACGATACTATAACTTAAAGGTAAAAAAGAACAATTCCCTCGTAAATTCCTACCATAAAATAAACTGAACCCTCATTTTATGTCCGTGTTTTTGCAATAAATGTTTTATTTTTCTTGCACCTGTTATTTTTTGTAATACTGAATATATTTTCTTTATTTGTTAAAGAATAAAGAATCAATAAAATATATTCAGTATTGTAAAATAACGGGTGTAAGAAAAATAAAACATTTATTGCAAAAACATGGACATAAAATGAGGGTTCAGTTTATTTTATGGTAGGAATATACGAGGAAATTGTTCTTCTTTACCAACTTAAACACACACACACACACACACACGCACATACACACACACACACTGTATAAACTCTAATCATAAAAGACTGTTTAATAAACGATGTTTTCGCCCCACAAATATATTTTTTGTCATATATTGCGTATAATGAACGACGGTGAGCTTTGACGTTGGTTTTTTATTATTGGTATATCAACCATTTTTGGGTTATTTAATGCCAAATAAAGTCATTTCGATAAAGAAAGACTCATATTGTTTACAGTAACTGCTGTTGCTTAAGCGATCACCTAATTAAGTGTTGAATAGGCTCATCGCTGTTTAACCTCGATGCTTTCAGTGTGACTAACCGTAAAATATACATATTGATAGATCTATATATATAGAGAGATATAATATAGATATATCATTAAATTGGCACTCACTTATTTTGACAGATATCAAAACATCACCACTTTATTATCTAAGTTGCTCAACTGTACACACATAGGTATGTATTTTTGTATTTGAGAGGAATTTTGTATTATTTGTATTCGATAGGAATACTAGAAATCATTCAACACTATGGAAAATATTTGTATTAGATAGAAATACTTGAAACGAAACTTCAAAGTTATATATATTCTTCTCCTTATAGGCACACATATAAAAGTAAAATAAAGTCGTCATGGTGGCCTAATGTCGGTATCAGCCAATCAGCGAGAGAGTCTAGCCCCTTTTCACTAGCGCTAGACCAAGGAGATTCTTTTAGCGTCTGAGGTGGAGCGCCACACCTGCCGTCAGCTCGTTACATTACCGCACAGATCCCTGTGCTACTCATGCGCTGATTTGGTGAGGGCCGGTATCGAACCAGGAACCTTGTGATTCCTAGCCGAACGCTCTACCGACTGAGCTAAGCCGACTTAGCTAATCCGGCCCTTATACGCACACCTATATTTACATGTATTTATGTTATCTCTATTTATATGTACGTTTGAGATCTCTTTTTTCGTTAAATCCTATCAGAGAAATATTTGATATTATATATATATATATTATTTATATTTCTGCTTGAAGGCAATTATAAATGCATGTATCGAATAAGATTCGATAATTATAGAAAATAATCTTGACAAGTAAATCCCGCAAAGGATGGCTCGCTATGCAGAACACCGTACAGACTGTTTCGACTTTATTAAGTCTCTTCAGCGATGTATACTAACGAGACTCTCGTTTCGACCCGGGGGACCGGGACTTCACAGGCATAGTCAGAGACCATATCCGTTAGCGAACAATCCCTGCGAAATTAACCTTAATTTTAAATTAATTTTATGCGATACATGCATTTATAATTGCCTTCAAGCAAAATATAAATAATAATTTGTTCAACAATGCTTCTATAAACAGACAAACATCCAAAAATCTATATATATATATATATATATATATATATATATAATATATAATTCATTCATTAATTTTTGTTTGATCATTTAATTTTCCACTGGAGCTGCTATTTTTTTAGATGAAAAATCTCTGTTTATATTTGATTGGTTTGTTCTTATATACAGACCCCCCCAACCTCTTTTGTAGTTATATATATATATATATAATATATATATATATATATATAGTGAATATGCTAAAAAACCTATCTATTGTAACAAAACTTCACCTTTTTCTCCTACCCTCCTTATTCTAAATACAAACATCCCACGCCTCAGATCTTCAATAATAAAATCCTACAAAAACCCTTCAACGTCAAATCAGAGTCTGAATGTCTATTTATTAAATTTCTAAAAATTTCAAATCAGTTCGTCAATTCTTTTCTCTCTTTCTCACAAATACAACAATCTGAGGAGGCCGGTGGAAATAAATTTATAACTGTGAGTATCTCTGATATTCAAGCCTTTTATTTATTAAGCACTGTGTATAAAGTATTTTATTCTTATACACGGTTTAGATCATTATCCATATTTCTATATTAAAAACAAATCCAACTGAGAATTATTTCCACTACCAATTTATCTGGTGATATATATATATATATATATATATATATATATATATATATATATATATATATTATTTATTTAATTATATTAACTAATACAAATGAAAAGTCTGTCTAACCATTGGTTTCTGAATATCACTTTTTTGGTGTTATTCGTCGTCAGAGACGTTGACTTTTGAAAAAATGGACAGTTTTTAAACTTTTGGCTCGTGTTTACGTGATCCGAAAAATTTAACCTATATATATATATATATATATATATATATATATATATATATATATATATTAAACAACCTAATTCAAAATGAAAACCATACAGTTGAGGAGGGTAGGGTAGAAGTCGAATCGAGGATTAATTAAAAGAAGTAGCAAAAAGTATTTAAGTTTCAATACAGTCAGATATTATATTAAATTAGAAAGACTTCTGAAATTAAATATGAACATAAAAAAGATTAGACTTATTTTAATTTTATTCTAATTGATTTCAATATAAAATTATACATAGGATTGCTTTTAATACATTTAAGAATAAAAAAAATTTGAAATCTATAAGATCAAATAATTATTTATTAAACACGGTTTTGTTAAAATGGATATGCAAATTATTCCACCATATACTATGTAATCATTTATTTCTTAATGATATATAACGCACATTGCAGGATTTTAGATACGTTAATGATAGGAGCTGTTTTGAGGTAAATCTATATCAGCTAAACCTTTATAGAGACATTGTTGATAAATAAGATGCTAATTAAGATTAAGTAATGATTATTTAATAACTATATATATGATATATACCGTAATAACAAAGGGAACTGTGCGTTGGTGGTGAAGTAGTTTTGGTTACTGTCAGAAAAACACATAATCTCAATTATAATAAGAGTCAATGGGTTAACGATCGATTGGAAAACAATTCTTTAAAAAACAAAATACGCAAAACTCTTAAGCCTAAAATAGATTCTCTTTGTTTGTAAACAGAATGCTTAACAGTTTTATTGTTTAACTAGCAAAACCTGTGAATATACCACAGTATGATGATTCAATTATTACGACGTTTGATATGTTTACTTTAGAGCTATTACTAAATAGTTCAATATGTAAAAAGTATAATCATCTTCATTTAGCTCTCTGTCACTCTTTTTTTCTTTCTTTCCATTTTTTCATTATATTCAATTGAAACAGATTGACCTCATCGCTTCCGCGCAATCACCCCATCAGTCTATCTTTTTCTTCTTTCTTTCTTTCTTTCTTTCTTTCTTTCTTATTGTATTTGAATTAAAACTGAATTCAAACCCTTGAATTCCGCATAAAAATTGACCTCGTGTCACATCCTCTTGGTAATTACATACTAAAGATTTGAATTTTCCTTCTTCTTGATCGGTTGCCATACCAACGGGCAAAAACCAAATCGGACCAACTATTTACCCAGCGCTATGTAAAATTGAATCAGCCTCTCTTTCACACGACTCACTCATCAATTTATGATCTCTCTCTCTCTCTCTCTCTCTCTCTTCCTCATCTCTTATTTCTCTCTCTTTTCTCTTTCCCTTTTCTGTCTCCCTCTTTTTCACCCTCTCTCTCTCTCTCTCTCCCCATCTCTTTATTTCTCTCTTTTTTCTCTTTTTTTCTGTCTCCCTTTCTTTTTCCCCTCTCTCTCTCTCTCTCTCTCCCCATCTCTTATTTCTCTCTCTTTCTCTTTCCCTTTTCTGTCTCCCTTCTTTTTCACCTCTCTCTCTCTCTCTCTCCCCATCTCTTTATTTCTCTCTCTTTTCTCTTTCCCCTTTTCTGTCTCCCCCCCCTCTCTCTCTCTCTCTCTCTCTCTCTCTCTCTCTCTCTCTCTCTCTCTTCTCTCTTTCCCTTGCTCTGTCTCTCGATTTTTTCGTTTATTTCATGTACGTTATCCTTTTTCTCCGTCTTCGCTTAGTGAATATACAAAAACAAAATCTCATATTCGTGTGGATTATCTATTAATTGTATCATTAACACACTCACTGATCCCCTGCAAGCCGCGAAATGATACCGCCTCGTCCAGGATTTGAACTCGTATCCATTTTCCCACAATGAAAACCATTAAACCACGGACGTCATCTTATACCAGTTGTAGACCTGGAGAAGGATGGGCACTGGCAGTTTATTCATATCCAAAACACACTGCATGTGTAGCGTGCCCTCCATCAAACAGGGTTACGGGTTTAGTGAGATTGAAAATGATAACTATAGTCAATTGTCTACACACACACACACACACACACACACACACACACACACACACACACGGATAGGAGTTCATTATTATTTTTTCAAAATATTCATTCAGTTAAGATGGAATTTTTTAAAAATGACATGCTAGCTGAATTATCCATTGAGCTTAAAAAGGGGAATATAAGTGCAATGTGTGTACAATGTATGTGCAATGTGTGTACAGTGTATGTGCAATGTATGTAGACCGACGCGCAGAGTACCCACTCGGATAGTCTGAAAGCTAAAAGAGAGGAACACACACGACTGAATAAGAGTTAAACAAAATGGGCAAACCAGTCTGAGGGAAGGAGAAGCGGGACCCGTGAAAAATGCAAACGCGTTGGTCTGCATGTGTACACCAGAGATTTTCATCTTTACTTCCATGGGCAGAAGAACCAGCACCCCTCCCCCCACTCATCAACCCCCTCCCCCCTTCGACTCCCCCCCCGTCACATCCAGCATCTCCACAGCTTCATGTTGAGTTGGGAAAAAAGACGAGAGGAAGCCGTCAGCCAGACCCGCGTCACTGGCCACCGCCCGCCGCCCCCCCCTCGGCCACGGCCCCAAAAGAGGGGGAGGGTGGCAGGGTGCTTGGCGGTGGTGGTGATGGAGGGGGGGGCATCGTCTTTCAAATAGTTCTACTTGGCTGGCACTGATTAGTACGAATAACTTTCTTAGTTTCATCCCAGATTACGAGGCGTGAGTAAATTGTGTATAAAATTAACTTTGGGTCTTTTTTTTTTATTAGAGAAGCAGAAGGGGTTTTTTTTTGTTGTGGGGGGGTGGGGGTTTGGGGGGGGTTGGTATTTGTTGGGTAGTGAGATGAGAATGAGTTAAGGCCCAACCATGGATGCTGGTGTGTTTTGCAAAGATGAAGAATTTCTGAAGGATGAAATGAAGAGAGAGAGAGAGAGAGAGAGAGAGAGAGAGAGAGAGAGAGAGAGAGAGAGAGGGGGGGGTTGAAAGAGAATCATGAAAAGAAATCCTAAAAGCGGGAGAGAGAGACAGACAGAGACAGAGGGTCAGAGAGAGAGAGAGAGAGACAGACAGACAGACAGACAGACAGACAGACAGAGGGGGGATCGGTGAGTGAGGATGAAATTAAATGAAATAGCGATTAGAAAGGGTCATCAAAAACTTTAAAAAATACGAAGAGATAGATCAATAGATAGTGTGTGTGTGTGTGTGTGTGTGTGTATGTGTGTGTGTGTGTGTGTGTGTGTGTGAGAGAGAGAGAGAGAGAGAGAGAGAGAGAGAGAGGGGGAAACTGGGTTCAGAAAAAGAGAGGAAGAGAGGGTGTGTGGGGGGGGGTGAGAGAGAGAGAGAGAGAGAGAGAGAGAGAAAGAGAGGGGGGGGGAATAGAAAACAAGAAAGAGAGCAATAAAAAAAGAAAGAGATTCCGACTCCCTAAAAATGATTTCATAGATAAATCAATGAAACACGAAAGAAAAAATCATTTTAACAAACGAATATCATATCGACTCGTCGAATGAATTTCAATTTTGGTTCAAATAAGTCAAAATATAAAAAACAACAGTTAGTCATTATTATGCATATACATTTCAATTTCAGTTTTATTTATTTCTAACCAACGGTAATAGATAATGGCTAATTTGTTTCACTTGTGGTTTAACTTGAATTAAAACATTTTATTCGCATGTTTATTCTTTGTATTACCATTTAATATATCCCTCCTTTCAACAGTTTGCAATGAGCATTGTATATTATATTTAAGATTTGTTCTTAGCAATTGTGCGAATAAAAGATAATGTTGAATTAGATTGTCCAATGTTTATTGACTCGAGTCTTGATACCAATCATTTGTAAGTTAACTGGAACTGAAACCCTTTTCCCCAATTTTATTCTCTCTATTATCATTTAATCTATCACACTTTTCAACAGTGTGCAATTTGCATTGATATTCAAGCTTTGTTCTTTGGATGTGCGAATAAAAGATAATGTTGAACTGGATTGTCCAATCTTTATTGACTTGAGTCTTGATACCAATCATTTGTGAGTTAACTTGAACTAAAACCCCTTTTCACAAGTCAATTATTTGTATTACCATTTAATATCACCCCAATGTGCATTGTACATTAATATTTAAGATGTGTTCTTTGCATGTACGAATGAACGATAATACTAAACTGGATTGTATAATGTTTATTGACTCGAGACTTGATACCAATCATTTGTGAGTTAACTTGAACTAAAACCTTTTTCACAAGTTAATTCTTTGTATTACATTTAATATATCACACCTTCCGGTAGACTTCAGCTCATTTGCCATTGTGTCATTTCTTTATTTAAATGTGCGTCTTATATGCTGGTATATATTAAATTACGTATTATATGCTGGTATATATTCAAATGTGCACCTTATATTCTGGTAAATATCTAAATGTGCGCCTTATATGCTGCTGAAAAGTTAAATGTGCGTCTTAAATGCTGGTATATATCTAAATGAGGGACCGGTTTAGCTCAGTCGGCAGAGTGTTCGGCTATGAATCTCAAGGTTCTTGGTTCGATACTGGCCCCCGCCAACTCAGCGTATGAGTAGCACAGGGATCTGTGCGGTAAAGTAAGGAGCTGATGGTAGGTGTGGCTCTCCACCTCAGGTGCACAAATAATCTCCTTGGTCTCGCGCTAGTGAAAAGGGGATATACTCCCTCGCTGTCTGGCTGATACCGACATTAGGCTGCCCCGACGACTTTACTTTTTACTTTATATATCTAAATAAGTTTATTATATGCTGGTAAATAAAGTGACAATGAGGTTGGACAGTGGAATGAAAGAGTTTTGTTTGGAATTCTCTTTTCATATTTTACTATCAAAACCTGTCATGGGCAGATTTCAGCCCATGGGGCCACATGCGGACCGCGGTGCTTTTCCGAATGGCCCACCTGTTTATGAGAAGCCATGTGTCCTTAGAAAGCTCGCTTCTCGACAAGATTGCCCATACCTACTCTAAACATAAATATTCAAACAGGGACAGGTAACCTTTTCTTTTTTGGTCGTGTAGTAAGTAAAATAGGCGGAGTGGCCTATTGTCGGTATCAGCCGGATAGTGAGGGAGTCTATCCCCTTGGGTGAGAGTGGCCTACTGTCAGTATCAGTCGGACAGTGAGTGTCTATCTCTTTTTTCCTAGTGCTTGACCAGTGAGATAGTTTTCTCTGAGGTGGAGCTGAACACCTACCATCAGCTCCCCACTTTACCGCACAGATCCAAGCCGCGATACTCATGCACCGAATTGGCCAGGGTCGGTATCGAAGCAGGAACCTTTAGGTTCAGAGGCGGATGCTCTACACTGACAAACTTTGGGGAGGTCACTGTGGAAATAATGATTCCGTAGTCAACATAAAAGCATGGCTGCTATATCCATTGTCATTTTTATTGACATTTGTAATACGCATAGTACTTATTGTCTGTGTTTATTTTTTAGACTAGCACCCCCCACCTCAATGGCACAAGTATCTAAGTTTTAATATAATCAAATATTATAATAAATTAGAAAGACTAATGAAATTAAATACGAACACAGAAAAGATTAGGATAATTTGTATTTTATTCTAATTGATGTCAATATAAAATTATACATATGATTACTTTTAATACGTAATAATATTAAAAATCAATAATACCAAGTAATTCATTATTAAACACAATTTTATTAAAACCGGTATGAAAATTATTCCCACCATATATTATGCAAATATTTATTTCTTAATGATATATAGCATACATCGCAGGATTTTAAACATTAATAATGTGAGCAGTTTTGAGGCAAATCTATCTCAGCCCAACTTTAATAGAGACATCGTTAATAAATAAGATGCTAATAAAGATAATAATATAATGACTATTTCATAATCCTTGAGAATATAACTTGAATAACTAAAGAAATCGTGACGACAGTGATGACGTAGTTTCGGTTATAGACGGAGAGTTACATAATCTTCATTTTAATAAGATTTTCTATTTATTCATTTATTCATTTACGTATCTATTTTAAATTTTTGATAGACTCGAAGTTAAACTGAGTGCCAATCTAAATAGACAAAAATCAATCCGTGACAATTTGATATTAGTTCGTAAACATTAGGCTTAAATTTAGGGGGGGGGATCGACGGTTTAGGGTGGGGGTGGGGGGGAACAGACGGTTTATAACAATATCTATGTACTCCATTTACTATATGATTTACCCCCGAAAAAATAACAAAAACTTACCTTTTTAAATGATAGATCAAGGTCGATTGAGTTCAGTCGATAGAGCACCTGCCTAGGAATCGCAAAGTTCCAGAATCGATACCGGTTCCCACTCACTCAGCGTATGAGTAGCACATGCGGTAAAGGAATAAAGTGCTAACGGTAGGTGTAGAGCTCACCTCAGCAAAACAATCTCCCCGATCTTGCGCTAGATAGAAACCCTCGCTGTTCAGCTGATACCGACAATAGGCCACTCCACAGATTTTTGTTTCTTCTTATTAATAGATAATGACAAGAATTTAGAATTTAATGTGTATCATAAATAAACTAATAAAAATGATTTTATCTATTTTTAGTCACATCATAAAAATGAAATAAAAATAGAGAAATATTTTGTTTAAAACTGCATTACATAACCTAAGAAGTATGTCATCAAATTTCTTTGTCTTCAAGCGGGGATTTTATCGAGGCCGGCTATATATATATATATATATATATATATATATATATATATGAACAAATATATATATAAACAAATGTGTTTATTTATGTCTATAACCTTGCTGATGAGACCTAATAGGTCGAAATGTACATTCAGGGATTGACATTTTCTCCATTCGTTTAGCCTTATATTTGAACATATATGCCCGCCTAAATTCATTAATTATTAACTAATTAATTTTCAAAATTAGGTATGACTTCAATTAAGCACATATCCTCAAAAAATATATATGCAGTACTCCATCGAGTGTTTGTCTACATTTCTCCATATATCTTACAAATGTCTAGCCACACTTAAATAGAAACTTAATAAGTCGAAACACGTGTCTGTGGATGACTATATATATGCTCCCCATCCCCCTAGGGTTGAGCACTCTGGGGTGGGGATTTTCGCTGATGACCACCAACTAAAAGCGTAAACGCGACCTTCTCCTATATATAAGGGATGGAGCACTCTATGACGGCCTTTACATAGAAAGCGATGTGTGTATTAAAAACAGTTAAAATTCCCTCCGCATTCTGTAGGTGATGACAGCCTAATGGTTAAGGTGTCGGACAGACACCCAACCGATCGGATTTCAATTCCGGCTGTAGATAGCTTACAGAATGTCTAGCCACACTGAAGAGACTTGATAAGTCGAAACACGTGTCTGTGGATGACTCTCTCTTTCTCTCTCTCTCTCTATATATATATATATATATATATATATCCATTCAGTACTACATCCAGTGTTTGGCTACTTTTATCCATATATATATATACATTCATACATATATACTCTCATAAATATATATATATAAATATATATATATATATATATATATATATATATATATGAGAAAAGTAGATGTAGTACTGGATGGATGTATATATTTATTTATTTATTTATTTATTTATATCCCGTCTGATGATTGTGTTATACACGTGAAACTTGAGTAACAATAATATAATATTCCTAATTTTATATTTCATGTTTTAATACCTGCTCTGCTTTCATAACATTGAGCACTATTTCTATGCATACACTTTTCTAATTTGTTGTCACTCATTATATATATATATATATATATATATATATATATATATATATATATATAAAATGCATAAAAAACATCTTTAAGAATCTGAAACACGTATCACATCGAATTAGGTAAAAATAAATAAATGAATAAACAAAATTCAAACCGATGATTGTTTAATAACAAATGCTTTGGAAAAGTTCATATAAAATATTTAAGAAACTGACTATATATATATATATATATATATATATATATATATAGTCAGTATCTTAAATATTTAATATTAATTTTTACAAAGCATGTGTTATTAAACATTCTCTCTCTCTCTCTCTCTCTCTCTCTCTCTCTCTCTCTCTCTATATATATATATATATATATATATATATATATATATATATATAGTTTTGTAGAAAAATATTTGAATTTTATTATTAATGCTTTCAGTAGTACCTGGTGTTGCAGTATGTTTGTGTGCCATAATTAGGGGAAACGAATTCTATAAGCCTTATGGAACACACAGTTGCATGTTTTCGTATCTGATAATTACTAATAATTAATTATATGGTTTCAAGGGTTTATCTCAGCCGGAAGAGCATCCACATTGAAACCACAACGTTCTGGGTTCGCTACCAACTCTCGCCTACTCAGCTGAATGAATAGAACGGCTTGGATCTGTACAGTATAGAGAGAAACTATGGCGTGTGTGTCGCTTCACCTCACAATCTCTTCGGTCTAGTGCTAGCGAAAAGAGGATAGACTCCTACACTGTTCGGCTGATACCAACAATAGGCAACCACACTGAATTTACTATTTCTTAATAGATGATAACAATTTAGAATTTAATGTTTATCATAAATCCGCTAATAAAAAAAAACGATAATATCTATTTTTAGTCACATCATAAAAATGAAATAAAATTGAGAAATATTTTATTTATAGACTGCATTACATAATATAATAACATTACATAATATAATAAGAAGTATTAGTAGTACAGCTAGGATCATTGTCATAAAGCTGATGGTTGGTATAGCGCTCCATCTAAGATGCTAAAATAATCTCCCTGGTCTGGCGCTAGTGTAAAGGTGATAGAATCCATCGTTTTTCGACTGATAACGACAATAGGACATTCTATCTATTTTGAAGAAGCAGTAGTAATCCAACGTATGTATTATTAGAAGAGTGCTCAATATCTGTGATAGAGCGTTAATAGATGAATAAATAGATAAATAAATATTTTAGTATATATTTATATGCATGGGACCATGTCTGCTACAATTTTTTTTTCATGCTATGTTAGTTTCATTTTTATTAAGCGGAGCAATCATCAGGCAGCGAAAAATGTTCAGTTTCAAAACTTTATCGCTGCCCGATGATTGATACGCTTACACACACACACACAACATATATATATATATATATATATATATATAATTTCTAAAGAATAAAAGCTTAAAAACCGGGTATATAGCGATTATGGTCCATTTCCACCCGTGGGTATCTGAGACCCTACGAGTTTCATCAGATTATTATTTTTATTCAAACTGGCAAACAATCAAATTCAGCTTACATTTAAACATCTTCATCCGCTCCCAGGGATGATATCGTATTTCACTTCCTTTTAGCCTTTTTGGTGCTTTAGAGCTTTGATGCTATCCCGGACGAGTGGAAATGGACCTTAATCGCTATATCCCCGGGTTTTTTTTAACTTTTTTCTTTACAAATTACTATGCTCTGTTTATAAAAATTAAACATTGAGCTCTCAAACGTGACCTGAGCATTGCAGCACCCAACTGTTGGAGGAAAGGACCAGTTTAGAATCATTGTAATACGAAATAACTTGGTATCCCACCCAAAAAGTATATATATATATATATATATATATATATATATATATATATATATGAATCACGAAAGGGGCATATAAAAAGAACTGTGTGATAAGTATTGATATGAAATTCTGCCTTGTTATTTTATCTTTCAAACATTTATACATCCCCTCTCCCCACCGCCGCCGCCGACGACGACGATTTGTACTCATTTTTTTATCAATTGACATTGTTTAGTTAAGTTCAATATCAAAATTGTGAATAATTCTCAAACAAAATCAAATCTTCAGGTCTTTTTTATGAGACAAGTTTAATCTTCGATGAAACAGAAAAAAAGGTCATGGTCATCTTAAAAAAGATATAAAGAAAGATTAAATTCGGAGATAGGAGAAACATAGATCGTCAATATAATGTTGGTTGTTTTACGGCATATCAACCCGTTTCGGAGCGCCCTGTCGGCTGTAGCATTAGAACGCACCAACTGCACCTCTGCAGAGGAGTAAGACTCCCCCTATGGGGCCACCGTTAGCATAGAACCTTCGTGGTTGAGCAGTCCGTGACTTGCAATACTCCACTTTGGCCCTTTCTTGGGCCAGACGGGCGGTCAGAGAGCCCCCCGATCAATCGGCTTCTCATGTCAAGCCCTAGCACCTATATGATTGTCCCAACCGTATTACCCTTGTGGCAACCCACAACCCTTTTTATCATATGGGTGCTAGAAGGCGGTGACTGAGGGTCTACATGTCCTGGAAATAACGTTAAACTCTATCTGATGGTGGGGTTCCAGTTTTGGAGGTTTGGGGAATGTGGAGCACCCCATTCATCACCATTGCTCCCTGGTCCACTCTGAACCGGAGTGGTAGTACCTGTTAGGGTCCCATCTATGGGTTAAATAGAAAAATGTATTTATAAAAAAATCGTATTATCCATTAAGAATGAATTTATTTCAAAACTTTGTCAGCATTAAATGACCCACTGAGGTTGATATGCCGTAAAACAAACCAAAACAAATCGAACCCGTTTCGGTCCACTTAATGCCGAATCAAGTCATTTTGATAAACAAAGGACTCAGGATGTTTACAGTACCTTCCGTTGCTTAAGTGGTCACTCAATTAAGTATTACACAGGCTCATAACTTCGGGGGTTTATTGGAAATTGGTTGATTTGTTTAACGGCATATCAACACTTTTCGGGCTATTTAATGCCAAATCGTGTCATTTTGATAAACAAAGGACTCGGGTTATTTACAGTACCTGCTGTTGCTTAAGTAGTCATTTAATTAAGTATTAAACAGGCTTATCGTTGCTTAACTTCGGTGATCTCGCGGCAAAGAAGAAGAATGCCCTATGGTTGGAAGAGAGAGCGAGAAGAGAGAGAAGAGAGAGAGAGAGTGAGAGAGAGAGAGAGAGAGAGAGAGAAAGAGTGGGATAGATAGAGATGTTTGGTTGGTTAGAATCAATAGAATCAATATCGCAATGACAGTGTAGACGTTCGAGTTTTCTTCTTGTTTTTTTCGTGTATCAGGATGGTAGAGAAGGTTTCTGATATATTTTGCTTAACCGCTTTTAATCACGTCACTGCTCGTCCTCAGGATAGGTCTTGGATTTAGTGTTGTTTGTGATGCAAATTTTATACGTTTCGGAAAGTTTATTGCAATTTTTTTATGAGACTGCTGCTTTATCAAGTTTTAATATTTATATAGTTAATTAATTAAAGTTATTACTGTTGTTTTTTTGTAAGTAAGAATGTTATTAAAGATGTTTAGCATATTGGATAAAGAATATGGGAGACCACAACAATCTGGACACTGATATACAAAAAACAAGAAAACTCGAACATCTTCACTTAAAGACCATCAAGAATAAATAGTCCGCGGTCTTTTACAAAATTCGCTTAAACAATATATATATATATATATATACTGATGAGAAGTAAACTTCGAAACACATGTATGAAGATGACACACACACACACACACACACACACACACATATATATATATATATATATAAGTCATTCACAGACACGTGTTTCGACGTTTCACGTCTCTTCGGTGCGGCTAGACACAACTATCATATATATATATATATATATATATATATATATATATATAACGGACCATGCCTTCCTTATGCGTGCATCAACATCCCTTTCTGTGTATGAGATATTACTACCTAGGTACGTGAAATGTTCTACTGGCTTTAAAGTTTTACCGCCGAGCGTGGAGATATCGCCTTTCTTTTTAAAGAACTTTTGAACTCTGTTTTATCGGAGTTCACATAAAGACCGATGATCCGCGCTGCCTTCTCTACGCTATGCAGCAGGGATTCGGCCTGTTCAGGTGTATCTGCAAGAAGCCCCAGGTCATCAACGTAGTCTGCATCCGTAATAGTGTGCGCGGGATATTGTCTGCTTCTTGCCTTTTTAAGTATTAGGCCTTTTTCTCTTATGGGATCTAACAAAGTTCGCAGTACATAGTCTAGGCATATTATGAATATATACAGTGCCAGGTTATCTCCTTGTAGGACTCCAGCTACTATGTCAAAGAAGACTGTATCGATGTTGTTGAACGCATAGGGAAGGCATAGTCCGCTATAAACAGACTGTCAGTTATATGGAACTCAGACCTCCCCAACAAGTTAAAGCGACAATTCTTCCAGGCCGTGGTGGTGTCGATGCTGTTGTATGGCTGCACCCCTTGGACCTTGACGAGGCGTCTGAAAAACAACTGGATGGGAGCTACACAAGGATGCTGAGTGTGATCTTGAACAAATCGTGGAAGCAACATCCCACAAGAAAGCAGCTATACGACCACATGTCCCTTGTTACACAAACCATCCGAGTAAGGCGAACAAGACATGCCGGACACTGCTGGAGAAGTAAGGATGGGCTAATAAGCGACGTCCTTCTGTGGAAACGGCACATGGACATACTAGTGCGGGCCGTCCAGCAAAGACCTACATAGACCAGATATGTGCCGATGCAACATGCTCTGTGGAGAACCTCCTGGGGTCAATGAATGATAGGGAGGGTTGGCGAGAGATTGTCATGGATATCCGCGCTACTGGCGCGACAAGATATATATAGTATAGTATAGTATAGATTATCTTGACAAAAGAATGTCGAACTTCCGAAATACAGAATGAAATAAAATGAAACTTAACACTTAAACACCAACTGAATGTCTTATTCATTTCACCACCCACGCTTCACATATAATTCCAAAAATTAAATATCATAGGCATATATAAACTACATATGTACAAATATATATTCACACTGAGAACTAGACTCACCAGATATACCAACGAAGAAGCATACGTGGACTTCACAACGACATATATATATATATATATATATATATATATATATATATATATATATATATATATATATATATATATATATATATATATATATATGCTGGTATTTCTCCGTTTTAGGAGTAAGTGTCACTTTTTGCCACGTACAAGGAAGTCTTTGTTTCAGCAAATTATTTGTTGTCCACCCCATAAAATAGAAAGGGCGGCCATAGGAGATGTGTGAAATGCTACTTTTGGCAAGTAAATAGCGTGAGGCGGGAAACTAGTGAGGGCACCTGCCTCCTCATCACGTAATTAACTCCCTGATTTTTCAGAGCTCGGAATCCCTGATCCAAGTGACACCCGTCCCCTAACACGCAGAATGGGAACAAGAGACAGCATTCTTACGAATAGTCCTCTTGCTGAACGAGAAAGAAAAGAGAACGAACTCCCGAGTTCGTTGCACCGGTGAACCGTTAGTCATGTCGGGTGTCTATTCGGGTAGTTAGAGTACAGGTATGCCGCCTATGTAGACGGGTGGATGTCGGACGGGTGGATGTTGGACGGGTGCTTTGGGCAGAACACCGTAGAGATCATCAGATAACGGGTGAATAGCGTGGATGAATATAATTATTTAAAGACTTGAACAAAACCGGGTGTATAGATCATTTGATAAAGAAATTGACAAGAAAAGAAAGAATAAGGAAAATAGAAAATGGTTCTCTTGTAATTTACACATTCACTGCACAATACCCTTTTTGTGTTATCCCTATCTGGAAGATTATGCTGCGCCCATCTGTCAGATTCAAATTACAAACATTTCAACTGCTACAAAATAATAAAACTTTAGGAAAATCCGCCCTATCGACTGGGCTCATAATATGCTGACAGTAACCTCTGCAGAGGGAGCCCTGTCGGTGGGGGCGTAAAATACACCAACTGCACCTCTGCATAGGGGTAATATTCCTCTGCCAGAGTTGAAGGTCACGGACTGCTCAGCCATCACAGGTCACTCCCCACGGCCAAGTGGTGGCTCTATTGGAGTGGTGGCTTACCCCTCTGCAGGGAGGGCTCTGCCGACTTAGGCTGAAGAATACGCCGACTGCATAACTGCAGTATGACTCCGCCCCTGATGGGGTCACCTGTTGGCCGTCGGTGGTGACCCGTGGTTCTTAAAAACAGAATCTTAGTACCAAGGCAGTCCATGGCCAGTAACAATCCACTTTGGTCGTAGATACCCTCTCCGATCAATCCGCTGGTCACGTCAAGCCCTAGCACCTATATGATTGTTCCAACCCTGTTACCCTTATGGCAACCCCCAACATTTTTTATCATATTTATCATATGTGCTAAAAGGCGGTAGTTGAGGGTCTTTGTGTCCTGGAGATGTCATTATATTGCATCTAGTGGTAAAGTTCCAGTTATGTAGTTCTGGTGAGTGTGAAGTAGCCCTTCATTGCCATTACTCCCTGATCTCCTCTGATCCGGAGTAGTAGTACATGTTAGGGTCCCATCTATGGGTTAAATAAATAAAAAAATATGTTTAAAGAAATCAGTTTTTACAAGAATGAGTTTTACAAGAATAAATAAAACAAAAACATCTCCGGCGTAAAATAACCCCAAAAGGATTGACATGCCGTAATACACAATCAACCAACTAACATGTTATAAAAATTCTCCTCCAGGGTTTGAACTCTGTTTGATGTGTCCATTTCCTATAACAATAACCATTACGCCACAGACGGTTCCTCAGACCTAAATACACACACGACGTCGGACCACCATCCTCATTTGATACGACAAGGGTGGAGGTGCTTTTTGCAGATATGGAAATGACAAGACAACACTTGCTATCACATCCTGCTCATTTTATATAATAAAAAAAGGGGTGGGGGGTTTGCCATTTGGGTAATAAGGTTGGTACCAATTATATATAATATAATATACATAATATGATTTTCTTTTTTTTTTAATCTGTAGAACCTGAAATTTTGCGCTAAGCAAAAGCCATGAACTGAAGATTTTGTAGTAAGAATTGCTGTAAGATGTATTGTTCTAGTGGATTGCATTGCTCGTGTCGTGGTCATCACAGAAGAAGAAGAAGAAGAAGAAGAAGAAGAAGAAGAAGAAAAAAAAGAAGAAGACAAGAAGAGATAATGATGATGATGATGATAATGATGATGATGAAAGAAGAAGAAGAAAAGAATGATGATGATGATGATGAAGAAGAAGAAGAAGAAGAAGAAGAAGAAGAAGAAGAAGAAGAAGAAGAAAGAAGAAGACACTGGGAGAAGAAGATAATGATGATGATGATGATAATGATGATGATGAAAAAAGAAGAAGAAGAAAATGATGAAGAAGAAGAAGAGAAGAAGAAGAAGAAGAAGAAGAAGAAGAAGAAGAAGAAGAAGCGACTTTATTTGATATAAAGATAGAATACAAAATTTAAGCACTCTTTTTAATGTACTTATGCCTAAAAGGATTAAGAGCCATGTTTATTGCCCGGTGCCTGAGGCGGCCCTGAAGGAGAATGTTGACATTTTTTGCACTGGCCTCGTATGAACTTATTCCAGCGTGGTTTTTCCCTGAACCAAAACTTTCTATTATTCTTGACACACTTGAATTTGAATGACGTCATTGGTCTCAACCTGGACAGAATAATTAGGAATCTAAAACGTCTGTGGTTTGAGGGCATCGAAGTGCCGTCACATGAATTATTCCCCCCCCCCCAAATCCTGGAGATGTGACGTTTATGAAGGTATCAAGTTTATTCGACGATGATGATTATATTTCAGGAATTCTTGATATGTTCAAGACATGGGAATCTTTTCAAAATAAAATGCCAAAAAAAAAAGAAAGTTATTTTGGGGAAATGAAGAACACTTATTTGTTACAATCAATCAATCATCATCATCATCATCATCGTCATCATGATGTCACGCTGACAGCACGCATTCTCATGACTATTTCTTACCAACTGTCCCTATTGTTCATGGTCCAATGGTTTTGGACTCGTAGAATTTGGACTCGTCTACTTCAGTCGAAATCCTGAACGAGGCTGTTTGCATTTCACATAGATCTAATACCAAAAAGGTATGAATCCAAATATTCACCCTCCAGCTATGGATAAAATAGTAGGGCAGACTGGTCTCTTCAGCTTTGGTATGGCAACCAATCGAGAAGAAGGAAAACATTACTTTGATTGTTATTGCAATCACCTAAGTATCCACACACACACACACACACACATACACACATACACACACACACACACACATATATATGTATATATATATATATATATATATATATATATATATATATATATATATATGGCCTATGAAGTCAAGCACTACACTGTCTAGGATGAAGAACAAATAATATACAATTACTTATCTTAGAATTGAGAATGAATTAAAGACGTATCATATATTTATATCTCGGTTAGATGTATAAGATCAGAACAAATGTTAAGGGCTGTTGTTCTTTTTGATTATTTTTTTCATTCTCTATTTTAAATTTCGATTCTACTTTATTTTGTATTTTCATTTTCTTTTCTTCAGGATTTCGACAATTCATCATCATCATCATCATCATCATCATCATCAAGGCATGGATTCCTTATAGTCACTCTTGCCATCCGTCCCTATCGCTCTTGACAGCATCAGCCCTGGTAGTTGGGTATTTAGAATACACGGACTGCACCTCTGTAGAGGGGTAAGCCTTACTGGTGGATGAGCAGTTCATGACATGCAACACTCCAATAAGGCCCATACTTAGGCTAGACGGATTGTCGGAGACGCCCGCACCGATCAATTGGCTGGTCACATCAAGCCCTAGCACCTATATGATGGTCCCAAACCCATTGCTCTTATGGAAAGCCCCAAACCCTTTTTATCATATATATGCTAGAAGGCGGTAACTGAAGGTTTTAATGTCCTGGGTATGACGGTGAGGTTCCAGTTCTGGAGGTCTGGGGAATGTGGAGTACCCCTTCATCACCATTACTCCCAGTTCCACTCTGATCCGGAGTGGTAACACTTGGTAGGGTACCATCTGTGGTAGAATATAAGAACATGAGCTCTAAAAAAATTGTTTAAAAAAATGAGTTTACTAAAAAAATTGAGTCGTCAAAAATGAATAAAACAAAACGTCTTCGGCATAAAATGACCCAACAAGGGTTGACATGCCGTAAAATCCAACCACCCACCCAACCAATCAAATTGACGGCATCAAGTGTCCGCACAGAGCTGATGAATATATGTTCTTTGTTTAGGCGAGAATATTTATTTTATTTTTTTTATTGCAAAACTTTCGACGACGGCTGGTTCTATGACGAATCTGTCTTAAAGACGTCAGTTTACGACCGTCAGCGTCTAGGGTGGCGGCCGATCCCGGGTTCAGGGCTGACGTGTCAAAATTCCCCGTTGAGAATGTATTACAACAGGTGCGCAATCCCTTAATAATGATGATTATGAGGATGATATAATTTATGCGCAAATAACCGACATGATAATAGTGTAATTAATATTAAAATGTAATTTGGTATGTGTGTGCATGTAAATGTACATGTGTGTGTGTGTGTGTGCGTGCGTGTGTGTGTATCTGTGTGTCTGTGTGTGTTTGTGTCTGTGTCTGTGTGTCTGTGTGTGTGTCTGTGTGTGTGTATCTGTGTGTCTGTGTGTGTGTGTCTGTGTGTGTGTGTGTGTGTGTGTGTATGTACATGTGTGTGTGTGTGTGTGTGCGTGCGTGTGTGTATCTGTGTGTCTGTGTGTGTTTGTGTCTGTGTCTGTGTGTATGTGTGTGTGTGTGTCTGTGTGTGTGTATGTGTGTATCTGTGTGTGTATGTGTGTGTGTGTGTGTGTTTGTGTATCTGTGTGTGTGTGTGTGTGTGTGTGTCGTGTGTGTGTATCTGTGTCTGTCTGTGTGTGTGTCTGTGTCTGTGTGTGTATGTGTGTGTGTCTATCTGTGTGTGTGTGTGTGTGTGTTTGTTTCTGTGTGTGTGTGTGTATCTGTGTGTGTGTGTGTGTCGTGTGTGTGTATCTGTGTGTGTGTGTGTGTGTGCGTTCGTGTGTGTGTTCTGGTGTGTGTGTGTGTGTGTGTGTGTATCTGTGTGTGTGTGTGTGTGTGTGTGTCTGTGTGTATCTGTGTGTGTGTGTGTGTGTTGTGTGTGTGTGTGTGTGTGTGGTGTGTGTGTTCTGTGTGTGTGTCTGTGTGTGTGTGTGTGTCTGTGTGTGTCTGTGTGTGTATCTGTGTGTCTGTGTGTCTGTGTGTGTATCTGTGTGTATCTGTGTGTGTGTGCGTGCGTGTAGGATGTATAAATCACAGAGAATATTATACATTTCATTCTCTCTGATCAAATCTCTTTTGTGCATCTACCATTTTAGTAGCATTGTTAAATTTTAATTTCTTGCACAATTACCAGTTGGTCCCGTTTCCCACCCAGTCAGTCATACCTCGTCTTGTCCTCTCTTTGGGTTTGGTTGTTGCATTTGCTTATTATGTGATTAACCATTTCGTCTCTTTCTGCACAAATTCTACACTTGCTATTCCGTTGCGTCTTATCTAGTTTCGCTTTTACATAATTTGTTCTTGAGGCATTTTCTTGTGTACTAAGATTCAGTTTCTATTATTATTATTATTATTATTATTATTATTATTATTATTATTATTATTATTATTATTATCTTTATTTTATTGCTACTTATGCTGTTCTTGTCCGATGATATATTTAAAAAGAAGGAGGCAATTTGTCGAGATAAAATGAATTAATAATTAACTTTGTTGTCAGCGGCGAGTAAGAGCGTGTAAGTTGATATTTTAGCGACAATATTTAACAAGAGGCAGAAATTGACTTGTGAATATCAACTGACGATAAATAATAAGAATAAAAGTTTGCATTGGACGACGTAAGTAAAAAAAAAAAGAGTTTCTCTATGAAATACGTTTGGGTATTAAAAAGAAACTCCAGTCTTGTTGACGCGCCTTAGAATACACTGAGTGCACTCCCTTGCAGAGTGGGTATGACACCCACAAATATAATAAAAGGTGGGTCCTGGGTATGGTACTAAACTTAATCTGATGGTGAGGCTCCAATTCTGGAGATCTAGAGTCTCCCTTTCATTGCTACTAGAAGCGACTACCCAGCGACGCATAGGTAGAGGGAGTGAACCTGAGTGTATTGATTTGTTTACTTTTAAGATTTACAAATACCGGACATTTTTAAGCAGAATTTCAATGCTATTTCTATATATATTTCGATGTTTGAATATCTTCGAATATAAATCAAATCTTCATAATTTTTGCACAAAAACCAAGAACTTGTGATATTTAATGTGTATATATATTTACTTTGTCATTAATTATTTTATTTTCATAGGTTCATCCGGACATACATACACACCAACTGCCATGTATATATGTATAGATTACTCTCAGGTTCCATCGGATCCGGAGTGGTAGTACCTGTTAGGGTCCTATCTATAGGTCAATTAGATCTGTTTTAAAATTATTCGTATTCGATAGGACTTTCTGAAAAGGAAACTCTTAAGATACAACCCATAATGTTGATTTAATGTAACATGAAAGCGATTCCCTAACCTCTTGGCATAAGTTAAACCTAAATCGGTTGACATGCCGTTAAAATCAACCAATCAATCAAAACTGGGTTCATATTTACAGTTTAATGAGTAAATGTGCTGATATATATATATATATATATATATATATATATATATATATATATATACAATTTATTTAAACCTGTGTTTTTTCAATTTTCTTAATATATATATATATTGAGGTTTTTATTTAAGAATTTTTCCTACTGCAAGACCAGTTGCCTTGTAAAGTCTAGAGAGCCAAAACTCCTGCTTCATTGGGTTTTTTTACACCACAAGTATCATAATCACTAATTATAATTAAATGTTTATTTTAATGATGAATTATCGTTTTATAAATTGTAACATTTATTCTGTAACTCAGTCTATTTTAAACCGCTCACAGCGGCTCTCCTATCACTGCAATCCTACTTTTAAGCCGCTGATGGATAGTTCATTATAATTGACCAGGACACAGATTACAATTATACGACGACTTTATTTGAATAGAATGACTTTTGCGGGGAATAGATAGTGAACTTTGAAATATCCAATCATAGAGGTAAAACAAAAAACAAAAAACAAAAACAAAAAAACAACAACAACAAAAAATGTTTGGTACCGCCGTGGGGCAAATTTGGTAGGCAAAGAGTTAATTTTTGCAAAGTTACAAAAAATAGATGACACATAATAATTGACTTTATGGAATTAGCTTGAAATGAAAAGCAAACGATCTAATGCAGAATTTTAACTTTGCCTTCATGCTAGCAACACACACACACACACACACACACACACACATATATATATATATATATATATATATATATATATATATATTATATATATATAACATCCAAAATCTTATTCCCTTCGCCGAAGAGCATAGGCCTGTGGTTTGTTATTGTTCACTCAACGTCCCCGTACTTATTATGGTAGAGGCGTACCAGTATCATTGACAGGTTAATTTCGCAGGGATTGTCCGTTGTGTATCGTGGCCGAAGCAGTATGGGCTCTGACTATGCCTGTTGAAGTCCCGGTTTCGATTTCTGGTGGAGGGAAATCGTTAGTATACCTTCGCTGATGAGATTTAATAAAGTCGAAACAGTCTGTACGATATTTTACACACCGGGTGATCCTTTGCCGAGATTCACTTGTCATTATTATCTTCTATAATTATCGAATTTTATGCGATATACGCATTGTAATTGCCTTCAAACAAAAATATAAATAATATATATATAAATATAATTTTTAATTTTCAAACTTTTATGCTAATTTACGCACAACATGATACCCACTCCCATAATAAAAGACATTTGTACTAACCTCCTTCGGTCAGAATTATCCTGATGAACCGTTCAGGTGAAACCTATGTAGGTAGTGTCTGACTCATTTAGGTCCTAAACTTCCACTTGTTAGTTTTATTTTCTTTTTAATGAAGTATCAATTATCAATTTGTCGGTACATTTTGTCAAATATGAATCATTTTTTCTTCTTATCACTCTCACTCATTTCTCAATGTAGTAAATGTAGTATCGGATTTATTTCCATTTTCTTACACCCCCGTATATATATATATATATATATATATATACTAGCAAAAGTACCCGGTCCCTGACCGGACTAAAAAAAAGTTGAGTTATCGTTAAATGCTTTCGTTTAATTTGTTATTTTTTTTATTCGCTTTAAAACATAATTCAATGGATAACATACAAAATACATGTTTAGAAAGATTATTTTCTTTTCTTTCGAACCAAATAAATATTTTAAAGGTTGACGCGAGAAATTCGAGCTGAACTGCTTAAAATGGGATTTTGTTTACTAAAATTAAACTAAACTTCTGGAATCGCTAAAGCAGGCAGCGAGCAATATTTTATTATCAGCAGCAGTTGGTATACGGCCAGTTTCGCAAATCAGTTGATTTTAATTTAATTAATTAATTATATCACTTAATCAGTAAAAATCAGTAACCAAATTTGGTGTGTTTCTTTGTTAGAAAGATATTAATGTGTATGCAAGATTTCGAATCCGAGTGACTTCTTTTTTCAGATTTTTAAGCCGACACGTACACACCAAAAACATTCTTTTATATATATAGATATGTGTGTGTGTATGTGTGTGTTTGTGTGTGTGTGTGTGTGTGTATGTGTGTGTGTGGAGAAAATATCGAACAAACACGGGATGTTACAATGGATGGAAATTTATTAGTCATAGTGTCGATGTTCGAACATTTTGGTTTATAAAGAAATATGAAATAGTCAAGGAGAAAAAAGATTTATGTAGTTGAAAATGATGTGAATCCCTCCAGGCGTAAGTATTTAAGTTTTAATGTAATGAAATATATTAGATTAGAAAAACTAACGAAGTTAAATAAGAACTCATATAAAAAGATTAGACTTATTGTAATTATATTCAAATTGTTTTCTATATAAAATCATTTATAAAATTGATTTAAATACGTTGGAGAATAAAACAATAATATTAGAGATGAATAACACCCAAGTAATTATATATTAAACCCGGTTTTTTCAAAATGTAATTCTTTTTGACATTTTGTTGTCGAGAATTGGCAGCAAAACGTTCGATTCTGCCGGTATCCATTTTGGAATTTGTTGCATCCTTAATAACAGACATTTTTTTATCTCAGTTTTATGATTTATTATGTGTGCCATAGCGCTAGTGAAAAGAGGATTGACTCCCTCGCTGTCTGGATTATACCGACATTAGGCCGCCGATGATGTGTGCCAAAATATATAAGACGCACTTAAACAAATCATATATACAAAAAGATATCATATAAAAAAAATCATATATATAAACATTTTCTTTTTTTTTTTTTCGTCTCCGCACTTGTTAATCTGGAGTAAAACAAGCTCTGGAGATGATTTTTATAAATCGAAATATTGTTCAATATTAGCTATGAATATGATATAAAATGTTTTCACTTTAACAGCATATTGTGTTGTTTTCATATTTTCTTTTATCTATACTCATATAAAAAGAAAAACACATTAAATAACCCACAAGGGTTGATATACCATTAAAGCAAACAACCAAACTAAATCTAAACACAATTGTTAACTTCTAACAAATTGAAGCTCATCTGCCAAAATCCGAAACCGACGAATTGCAATTAAAATGTTTTTGTTTTTTTTCGATATGGAATTATGTATCAATATTGTATCATATCGATTAAGTTCTTGTTTGAAAAACTATAATCTTTATTTATGATAGTTGATTGGTATCTATTTTACTATCTTAATATCTATCTATCTATCTATCTGATACTTTGTTAAAATCATGGTATATATCACGGCATGAATGTGATATAACACATACATATACATTTTATACGTACACACATAAGGGGAGAGAGAGAGAGAGAGAGAGAGAGAGAGAGAGAGACAGACAGACAGACAGAGACAGACGGGGGGGCAGACAGACAGACACACATACATACAGACAGACAGACAGACATCTAGTATTACGTACACAGACAAAAAAAAACATCATACACAAACAGACACATGTATGCAGACTTATACAGACATACACACACATAAAGAGTAATAAAATCGAAAAAAAAGAGTATTATAATATGAAGTATGCATCTGTCTGTGTGTAACCGAAGGCACGTCATCACCAATGTCACAATTCCCTTAGTTATTTACGTTATATTTTCAATGATTTCCAAATAATCATTATTTGAAATTAATTAGCATCTTATTTAATAACGATATGTATATCAAAATCTGTGTTAGATTTCCCTCAAAACAGTTCCTGTAATTAATGCATTTTAAATCCTGTGATGTGTATCATATATCACTAAGAAATAAATGTTTTCGGTGCAGATTATTTGGATAAATGTTTTAACAAAACTACGTTTAATAGATGTGTACACAGTGTTATTCGTTGATCTCTAATATTATTGTTTGATTGTCAAACGTATTAAAAGAAATCCTATGAATGATTTTATATAAAAATCAATTAAAATAAAATTAAAATGACTTCACATATTGAAATTGTGAGAAGGAACAACTCACAATTCCATGTTTAATGGTTACTTTTTTTTTTTTTTCAGGTTTAGAAATGGAAAAGAAATGGCATTTAAACATTAAAACATTAGGGTTTTTTTTCTATATGAGCTGTTCAAAATTTGAGATCCTTTGAACGAGAAGTTTTTGAATTACGAAATGACAACAATTTTCCTGAAACACCCTGTACATCACAAATTATATCAATATTCTTGAAACACCATATATAATATATATATATATATATATATATATATATATATATATAATATGTATAGTCATCCACTGACACGTGTTTCGATTTATCAAGTCTCTTCAGTGTGGCTAGATATTTTGTGAACTACCTATTGTCACCCACAGAAGGCGAAGGGGATTTTAACTTTATTACACACATCTCTATGTATGTAAAGGCCGTCATAGAGTGCTTCACCCCTTTTATAGGAGAGCGTTGCGTTTACGCTTTAGTTGGCGGTCATCCCCCTCTCTCTCTCTCTCTCTCTCTCTCTCTCTCTCTCTCTCTCTGTATATATATATATAATATATATATATATAATATATATATATATATATGTAAGTAAATGGAAGTGAATCCGACAGTATGAATTAAATATTTTTGAAAAAACGAAAGATGTTGATAGTTCGCTGACAGAATCTGTTTCAACCTTTAGCGGTCTTCTTCAAGGGCGAAATATATATGATGGAGAGACGGATATATATATATATATATATATATATATATATATATATATATATGTGTGTGTGTGTGTGTGTGTGTGTGTGTGTGTGTACGAAAGAAAGATGCAAATTTTCGAGTATCTCCAATATTTCGGTTATATATATATATATATATATATATATATATATAAGTTCAAGTAAGCCGGAATATTGTGGGGGGGGGCGTGAGGAGGAGTCGTTCCTGGTCTTGTCTGTGAGTTCAGGTAAGGCAAAGTTCTTTTTGCCCGTGAGAGTCAGGCAAATTGTCTTTGCACGCTTCTCTCGTAAAAAAAAGGTCTTTTCTTCTTGTTGTGGTATTGAAGGATCAGAGAAACTGTGTGGGCCCGAACGGATGGTAGTGTTGGGCGGTGGGGCAGGTTAGACAAGGGCCGAGACTTGTCGCTAAGGCTGCCGTTGGGGGTGCTGATGGCGGCAGTAGTGATGGTATGCGGCGGCGCGTAGGGGTCTCCGGCTGTGTTTTTTGGTGGTGGGCCGGTGGTCGGGTCGATGGGGGTGGAGGGTTCCTGGTTGGCGGCGTCGGCGGACATAATGGCGTCGTTTTGCCCGGGCCCGCGTGTCCCGTACACGACTGATGGTGGAGAACAACACTCGAATGTCTGGGGGCCCTGGGATGAATGGGGAGCGGTCGGGATGTGGATAAGATGGGTTTTGGGTAAGTGTTGGGGGAAGAGAGAGAGAGACGTTCAGGGTGAGACGTCTACCGCTAGGGGGTGAAAACGAACGAGAGATAGAAATTACGGAAGAAAGAGAAGGCAAGCTTAAATGAAGAATAAAAGAAAAAGTAAGCTTTAAAAGAGAATGAAAAGAGAGAAAATGGAGAGAGAGGGGGGGCTGGAGAAATAGAAAAGGGAGAGTAAGACGGAAAAGAAGAGAGTAAGGCTGAAAAAA
>CM042172.1:47686529-47689029 GCA_023376005.1 Doryteuthis pealeii
TAATGATTAGCGCTCCAATAATCCTTTGAATTAACACAAATAGATAAAAAAGGGATCAAGTTGGATCTGATAACAGAGTCAAGTATGAAATATCCTACAAGTTATAAAACAAAAAACAAAAAACAAAAAAAACTTTCAAAAATATTTTTGCAAAACAAATGTAAGACAAAATTGTTTCAGTAATAGGGTTGTAGATTAATGGAATAAATTATCATCATCAGTAGTGAAATCTCCATCTCTCTCTCTCTCTCTCTCTCTCTCTCTCTCTCTCTCTCTCTCTCTCTCTCTCTCTCAATTAACATTATATAACGAGGAGGTTGTCAAGAGATACATAGAGAGGAAGAAAGAGATAGACACAGAGTAAAGTAAGAGATTGGTCGGTTTTTGACTTAACAGTATCAGGGTTGTAGATTGATGGAATAAATTATCATCATCATTAGTGAATGCCCCATCTCTTTTAACTCTTTTAAGATAAAGTCGAATGAATTGTTTGAAAGAATATAAATATTCAGTGGAAATAAGATAAATATTTGAAATATAAGGAACAGTTGACAAGTGTCAGACTTAATATATCTAGCTGGAAAATATATTATTATTGACACCTTTTGAGTTTTCACATCAGTATTAGCTGATGGTATTTCACTGGAGTCTGAGTGACAGCAAGTCTCCTCAGGTCTCCAGGACTCTTCTGAGTATTATTGCAGATTGCAGCAGTGCAGTGTTCTGAATGGTTTCAATCCTTCCTCTGATTTCCAAACCCTTTTCCAATCCTTTAGGGACCGTTCCAAGTGCACCAACTACAATTGGTATAACTTTGACTTTCACATTCCATAACTTTTTCAGTTCTCTGGCAAGGTCCAAGTATTATTATTATTATTATTATTATTATTATTATCGAGTTTCACACCTGCCGTAGCCAGTGATTCACAGGAGGCTGAGTGACAGCAAGTCTCCTCAGGTCTCCATGACTCTTCTGAGTATTCATTTCCAGACCTTAGGGGACCGTCCCAAGGGCACCAATTACAATTTGAACGACCTTCACCTTCATGCTTCTTAGTTTTCTGGCAAATGTTTGTCCGTATTTTCGCTTCCTTTCACTTTCACTCGGTGATCGTTGGTGATGGCAAAACCCACGAGATGACAAGTTCTGTTCTTTTTATTAACACCAGTTCTGGTCTCTTTCCTCACAAACACTAACCCACCCACTTGACCTCTTCTCCAATCCACCCCCTCCTATCCACTTTCCCCTCTATAAAACACTTGTATGATACCTTTGATAATCAATAAAACGACCGATGATGCCGAGCTCAAAGCTCTAGCGAAAGATATCCTACATTCGTTTGTCTGAGTTCTTTCCTTGTATTCCTCATATCTCTACTACATTCTGTCGGAATTATTCCAATCCTCTTTCCTCGTCTATATATATATATATATATATTATATATATATTGGAGGATGTGTGCTTAATTGAAGTCATACATAATTTTGAAAGTTAATTAGTTAATAATTAATGAATTTAGGCGGGCATATATGTTCAAATGTAAGGCTAAACATGCCCGCCTAAATTCATTAATTATTAACTAATTAACTTTCAAAATTATATATGACTTCAATTAAGCACATATCCTCCCAAAATTGTCAGCTTAAAGCCATAAAAAATAAACACATTTGTTTGTTTACTTAACCTCATATATATATATATTATATATATATATATATATATATATATATATATATATATATATATATAAGAACATTTACGCGTTCCGACTCTAGTGTATTTTCCTTTCATAAATAAATTCCATCTTTAATCATCTATTTACATATTCTATCTAATATCCTATTGTAATAAGTTCTAAGAGAAAACTCTTGGAAATAATATCAGAATATATAATATATCTCAAATAATAATTAGTACTTATCATTATATACAATTAACTCCTAAATTTCAACTTAGGATCAGTCTAGTTTACGATTACTAATAATGCCAATATAAACATTACCTACTATTTTTCACTTGATTTATTTTATTTATCTGTTTTTTTTTTTACATAGTTAAATATTTTTATGAAATTAAAAATTAAAAATTAATTTTTTTTTAGTATTAACTGTGTTTCTTTAATCATTAATTAGTTTAAATTTAAATATAAAATTTATAATCTTCTTTAATCAATAAACAATATTGAAGGTGTATCATAAAAGTACCGAGATTAAAGCTGTATTTACCAATTATTACTATATTTTTAAGCTGATTTCAAATCATGCGCAAAATCAAAAAATAAATAAGTAAATAAAATAAATTAATTAATACTGAATCAAGTCATTTGGACAAACAAAGGACACACATTACTTACAGTACCGACTGTTGCTAAAGTGGCTCCTCGCTGCTTAACTTCGGTGATTTAGCGGGAACCGGTGCTTTCAGCATGAATTGACCGTAATTAGAAAAATAGGGAGAACTAACTTCTCTCCCCCCTCTCTCTCTCTCTCTCACTTCCCC
>CM042172.1:47694029-47696529 GCA_023376005.1 Doryteuthis pealeii
CGTTCAACCGTTATTACACAGCCATTATAATAGAAAAGTTGCAGAAACACACACAACCTATCAAATATCAGACATATTCTGCCAAAATAATAACTCAAGAAGACAACAGATCAGAAACACGTGTCGCATATAAGTAAGATAAAAAGAATTAAAAAAATTTTTTTTTTTTGAGAACATAATACATTTTGCGGACCTTAATTTTTATAAAATATTAAATTTTCACCCGTTGGAACCAGAACAACATTTATATATATATATATATAATATATATATATATATATATATATATATATATACCTAAGCAAATACACACGCCTGAACACACATTATACACACACATTTTTGTAATATATGTGCCTGATACTAAAAACATTTTTTTTTATGCCTGTTCCATTCATTTGACTGTATTATTCTTTTCTTTTCCCTCATTCATTATTCATTTTACTATTGAGACAAAAATGTGTCGTCTCTTTTTGACGCGTCTATTCTACGGCCTTCCCGTTGGCGGTGGATGATGGATTCTACTTACAGTAATTTGTTAAAGAATTATAATTATTTCATATCCTTGAAATTAATGGAATTTTTTTTCTAATGACTTCAATTTTTTTTTTACGAGGCCTCATAATAAGATAATTTAATTCATTCTATAATTTTGTCGGATTTGACGTCAGTTACTTAAACCTTCAAATAATATTTATATCGTTTTGATATTAAATGAGAAAAATGATTTTATAAACACAAACAGACACTAATACATCTTTACAAAGACACGCTTAATTTTATATACTTACAACGTAAAAAATAATTAAATTACTACTTTTTATACCAGGAGTATATAGATATAAAGTGCTGGCTTAGATCAGTCGGTAGTGCGTTCGGATAGAAACCACAAGGATTCTAGTTCGATACCGGTTCTCGCCAATTCAGCGCATGTGTAGCACAGGGGTTTGTGCGGTAAAGGAGCTGATTGTATGTTTGGCGCTCCACCTCAGACGCTAAAACAATCTCCATGGTCAAGCACCAGTGAAAAGGGAATAGACTTCCTCGCTGATTGGCTGATACCGACTTTAGGCCACCTCAACGACTTTTATACCAGGAGTACATTGATTTATTTGTAAATTGTATTCATCTGCATGTATAAATGATATATATATATATATGTGTGTGTGTGTGTGTGTGTGTGTGTGAAGAGATGGAAGTGAATCCGACGGTATGTAGTATATTAAGAAAATTGAAAAAACACAGGTTTAAATAAATTGAGTGGTAAGTTAATTGGCCGACGCTGCAGTTTTCGATCTATTAATTAGATCATCTTCAGGGCATTTGTTGGTATAAGGAAGGTGATAAAAACTTTTATCACAGAATAACGAGTAAAGCAAGCGATTTTGCATCAGCTAACCATCCTGACCATATTCACCGGTAAGTCACCTTTTCCATTATATATATATATATATATATATATATATATATATATACTTGTGGTAATGAGGATCATTCCATGCGTAGATTATCCGTAGTGATACAGGTAAACTACGGTGAGAGCTCGATGTGCCCAGTGTCAGTAAGTGTACGGACAGAACAATAAAAAGAAGAAACTTTAAATTTGCTTTTTAGCGAATCTAATGTTTTTCCTTAATCTATATATATATATATATATATATATATATATATATATATATATATATATATATATATATATAGTGATTGTCACAGAAGAAGGCCATTTCAATAGTGTTCAATTGTGAACACGCAAGTGGCTCAGAAGTCCAGATTATCTTTTACACGTTCTATCGCATAGTAAACACGTATGACCCCTGGTTTCACTCGTACACACACGATTTTCACGTGGTCGTCTGTCACCATGGGGGGACCGCACATGACTCAAGAGACCAACCGTGACAGGCAAGCCCTGCCACACATACTACATATATGGTTAGGCTTGAATGTAGGAAATGTATCCAGGACTCCGACTTGTTGCGCTTTCGTAGAGCCCGATTCAGGATGGAGTGCTCGAGATGCATTGCCTCAAAACTTATACAGCCATCATAAACGAGTCTCGTCCAGGCCGAACTATTCGTAGCCGTCCATTCCCAATCCTCAAAATTCCCGCCAAGAGTCTTAAGATTGTATTTTTTATGTCATCCTTGAAACGTTTCTTGGGTTTGTGTTTCGGACGTTTACCATACTGGAGTTCCCCATAAAACAGGGAGTCTGCCTTCATTCATCCTAACAAGATGTCCAGCCCAACGAAATTGGCTTCGTATGATGCGCATTTTTATGCTAGACACATTGGTTTGTTGCAGGACAGTGGCGTCTGCAGTGAGTGATCGCCACCCAATGTTTAATATTCTCATGAGACGGGTTTGATGGAATCTCTCCAAGGCTTTCATCTATCGACAATACGATCGCATTAGCTGTAACCAGGTGTTGACTCCGTGTCCACGCTACCTTATGTCAAATATATATATATATATATATATATATATATATATATATATGT
>CM042172.1:47724029-47731529 GCA_023376005.1 Doryteuthis pealeii
GCCAACCTAAGATCTACGCTGACGCCGCACATAGTAGTTTTTTTTTATAACGCTTTGATTTTTTTATTACGCTGTGTATATTTTATGATTATCAGTTGGTTTTTATTACGCTTTAATTTTTATTACCGTTTAATTGTTATCAGCGCTTTAGTTTTTACTAGAAGAGGCTACCCAGCATCTCCTAGATAGAGGCCGAAGAAACCCTGGTGTATTTTTCAGATTTACAAATGCTGGACATTTTTAAGTAGAATTCCAATGTTATATTTATGGATATTTGATTTAAATTTTTTTTTAAATATATAAAAACTGCCTTCTGGAGCCCTCAAGCAGGCTAGGACCCCCTCGGTTTGCGGATGGTACGCGCTGGCCGTGGGTATATTATCAGTGAAGAATTTTTTTTTCATATTGGGCGGTCGAAAATTTTTTGAGAAATGATTTATATTTTTGCTGGAGTTATTGTCAAAGTAATGGTTAACGATTTAATTTCGCACTTTGCCCTTTGTTTTTTTTAGTTCTGATTATATATATATATATATATATATATATATTATATATATAAAATCCGGCCTATAAACAGCTATAATGGTTATAAACAGCTACAGTCGAAAAAAATATTCTCCTTTGAAATTTGATATAATTTAATTTTCTGCAAAAGAAAAAATAATAATTCTGAATTTGTTTTCCTTTGGGAGTTTGAATTACCTCTTTTTATTTAAATGGGATTTGAGTTATTGACCCCCCAACACCAGAAACCCCCCCCCCCAAAAAAAATAAGAAGTCAAGAATTGTGAAAAGCATTTATGGCTAATCTTGATTAAATGATGATTGGTGGGCGGCAACTTCAATATCAACTCAAATTATTAACAGAATTATCCTAATTCTTCCAATAGCCGTATCAGAAAGGGGGTGTGTAGAATACGCCGACTGCACCTCTGCAGAGGGTTAAGAACACCCCTCCCAATGGGACCACCTGTTGATCGAGGTTTATGACCCGTGATGCTTGAGGGTGGAATTCAAATATATATATGATTATGAATCTACAATGAACATGATTCCTTAATCTTCAGGCATAAAATAACCTTAGACGGTTTGGCATGCCGTTAAAATCAACCAATCGATCAATTAATCGAATCTATGTAATTTCTCTTGCTTACACTTAGTGACATGCGTACCTTAGTTTTTTAAAAAATATCTTATACTGGGACATGGTGATGAATGGGACATGTGATAATTCTGTTTTCATGATTTGAATTATCACCAGATTTCACTGGCGAAATCATATAAATAATTTCCATGAATAATTTCCAATAAATAATCAATTTTACATTATTATCGGGCGTGGTTGCAGTAACCACACCCGATAATAATGTAAAATTGATTATTTATTACACAAAATTTAAAACAACTAACCTCGTTATCCGCAATAACTCCTCTCCCCAGACAATTCGGCTTAATGAGACTAATGTTGTATAGAAATTCAAATGTCCCTTTATAGATTGTTGTCTCCCAAAAATGAAAATATCTACATCGGTTTTACCTCCACGACTTTGTCACGTCGTTTAACTCTTCATATGACAAATAATAGCTCCATTTCACAACACCTAGAATTACATTCATGCCCCCACTCTAATTACCAAAATATCCTAACGGAAAATACGCAGATTCTGCACAAAGAAAAAAAAAATAAACAAAAACTCCAAATACTAGAAGCTTTATACATAAAACAATACAAACCATCCTCAAATAAAAATTAATTTTCAATGCAGTACTCACATTTTAAAATGCCTATAACACTTTCACCATCAATTCTCCTCCTTCCAGCCTCCACATCCATTAATATACTTTGTAAAAAAACTGGAACACACCACCCCTGATGATGGCACTTCGAAGTGCCGAAAATACTCGGGATATAAACTTCGGTGGACTAATCCACGAATTCCATCCAAATATAAAAAAAAGGTGGCCAGAAAACTTGAAAAGATCACCAATAAAATCGTTAAACAGGAGACATCTGTTTTGTTTAATTCTACACACACACACACACACACACACACATATAATAGAAATTTTTCTACATACTGTCGGATTTAATTCCCAGTTCTACTCCCTTATATATATATATATATATATATATATATATATATATATATATTTGTGTGTGTGTGTGTGTGTGTGCGTGCGTCATGTGTGTGTGTGCGTCATGTGTGTGATCGTCTGCATTTGTGAGTGTATGCCCCCCCTCTCTCTCAAACACACACACACACACACACACACACACACACACACACTATCTACTTGTGTATGTTCGCTTGCATTTGTGTTTGTGTGTGTGTGTGTGTGTGTGCTCGCACGCGCGTGAGTGTGTTTCTCTCTCTCTCTCTCTCTCTCTCTCTCTCTCTCTCCTCTCTCTCTCTCTCTCTCTACTTGTGTGCCTTCGCTTGCATTTGTGTTTGTGTGTGTGTGTGTGTGTGTGTGTGTGTGTGTGTGTGTGTGCATCTCCATTCATTGTCTCTGACCATTGACAATGTCTCCGCCCTGAAATGAACCAAATTCAAAGAAAACTGAAAAAAAAGCTGAAAAGAAAACAATCAACTCAACAACAAACAATGGAAACAAACAAACCAAAAAGAAGAGATGGGTTGATTCAACTCTCTCCCTATCCCTCCTTCCCCCTCTCTCTATCCCCTTTTCCTCCCCCTCTCACTTCCCCCCCTCTCTCTCTCTCTCAGTTTCTCCTATCTATCAATCAATTCACTTTTTTGTATTTTCAGATTTCAGATCTGTTTAAGTCCATCCTCAGTTCATATCACATTAACGACACCGCTATTTTGATCACCAACGTTAAGTAGCGTTAGACTTAGTATTATCTGCATTATTCGGACTATTGTCCCCATCTTAATTGTTATTTGTACAATGTTTCGGCCGATATGCCCTCCGGCCTTCTTCAGGTATTTCTTGTCGTAATCGGGAGCCATCACGGAACTTCGAACCCAACTCTTTATTCAGTCCACGGGGGTATCCTGTTCTCATTCCGCAAACCATAGCTGAGTTCAAAGTTCTGTGATGGCTCCCGATTACGACAAGTGCACTATCTGGTGCACTGAGAAAAGATTTTTTTAAACTTTCAAGTGTCTATAAAGTGAATGAACTTGCAAAAATTTATTTTTTAAAATGTCCACTCTATTTAACAAGGTGGAAACACTTTAATAATGTCCCATATATGTATGTAGGATGTAACAGAAGGTCAATTTCTTAAGCGGAATTTAAAAGGTTTGAATTCAGAGTTTTCCTTCTCCTAGACTGGTTGCCTAACCAAGGTTAAAGATCCCAGTTTTCCCTACTTATTTACCCACAGCCGGGGGGGAGTGGAGGGTATTAGCGCTATGTGATATGTAAACAGACTCGTCTATGATTTGAACTCGTGTCGTCTAGTCCATTTCCTATGACTCTAACCATTACACCACACGCCTCCCTTTATAAGCATGACCATGGTCTTGTAAAAAATTGGTACCCATTCACAAAATATCCATTCACATCAATGGTTTTAATTAAGTCTTATAGAATATATATCTTTAACTCTTTGCCTATCACTGTGATCCTACCGTAAATCGTTGACGATTAGTTAATTATAATTGAGCAGAAGGACTCAGATTACAATATTAAAAGGACTTTATTTGAATAGAATAAGTTCTAAGGGGAATAGATTATGAACTTTGGAATATTCCATCATACAAATACCAAAGAAATTTGGTTCAGTCTTGGGGGAAATTTGGTAGACAAAGAGTTAAGAAGTGGACCATGCAACAACAATCCCTCTTTTTAACAATTTGCTTACTTTAAACTGCTTACAGTGGCTCTCCAAAGTAAAGCACAAGTAAAGCACAATGATTTGTTCATTATAATTGAGCAGAAGGACTCAGATTACAATAATATTAGGACTTTATTTGAATAGAATGAGTTGTGAGGTGAATAGATAGTGAACTTTGAAATATCCCATCATACAGGTAAACAAATACCAAGCTATTGTGTAAACTACCAGTGTCATAACGACTATTGAATCTATCTGCTGTAGTATGTAAAGTCCTATCTAAAACTGCGCTTAGTAAATGATTGTTGTAGGAGATGCGTGGTGTAATGGTTACTGGCATAGGAATGGACACGGCGAGACGAGTTTAAATCCTGAACGCGGTTGTTTGCATTTCACTATGTGCTAATACCCTTGGGAAAGGTATGAATCCAACTATTCTCTCTCTCCAGATATGGGTTAATAGTAAAGCAGACGGAGCTCGTTTTCCTTCTCCTAGCCTGGTTACCTATCTAAGGTTAAAGAACCCAGTCTGCCCTACTATTTTACCCATAGCTGGAGGGAGAATATATGGATTCATACCTTTCCTAATGGTATTAGCGCTATGTGAAATGCAAATAGCCTTGTCTGGGATTTGAACTCAATTCGACGAGTCCTTTTCCAACGACTCTAACCATTATGCCACGGGCTTCCATATAAATAGATATTAGATATCGTATTGATGTGTTACCGAATGCTTTAAAAATCTCAACATATTTTATCTGATAATATTATTGTGTATTTCCACCAGATATAAAATAACTTATGTATGAAATATAGTTTGAAACCCGCAATCAAATTCTGACACTTCAGCGGGGACAGTGAACAACGTTGTTGTCCATGTGCCATGGGTAAGGTAAGTATCGTGTAAAGCCCGTGTACCAGACTAAACAAAGCTTAGTAAATAACTAAAAGGGATTCTTAAGTCATCTGGAATCCTGTGTACCGTTGTCCCTTTTTTCCGGGCACTAAAACGATAACTGTAACGTGGCGGTGGCGATATATTCATGGTACTAAAAATTTCTTCTACACGTAGTGGTCACTTGTTGATAAAAATTACAACGTGAGAAATATGTAGTCACAACTGCTAGCCTTTATTATTGTGCTCGTCTAGTGGGCTCGTACCAGAGAGGAGGAAAGGCAGAGAGAAAGAGAGAGAGAACACTACTTGATTACTGTGACACCATACTAGCCACTAGAGGCCCGATCCGTACCCTACGACGGCGGAAGGCAAAAAAGAGACTGGTCCCTTTCTTCGTCGTTCCACGTCACCACGTGACTTCCGGTCAACACCCGAAGCTTCCGGTTCCGGTCAACACCCGACTTCCGCTTGACACTCAATTCTCCGTTCGAGGTCACGCTACGGTCAAACCATCGTTCATCCTGTTTTGGCTCATCACTATTTTTTAAACCTTTATCATCTCTTATTTCTTCCTCCTCCTTTTCTAATATAGTAGTTCTCGCTCAATGCAATCTTGCTACATCCTGGTCGTTCCTTTACTTTGGATGTTGCTTCACAAACTATCGCTTCCGTTCTCTCAGACTTACTTCAAACAAAAGAAACGCCTTATATATCGTTTCGTAGTGGTCGTGATTTGAATAAGCACTTCCATAATTATGCCACGAACGAGACAGGACCAGGCAGGACGAGACTACACTCTATAAATCTTCCTGTCAATGACAACCGTGCTCTCTTTCAGAAAACTTACAGGCTAAGCAGAGGTGTCCCTCAGGAGGTGTCTCATTACGTTCACTACACCCCCACCCCCCGATCACACAGATGACAGTGAGGAGGGGACAGCCTTCAACGAGCACTTCCGCGACCATATCCTGTGGGTCTGTATATTTTCCGGTGTCATCACCGCTTTCCTCATTGTCCGACATTCTACCTTCTGGTGCAGGAAGTGAATCATCTGATTGCATCGTGTAAAAAATCAGTGTCTGACTTTTCACTATCAGACGACGCATCTTCGCAACAGTTTTCTCCTGAAGCAGTCAATTTGCACTATGGGCGAAGATTCTTCATGTGGATTATTCCAGCAACTCGTCCTCCGCCAAATTTAGTCGTACACCCTCCATCTTGGCGTTTGACACAGACGAGGTCACCAATTTTATTCGGTTCTTCCGTATCTCTTGGATCTTTGGTATTTGGTCGATCTCCTGTATCCGAAGATCGTACATGTATTCCCTTAGCACGGTTTATGTTGTTACATCGTTTCTGAATGTGACCTTATACCAATACGCAGCATTGCATCCTGGCTGCTATTCTTTTAACAGTGCGGTGACTCCGCTATCCCGTTACTCTCTGGAGTGTACGCGCCTCTGTACTGCACTCGAACCCCCATTCGGCCGTGTAAAGTCTTGCTTAAAAGACGTCTTCGGCGTTGTTCATCAATATCTCACCAGTGGTGCCGTGTCCACAAAAGACAGATCTTAATTGTTGTATGACAGACAATCTGTTACATAATTATTAGATACCTAATATTTATGTGCAATAGTGTAGAAATCAAAATTGTTGTTATTAAGTTGCAGCCCACGGCCTTGAAGGATGAGTGACAAGGCTTGACCTCATCCTGATCCTTTCCGGTGGATACCGTGAGAATCGGTGGAGGAGACCCTCTTCAGGTTTAGATTAGAAATAGAATCAGTCGGCGTGAAACCACGACAGTGGTGAGTCGTGTTATACACGCTCCGACTCGATCTGCGCAGGTAGTCTGGTGGGGATTTCGAAATAAAATGTGATCTAAGTAAATCGAAGTCTTGTGTTATTATCTAAAAACTATCAATGACACAGGGCTTCTGATAAAGAGAAATCCCCAATGAAAGACCAGACACGAAGTCCCCAAGAGAGGTCCAGACGAAGAAGAGACGTTAGAAGAGACACAGAAGAACTTAAGATGTCAGAAGAACAGCAGAAGAATAGAAGAAAGAAAGAAGGGTATGCAACAAATCTATCCTGGCGCGCCAATTGGTGCCACCCAGGGAAACGCATTGAGTCACAATCTGTCAACGATAGGAAATGACTGCCATCGTAGTAAGTCACGTCCAAGCCCAGCCGCCAACAGTTCCCATCTATCACAAATTACCCGTCTTCCACTCAACTGGAACAGGGTGCACCGTACAGAACTCCTTGCAATCTCGTATAGCCAATCTGACTATCGCCTTCGTGATTGCGCGACACATTCGCCGAACGCCAGATCGTCCGCTCTTTCTATATATGACGTGGATCTGTATGACTAGGATCTGCTCTTTGATTAGCTGATCCATCCGGACAGCGCACGTCAGTGGTTCTGATCCCTTTTTCAGCATTGGTAAGCCACTCATTTTGCTTATCAGCCAGATTCTCACTCCTAAGATGGTGGGATGCTGAATTTCAGTACTTATCCAACAACTCCCGTGACACTATCGTTGCTACTGCGACACTATCAGTGGAGATAGGAGGGATCTACTGCTTGGGCAACAGCTCCTCCTCCATATCAGCCTGCCCAGGTTACGTGGTTCCACGTTTTTGGGACACAAAGCCATCATCTTTAGTAGATGGACAGATGCAAACTATATATATATATATCGTCGGAGTGGCCTAAAGTCGGTATCAACCAGACAGCGACGGAGTCTATTCACTTTTCACAAGCGCTAGACCAAGGAGATCGTTATTT
>CM042172.1:47736529-47744029 GCA_023376005.1 Doryteuthis pealeii
CATTCATTTGATAAAGGGTATCTAACGAACCTGAAAATTTATAACAAAAAATAATTAAAAAATAAGTGAATCCAATACTCCATAATATCGAGTTCATTCATTTATATATTTTTAATGCTTCGTAATAACGCCCAACTTAAAAAAAAACATTTTAAATATATATATATATATATATATATATATATATATATATATATATATATATATATTCATATATATCTACGTATCTCTGTCTATCTATCTATCTATCTATGTCCTGCATCTAGTGGTGAGTTTCCAATTCAGGAGCTCAAGGGAATGTGGACTACCCCAGATCTACTCTAACTCGGAGAAGTAATACCTGTTAAATCGATGAAAATGAGTTAAAAGCTGTTCAAAAATGTGTTTACGCAATTTGAATACCCAGCAAGAATGAATAAAACGAAAACGTCTTCAGCATAAAATAACCCAAGGGTTGATATGCCGTAAAAATCTATGTATGTATGTATGTATGTATCTATCTATCTATCTATCTATGTTTTTGTTCCTAACTATCTTAATCTGCCCCCCTCCTCTCTCTCTCTCTCTCTCTCTCTATATATATATATATATATATATATATATATATATGAAAAGTAGATAAACACAGGATGTTATGGAAACTGGATGTTTATTGTCGACGTTGCAACGTTTCGGCCATTTAGACCATCATCAGGACCAAAAGCCCAGTTCTAGCTTCAATGAAGGACATTTTCAGAATGGTGAAAAACAGTAGGTTGTCAGTAGGGGCAGGGGTGGATGGGGGGATGGGTAGTGGATTTTCTTCCCTCTAAATGGGGAGTGTTATATGAAGATGAAGGTGTTTGGTCAGAATGTTTGGATGATAAGGGATGTGTCAAAAATGAATGAGTATGTGTATGTGTGTTTGGGAGCTGGATTTGTCATTAGTTGTGTAGGTGTAAGTTTTATTTTAAAAATCTTTCTGTCCATCTATTTGTCGATTTTATACCGTAGTATCTATTTTCCTGTGTATGTATCTATATATTTGACTTGGATTTGAATTTAACTTTTTAAATTTTTCATTTTTATTTTCATTTTTTTATTTATAAAACTTTCTGTCCATCTATTTGTTTTTGTTCAGTGGTATCTTCATTGAAGCTAGAACTGGGCTTTTGGTCCTGATGATGGTCTAAATGGCCGAAACGTTGCATCGTCGACAATAATTATCCAGTTTCCATAACATCCTGTGTTTGTCTACTTTTCTCCACATATTGTCGGATTAATCTCCTCACATTTCCCCATATATATATATATATACACACACACACACACACACACACACACACACACACACATATATATATATATATATATATATATATATATATATATATATATATATGTTTATATTTTAAACTATTTACAATTTTCTATATGCAGTTACAATATTTGGGAGAATATTGAAGACTTGATTTTAATGCAAGATTGTGCTCCTCCACATTTTGCTATTGTTGTTCGTAAATGTTTGAATCGCCATTTTCCTGGGATGGGTAGACGTGGTCCGCATGAATCACCGGCCAGAAGCCCTGATTTAACACACTGCAACTTTTTTCTTTGGGCTTGGTTGAAGGAGCAAGTCTACTCTAAAATAGCGACTTTGGAAAAACTTTTAGGATGAATACAAAAATATATTTCTGCCATCCCACAAGAGTTACAGGGAAGATCAGTTGATGTGATTACCGAGCGGCTTGAGAGGGGAATACTGGCGACCATAGAGAATTTTAAATAAGACTCCATGTTATGTATGTCCTCATGTTCATTTTTGTAAAAATAATAATTCCGAAATAAATTATAAGATTTTTAAAATCGGAAGTTACTTTACAATTACCCTGTATATAACCTTCAAACCTTTCTCGACTCAGAGAGAAAAAAGCAAACATCTTATACAAAAATGCTTATAATATTTACTGACCATCCACAATGACAGTTGGACACAAGGACAATTAACACGGGAGCACGCACAAACCGAAGCTCACGTGTAGCAAGGGTAAAAATTGCGTAGATCCCTTTGTCATTCCTTTATTGAGGCGCCTCAAGCACTAGGCAATAAACACAGCCATGCCCCTTTAGGGGCAGGTATTTTCCTGGGCGACCCCCCCCCTAGGATCACGCTGTGAGACCGGTGCATAACAACTAAACTGCTTATCATAACGAAATTTGTAAAAATGCAATAAATAAATACAAAATTCAATGATTCAAACGTAGTTTCCCCCGTTGGTGTAGTGTCAAATGTGCTGGATTGCGACATTGGAGTACGATAGTTCGAACTCTAGTCGTGCTATTAGCTTCACTTTGGACGAATGGATTTTGTAGCGGGTGTAATTTTCGTTTATTTTTCTTAACGTGTGACTTCGTCCGTTAAGAGTTGTAGGAGGAAAGAGAAGAAGGTGGAGGAGCTCGCAAAGTATTTTTTCTATCATAGGAACTCGTTACCATAACTATTCTGATTGAGCCGGTTCCTCATCTACAATATCTTCCTACTGCCCATTTCTTTCGTCTCTATTCCACGCTGTACTGTTGACAAAATAATAGTTTGAGTGCTCTTATCTTATTTGCAAATGGACTGGACTTTGAGTAAATCACCGCGACTAACCGACCACCCGACCACCCGACTACCAAGACCGGAGTGTCGCTTTATATGCACCCATGAATCTACCCGTCTCTACACGTGTCTACCCAGATATTCTGAAAAGGACACGTGTAATTGACATAAGATATTTACCGACGCCAAATGCAGACTAGCACCAAAAACCCTAGAACAACTCGTGACCATATGAATGTATTCTGAGCTGGGTGTATATTTGCAAACACTCTACGGAATGCATCCGGATCGCTATTAACCCTTTTGCGCAGATCAATTTTTTTAAATCCTTGTGTTAGATTGTTCTATCCTTATTTTTACTCTTATTATTTTCTGGCTGGATTGATTTCTCTCATTTTCTGATTGACTTGGGTGTTTCTGGGTCTGTTGAATCCCTGTGCCCATTTCTCAGTTTAAACTTGACGTCTTTTATTTACCCAGACCCAACATTTCCTACGCGTTGAGAACAATTCTGAAACAGACCCCATTCGCGATTGCCTCAGTTTATCGCCCACTTCACTCTAACTCTTAATTTATTCACACAAATTTCTCAATCACGTGGCATTCTACCAATCAGAAAACGACTCTCATTGGACAACCAGAGGTTAAAATCCGTCAAACCGCTGTTATTCTTCATAACTACCGAACGAATTATCATTAGATTTCAAATTCACTTGCTTCTACACTTTATTACAAAATTGATAGGCTACCATTCCTTATATAACACTTGTAGAATGGAAATTATTTCAGAAAATTTTCAAAATAAAAAGAATGCTCATCTTACTAATAATGGAGAGTGGGTCTCTATTTGTCAGAAACAAAAATTACGACACTGCTTACGTCACAATTACCAAAGTCGTCAATACATGGAATAAAGAACAATTATTACTAATAAAATAAATAAAAGCTCTTCCTTATAATTCAGCGTTTGAATCGTTTACATTATAATAGATAAACTATATATTATTTAAATAAAGTATAGAAACTATGAAACTATTTTAAAAATTTGTATTACTTTAAATGGAAAAATTATTTGCGAAATTTTTAATCAATTTTAAAAATGATTTTTACTCTCGACCTTTATTCAGTAACAAGAAGTTAACTAAAAGTTTACAAATGAATAAATACTTACGATTTTGTGTAAAATATATGTGTGAAATATTCAAAATAATTATTTAATTTGTAATTAATAGATGTGCACAACATTTTATTTGTGGAGGACAGAGAAAGTTTCATTTCAAATTGTCGTATTTTTTTTTTACTCCTTTAATAAATTTGATAATTTTACTATGGTACAAACACTCTGATATTAAATTTTTAACTCCCACCCCCCTCAGACAATATCTTTCAAAAATTAATTTTTACACCGCCCGGTGGGGGTATTTGGTTAGTATACTTAAAAAAACAAATAAAGCATGATAATTTGATCAGCAATTGTGTTTCATAGTACAATAGTATGAAAACATTTAAAATTTAAAATTTAATTATGATGTTTTGCAAAACAACATTCACACAATCCTACATTACAGTGTTGGTTGGTTGGTTGGTTGTTGGTTGGTTTTTACGGCATTTGAAAACCTGTTGGGTTATTTCATGCTGAAGAAGTTTTGTTTTATTTATTCTTGATGGTAATCAATTTTTTAAAATCAATGTTTTTTAAACACATTTTTAAAACTCATTTTTCTATTTAACCCATAGATGGGATCCTAACAGGTACTACCACTCCGAGTCAGAGTGAACCTGGGAGTAATGGTAATGACGGGGCACTCCCTATTTCCTAGACCTCCAGAACTGGAACTTCAACCTCAGATTGAGTTTAACATCATATTCATGACATTAAGACCCCCAGCCACCGCCTTCTAGCGCATATATGATAAAAAGGGATATATATATATATATATATATATATATATATATATATATATATATGAAGCAAATGTGGAAGTAAATCCAACATTATGTAATATTATAACAATTAAAAACACAAATTTCATTAACGAATGATGTTTAATAAGCTGACGCTGCAGTGTTTGGGTTTGTTTAACAAACCTTCCCCAGGACATTCGTTGGTTTAAGGAAAAATAAATTATTAATGAAAACAAAAATCTGCGAGCCTCGTCGTTTGGTATCTGGCTGCTTTTGTTGATATTCAAACATATGGAAAGAAAAAACATACTTTAAAACGCTGATTAACGTCGGCGTTTTAATTTAAATCTCCGTGACGTAATTTTCCCCAAAAATACTTGGAAACTAATTTTAATGAATGGAAAATTTATTTTACGTCAGCGTCCCCATTTATACTACGTGATGTTTGTGTCTTTTTTGTTTGTTCATTTTTTTAATTTAAATTCCAATTAATGGAAAAACACCTTATTTAATTGAGTGAAAAAAATTATGGATCAACATAAGGTATTTTGTGATCTTTAAGTACTAGTTTGACAAGGTGAGAGGACAAGTTAATAAAATCCGGGTCTTTGTTTTATTGTATCATAAGTCGAAATGTTGCTAGATTCCACAGTTTTTCTTAGTCTTTTGTTGTGTATCCTAACATCTTAAATTCTTTAAAATTTAAAGAATCTAATTTAAAAAAATCCAATATATTAGTGGAGTGCTCAATATCAATGAACCTGTGATATAAATATATATTATATTCCTACGTAATATAATATATATATATATATATATATATATATATATATATATATATTGCATAGAGATATTTGTGATCCGTGTTTTGATGATGCGGACAGACTGACAGATAATAGAGACAGGGACAGAGAGATAGACAGACAGACATACAGACATACATACATATATAGATAGAGATACGGGGGGATGGAAAAATAGGCATAGAGATAGATAGGGAGATGGACAGATATATAGGAACGGGCTCAAATGGATAGTGTGTGTGTGTGTGTTTGTTTTGTTTGTGTGTGTGTGTGTGTGTGTGTGTGTGTGTAATTGTCACATCGTAGAGAGAAAAGACGAAATATATGCACACACACACTCACGTATATGTGTGTGTGTGCGTGTTTGTGCATATATATCAATGTTTTCATATGAACCCTCTCGCTGTCTGTTTTTGTCTCTCTCTCCCCCTCTCTCTCTATATATATATATTTATATGTATATGTAAATAATGAAGAGGTTGAGAAGAATATATATATATATATATATATATATATATATATATATATATATACTTATACCAGTGTGTATGTGTGTGTGTGTCTTTGTAGAGAGAGAGAGAGAGACAGAGAGAGACAGAGACAGAGACAGATATAGAGCCAGAGAGAGAGAGAGAGAGAGAGAGAGAGAGAGAGAGAGTGAGTGAGAGAGAGAGAGAGGGGGGTGATTGACTGAAATAGATAGATATTTCTTTATATCATCTTCATCATGAATTTCTTCCTTTCTTCTCTGTGATAAAACGCTACCTTGTATAAACATTGGGATACATCTCGGTGCATCCCCCTGCCCTAGTATATATGTATAATGAGGTAAGTAATTGTAGGTAAACGACACACCTTGCACTGTTGCCTCCTGTGTGTGGGTGGTCGAATTGCATAGAAAGAAGACGACCTGGCATTGCATGGTATGTCAACAAAACTACAGACACCGATAAACTATCAGTGATTCCCAAAAGCCTCGATAAATAGGTGCCATGTTAGGGATTCAATGCAAAAGCTAAAACATTTTAATTTGTCGCCGTAGCCCCCCTCTCTCTCTCTCTCCCCCCCACACACACATATATATATATATATATATATATATATATATATATATGTGTGTGTGTGTGTGTGAGTTGAAGAATCTGACGAAGGCCGTTATTCCTTGTATAATAGAATATTGTGTAGCTTTCTATTATTATTATTTTATATTTAAAATAATAATAAATAGAATACATGCGTATATAAATAAACTTCTGGCTGAAACACGTGTTAGTCAAATAAAATCTATTTTATCCATTCAGCATTTTCTTTTATTTCTTTATTTTTCCTTTCAACACACACACACACACACACACATAGGTAGTCTTTTTAGTATTGGAGAATTGAAAATAAAGTACCTGATTACGGGTGTAAGAGCTGTAAGATTTAAGATGCAATTATTACCATTGGTTTCCACGCAGCATGTTAGCCCCTTTTCTTCAGGACAACGCACCTAATAAGGAATGCAGGTAATGTCAATTCATTTGTATATGTATATATTTTTTGAGGCGAGAAATACGAAGAATCGGCTAAAAAAAATCATACATAGCTAACATGCTACTTGGAAAGTAATAGTAACAAATCCACCTTACATGTATTGTAAACTATAACAAATAAATGTATATATATATATATATATATATATATATATATATTATACACACACACACACACACACACACACACACATATATATATATATATATATATATATATGTGTGTGTGTGTATAATATTTATTATTTAACAGCATGTTAAACCCACTATAACACTTGAACATTTATAACTCTTCTATAATGCTCCCTTTCTAATAATGTATCAACAATTTCTTCAAATAAGAAATTTTCTCCTGAAGATGACCGAAGGTCGAAACTAGTTGAGATTAAACAACAAACAAGAAATATTCCTGATTGTCTTAATAATAATTTTTGTTCACACTATATATATATATATATATATATATATATATATATATATTAAGGCTGGTTTAGCTCAGTCGGTAGAGTGTTCGGCAAGGATTCACAAGGTTCTTGGTTCGATACTGGCCCCGCCAAATCAGCGTATGAGTAGCACAGGGATCTGTGCGGTAAAGTAAGGAGCTGATGGTAGGTGTGGCGTTCCACCTCAGATGCTAAAAAACAATCTCCTTGGTCTAGCGCTATTGAAAAGAGGA
>CM042172.1:47746529-47749029 GCA_023376005.1 Doryteuthis pealeii
ATATATATCTATCCACCCATCTCCATTTGTTCATATAAAAAAAGAGACCCCCCACTAAAATACATTTAACGCCCTAAGTTGGTTGTTTTCTTTCAAGTAACACCACCGAGACGACATAGCTGGGGACGTTATTTTAATAGTCACCGGGTAGCAATTTCTGAGGCAGGAGACCGGGACGCACTTCCTCATAAATTACCAAATTTTCTCTTGGGGAATTTTCTCAATTCTTTAACTAATTAATACTCAGAAAGATAAATTCCGAAACTTCTGTAATTACTTTCTTGGTAAAAAAGGACTATTTTCTCGTAAATTCCTACCATAAAATAAACTGAACCCCCATTTTATGTCCTGTGTTTTTGTATTAAATGTTTTATTTTTCTTGCACCCGTTATGTTACAATACTAAATATATTTTCTTTATTTATTTTAATATTCATTTCAATGTGTATATTCTAAAAGTTTTTATTTTGTGAGAATGTTTAGTTTTAGAGTGGGGGCTCATTTTACAATTTAGGCATAAATTGGATCCTCCTTTTATAACCGTAATTTTGTTTTTTCGTCGACGATGATTAAAATCTGACGTTTTTATTTTAGAGTACCAAAGCCAAAAAGAAAAGAAATAACAACAACAAGAAGTAATATTCAACTTTTTACTCGTAAATTCCTGCCATAAAATTAGGCTTGGTCATTTTATGGTAGGAATTTACAAGCAAATAGTCCTTTATTACCACTTTCTTTTATTCCTGAATTTTCTATGCCAAATATTTTTTTCAAAATGTTTAAACATTTAAACTACATGTTTTTATTTCTCAATATTAACAGATATTAGTTTTTGTTCTGAAAATGAATAAACAAATTAATTAGTAAATAAGAGAGTTTTATAATTTGCTTGAAGCATTGTGTATATATTGGTTAGGAGGTTGATTTAGAAGGCTATCACAATGCATGTGTAAAGAAAAAAAATGATACGGTAACAATGATGCTGTGTGTTAACCTGTATTTAATTCTTGAATTTTCGAGATAATATCTCTTTTTCAAAAGATCACTGGAATTGAAGCAATCTAGTTATGGCATTTCTTTTTAAATGAATTCTTTTTTTCTTTTTTTTTGAAAATGATGGTATTTTTATATAACTGTATTCTCGTGTTGTATGTTTACGTGAATGCGGGTTTTTTTTTGTACTTGTCATGCGCGTGTCCATGAAAATGCATGTTGGTTGTGACTGTATCCTAGCGCGGGATTGCACGTGCATATGTATATGCGTATTAAAGAGCGTATTTGTGTTTGGTGGCCATGGTGATGTATAATATTTCGTGTGATATAAATCAATTATTAATATTAATTAATAAATACTTAATGTACATATTTGCCCAACCCCTCCACACGAGTAGGATGTGACACAATGTCAATTTCTAAAATGGAACTTAACATGTTTGAATTCAGAGTTTTCTTTCTCCTAGACTGGTGGCCTTACTAAAGGTTAAAGAGTCCCGTCTGCCCTACTATTTACCCATAGCTGGAAGGAGAATAGTTGGATGTATACTTTTCCAAATCGTATTAAACCCTATGCAAAATATAAACAGTCCCGTCCAGGATTTGAACACGTCTCGTCGTGTTCATTTCTTACGACGATAGCCATTACACCACACGCCTCCACAAATACTTAATATAATTAGAGATAAATCGATGAATGAAACAGTTTACAGCTTCAGAAAATTGTGTTCCATAGAAGAAGACCGGAGGGTACATCGGCTGAAACGTTGTACAGATAACAATGAAGATGAGGACAATAGTCCGAATAATGCAGATAATACTAAGAAATAGTATTAAAAGGGTTAAAAAAGAAAAAGAAGTTTCGTGTTTCTAGTGAGAATTCATCTAAAACATTCTATAATAGTTATATATCTTGAATGATAATGAACGAGGTTTGTTTGTTGGGGGGGTGGGGGTTGTTTGTGTGTTTGGAGGGGGGGTTGTCAAACCATTTCAGCTAAATATTTCTTAAATAACGTCTGGTAATTTTGGGTGGGTGTACGACCACCGGTGAAATCTTTTCTCACGTGTTACTTTTATGACATTATTAACTGTGTTAGTAATTTTCATTTCTCAACATATTAGAATTTTATTACTATAATTTAGTAGTAGTAGTAGTAGTAGTAGTAGTAGTAGTAGTAACAATAATAATTCTAGGAAATCAGAAAGTTTTATACCCTGTTGGGACATAAAGACATCTCATCGTGGTGTAATGGTTTGCAAGCTGGTCTCACAGATCCATTGCAACTGAAAAGCGAGTTCGATCCTCGCTGGATGCCCCATAATTGCGACTTTGTGTGAGATCCTACCCGTTGCGAATGAATTGAATAAATACATACCCTTTAAAAGGAGCAAAAATATATGTGAGTTTTTAAAACAGAAAACAGTTTTACATGTAACTTTTTAGATCGTTGGTAACGGTCAAAGTTTTCCCATGAAAATCGGACCCTTGTTAAAGTGTCCAGTCT
>CM042172.1:47751529-47759029 GCA_023376005.1 Doryteuthis pealeii
GAGAGAGAGAGAGAGAGTAATAAACTAAAAGAAGGTTTACGAAGGGTGAGGAGAGAGAGAAAGAGTGTGTGTGAGGGAGAGAGTGAGGATAGAGTGAGAGAGAGAAAGTGAGAGAGAGGGGGAGAGAGAGTGTGTGAGAGAGGGAGAGAGTGATAAACCAAGAGAAGGAATTATTCATAGAATGATAGAGAGAGAGACAGACAGACAGAGACAAATAGACAGAGAGACAGAGAAGGAACTAGATTTAATGAAATGGTAGAGAGAGAGAGAGGAGAGAGAGAGAGAGAGAGAGAGAGAGAGAGAGAGAGAGAGAGAGAGAAGGCGGGTGGAAGAGAGAGAGAGAGAGGGGGAAAACACATTATCGGCCAGTGATACCCAAGCCGAAATCAAGTGATGAAGCACTTGGTTTCGGCTCGATAGGAATGTTTTATTTTATTTTATTTTCATTTTATTTTTCTATTTATTTTATTTCTTATTTTATTTATTTTTTTTTTTCATTTTTATTTTATTTTTTTTTTTTATTTTATTTTATTTTATTTTATTTTGTTTGCTGACGATGTGACTTTATATATTTGTTTCTTCTTCGTACGTGTTTTAGCGCAACTTTTCATTCTGACCTTCTCTCTGTCTGTCTGTCTGTCTGTCTGTCTCTCACTCTCTCTCTCTCTCTCTCATCCACACATTCCCACACTTTCTCTTCGCCGACAGGACACACACACACACACACACACACACACACACACACACACACACACACACACACACACACACACACACACAAAATAAATAAATAATAAATAAAATGAAATAAAAAAGCAACAACAGTAACATATTTCAGACATCAGAGAATCTCGTGTATTAAATTTAAAAATGAAATATTTCTTTAAAATCTAAACCGGCAAATATATCTGCTCTCTTTGGTGCTATCTTCTCATTGAGACAGCTGAATCTTTCTCATCGATCTTACACACACCACACACACACACACACACACAACACACACAATATATATATAATATATATATATATATATATATATATATTAATAAAACATCCATCGCAGTTCAGACAACATTTTTCCTTGTTAATATTCTGATGAAGCTTTAATAATAAAAAAAACGAAACGTTTTGACTTCGACTTCACCATCAATAATACATTCACCTTTATGGGAAAACTTTGTTTTCCACACACACACAGACACACACAGACACACGTATACACACGCACACAGAACGCAAACACACACACACACACACACACACACACACACACACCACATATATATATATATATATATATATATATATATAGATAGATAGATAGAATGCAGCAGAAATACCACCCATGATTTAAATGTGGTGGGTGTGAACTTTGGCAAGTGGTAATGATAGCTCCATCTTATTAATATCTCATCATTATCTGTCAAATAAGTTCAGTTACGGTCATAGATTGGATCGGTGCATGGTAAAGTGTGAAGCTGATGGTAGGGGTGGCGTTCCACCTCAGACGCAAAAACAATCTCTCTGTTCAATTGCGAGTGAAAAGGGAATAGACTCCCTCGGTGTCCGACTTAAGTAACAAACTGTAAAAACTAATCACTATGCACAAACCTTTCTATTTTTATTAATTTGAACTTTTACCCTCACGATTTGAGGATTCACATTTTGATGGCCTTGAGCACATTAGGCTTGAATAATTTCTGAAATAATTAGCTATTCACGTCTGTTTGTTTTTTTTATCTTTATTTTCATAGAAATATATTTTATTCCTTTTTAAATACGAGGATAACCCGAAACGTAAGTAAGTCGTCAGGGTGGCTTAAACTAGGTATCAGCTAGACAACGAGGGAATCTATCCTCTTTTCACTAGCACTTGAGCAAGGAGATTGTTTTTAGCATCTGAGGTGGAGCGCCACACCTAAATTAGCTCCTTACTTTACCGCACAGATCCATGTACTACTCTTACGATGGTTTAGCGAGGGCCGGTATCGAACCTGGAACTATGTGGTTCTACCCACTGAGCTAAACCGACTTAATGTCTCGAAAATATTTAAAAATCACTGAAACATTTCTTGTCAATGATGTTTAAATCACTTTAAAGTTTAAACATGTATCTATTCTTGCATAATCCCCATTTCGGTTCTTAAAAATTTCTAGGCCCTGTGGCAGTTTTTGTATGTCCATGTCATACCAGCTTGTCACTATGTCGTTGAAGAAGCGTTGAACCTTGTAGTCGTTACAAACTCCCGACACCACTTGCTACTTGCGGACGTTTTGATATCCTTGCTTGACTCGCCCCCCAAAATTCCTTTAATTGACGATAAATTCCAGCAACAACTGACACAACGGTACTGTGAATAACGACACGAAAAGTTTCGCTGAAAGGTCCCTAACCTTTTGGGTTTACTCTTATATATATATATATGTGGAGAAAAGTAGACAAACACGGGATGTTATGGAAACTTGATGTTTATTGTCAACGTTGCAACGTTTCGGTCTCTTATTAGACCATCTTCAGGACTTGGATATAGTTCTTACTCCAATGAAGGAAATTCTCAAAATGCTGAAAACGAAAGGTCGTCAGTAGGGGGAGGTGTGGTTGGGGGTGGTTAGTGGATTCTTCTTCTCTCTGGAATGGGGAGTGCTGGAATGGTGGATGGTGGTACCAAAGGTGTTTGATTGTGGGGATTGGTTAACTAAATATGTATATATATATATATATATATATATATATATATATATTATATATATAGAGAGAGAGAGAGAGAGAGAGAGAGAGAGAGAAAGAGAGAGAGAGATAGATTACACCCTCGCATAAACAGTAGGTTAGAATTAAACATTGAATATATGATTAGTTGACATACACATTCCATATATATATATATATATATATATATATATATATATATATATATAGATAGATAGATAGATAGATAGATAGATAGATAGATAAAAGGAATGAAATTGAAACGTCTCTTCCGCGTGGCGTGATAACAACCCACAAGACGCGTGTTTATAACGTCCAAAACAAAAAACACACAAGACCGCGTCCATTTCAAAAACAGTCTCTGAAGATGAAGTTTCTTCGAAATTGATTAGACACTGGACATTATTTTTTTTATATACGCATTGTAATTGCCTTCTTAATATAAAAAATAAATAATAATAATAATGATAATGATGATGATGATTGATAATATATATATATATATATATATATATATATATATATATATATATATTCTGTTGAAGTGAGTCAGTGTATTGTTAGTTTGAACAACAGCAACTAGCTAAGCACAAATGAACCAGTGCCAAGACAGTTGATACTTATTGAAATCAAGAATAGTTCATTCTTGCATTTGGGTGATTATATTCCCTGAGTCCTGATTGGCTGCTTGGTTTACATGATTTTATGAGGCTTCATAAAAAACCTGGCATCTTGCAGTGTATTGCAGCAAAATAGGTTCGTATTCAGTTACGACTAATTGCTGCCTTGTCTTAGCAATTCGACAGTAATTGGAACTAGTATGATTATTTTATACTTTCAATAAAAAACAAAAAGAAAATTAACAAACTGTCATTTGGTTATTATAAATTTATTTCGACCGTTAACGCAATAAATGAGCCCAGTTTCGTTAGACAGTCGTTGGATAATAATAAAAAAATAAGCTAGAATAGAGAAAAACATTAAAAAAAAACACATATCAATCAACCACTGACGCCATGGTTATGAAGCACTATTATATATATATATATATATATATATATATATATATATATATATATATATTTAATATACCAAGCGTATTGGTAAATCCTCGCGGTCAGATCTTAGCCCTGAAGAGCCTTAAGCGAAACTAATAGTAGGTTCGTCTGACTCATTAGATTTATCTATATTATTTGCTCTACTTAGGTATTGAGCACTTTTTACTTATTAGCTATTCTCCTAGCGGTTATATGAATATATATATATATATCTTATATACATATATATATATACATATAAATTGTTTTTTCTTTTGGCCAAAATATTGTACCAATAGATTATTTTTTGTTGGTACGACTATCTTGGTCTTTTCTTTTTTCCAAAAATTTTTTTTCTCCCCGGTTGATGTTTGGTAGTATATTTTTACAATCAAACTATTTGCTGGTTTTTTTCTCACCGCGAGGATTTACCAACAAGTTTGGTATATTAAATTTAGCTCTAGTTTTAACTATTGAGCACTCTCTTAGCTCATTTGTAATGGAGCAAAGAGTCAGATCTTAGCCCTGAAGAGCATTAAGCGAAACTAATAGTAGGTTCGTCTGACTCATTAGATTTATCTTTATATATATATATATATATATATATATATATATATATATATATATATCAGCCGTTTGACTAGCGTCTTTTGACATTTTTGAAATCTACAACACGCGTTCCGTTTCGGCGTTTCTGTATACATTTAAAAAATCCAAGAACTCTCGCGTTGTCATCAACAATTTTAAATAGACTGACCGACCAAAAAACAAGAGTTTCGAAGATTTTTTATTTTCTGTGATACATTTATTTCCCCTCAAAATAACGAAAGTCCTGATGAAGATCTATTGAAACAGATCGAAACACTGCAGCGTAGGCGAAATAAACATTACTCGTTTATGAACTTGTGTTTTTAAATTTTTTCATAATATTACATGCTGTCGGATTCACTTCCACTTTGTCCACACACACACACACACACACACACACACACACACATATATATATATATATATATATATATATATATATAATTGATAATTGAATCATATTATCACGACCAGATAACTCGACAAACACCATTTGCGACATCCGGAGCACTGGACAGCTGTTTCGACCTCCTTTGTCCCATCAGCAGTGCATACCACAATCTTCGCCACTAGGTCGAAACAGCTGTCCAGTGCTCCGGATGTCGCAAATGATGTTTGCCGAGTTGTCTGGTCGTGGTAATATGATTCAATTATCAATTATATATAATTCCTCTATCAAATTTAATATATATATATATATATATATATATATATATATATATATATATATATATATATATTGCAATGATGATCAGTCATGAACTCAAACATTTTGAGTTTTGGAATAACCAAAGGCAGACTTTCACTTATCCTCGGATGGTAAGGTCCCCAGTAATAGTTGACGAGTCTTCTTGATCCTTACTACCGAGGTGACAATGCTCCTCACCGAGTATCCTATCATGATAACCTTTTATTATACTAGTAAATATCGGTACCTTGGCTTTGAACAATGATTAGTTCATCTCACAGACCTTACAACAGTGATGAGTTTGATCCACACTGAGTGCTTCTTATGCCTTTCTGCCAGACTTAACTGGTCTCGTAAACTGGCATGATTATGGGGACATTGTTTTATGTAGAGTTTCTTGGGTAGGAATAGCCAAGCCGAGCCCATCCCTCTCCAGGTTTGACCACACCCGAATTCCTTTATCTAGATAACGTGCCTCGGTTGAGAATACAATTGGTTTAAATTCAGAGTTTTTAATCTCCAAAACCGGTTATCACACTAAGGTTATAAAGTTGACAGCTGATGGTAAATGTGGCGCGTCACACCAGTAAAAAAACAATCTCTCTAGTCTAGCGGTAACGAAAAGGGGATAGACTCCCTCGCTGTCAGACTAATGCCGACAATAGACCACTCCGTTAAATTTATTTTAGTTTATGAATCAAATTCCTGTTTAATTCATCCCGAAGTTGTCCTGTCGATTCATTTGACACATATGCATCACTGGCCCCGCAACCGGGCATGTTACGATTTGTGTGGCCAGTTTAGGACTGTAGTTGTAAACAGTTTTACAGTGTAAATCCTTTGTGGCATAAATTTCGATCTTTTCTTGGGGTAGAAAGATGTAGTATCAGTTTTAATCCTTGTCCACTAACCCGTCCTTAAAGTGGGAGTTTTACCAGAGTTTATCCTGTCTTGAAATAGAGAGTTGTATAATCATCGTCTGTTGGTCTATCCTTCTCCAGCGTGTAACTTTAGGACAATCTATCAACGCCTTTTAATAGTAGATTAAATATATACATTTTGGACGTTTTAGATTGACCTATTCAGCCATCGCTATTTTTTGAACAGTCTCTAAATATAAGTCTTGATCATTAGCATACCTTATACAACAATATTGTCCTAAAGTCGTTGGGGCATGACCAATCCTTCCATCAAGGTAGTCCACTTTGGTCGTGAATACACATTTGTTTGATTTCAGAGTTTTCCTTCTCCTATATTGGTTGCCACGCTAGGCTGATTAATAATTATCCATTTGGCTTATATCTTTTTATATTTTGTTAATAAAGCGTGTCTTCAATAATCCCATTTTAAATGTTAAATCCAATATGTTACACAATGGATAGGGTAGCCTATTCATTTTGTAATAAAATGTAGAAATATTTGAATTCAAAAGTTAAAGAGGACAGGATTGTTGAGGATGAGTGGTCTGTTGTTATATAATGTATATGTAGCCTATTCATTTTGTAATAAAGTGTAGAAATATTTGAATTCGAAAGTTAAAGAGGACAGGATTGTTGAGGATAAGCGGTCTGTTGTTATATAATGGATATGTAGCCTATTCATTTTGTAATAAAGTGTAGAAATATTTGAATTCGAAGTTAAAGAGGACAGGATTGTGGTAGATGAGCGGTCTGTTGTTACATAATGGAAGTAGCCTATTCATTTTGTAATAAAGTGTAGAAATATTTGAATTCCAAAGTTAAAGAGGACAGAATTGTGGTAGATGAGCGGTCTGTTGTTACATAATGGATAAGTAGCCTATTCATTTTGTAAAGTGTAATAGTTGTAAGAGTTGAATTCGAAAGTTAAAGAGGACAGGATTGTGGTAGATGAGCAGTCTGTTGTTACATAATGGATAAGTAGCCTATTCATTTTGTAATAAAGTGTAGAAATATTTTGAATTCGAAAGTTTAAAGAGGACAGAATTGTGGTAGATGAGTGGTCTGTTGTTACATAATGGATAAGTACCTATTCATTTTGTATTGTAGAAATATTTGAATTCGAAAGTTAAAGAGGAGGATTGTTGAGGATGAGCGGTCTGTTGTTATATAATGGATATGTAGCCTATTCATTTTGTAAAAAAAGTGTAGAAATATTTGATTTCGAAATATTATGATTGATAGGTTGCTTATAGATTATGTACGGTAGTGTAGAAATTGAAAATAACAATAATTCTGCATCATGGAAAAATACACGTAAAATTAATTGACAAGAATTAATCTTTTACCAAACTTGTAGCCAGTCTCTGATTGGTGAAAGTTAATCATGAGAAAAGGAAGTATAGTTAAAAATTTCAGTCTAGCTGGGTTTTTTGAGGGGAGACAGATGTGTCTCTGAAACTGGCCATTTTTACCCCACGTGAGTTGGTTAAATTTGGTTTTAATAAAGAGGTCTAAAAAATATCCCAAGTCTTGTGTTCGTTAATAAGAAGAAAAGAGGAC
>CM042172.1:47764029-47794029 GCA_023376005.1 Doryteuthis pealeii
GTTATCACTTCCGCGTGCTCATCCCCCCTCTATCTTCCCCCTACTCTCTTTCTTTCTTATTATATTTTTCTGTATATCATGTCCTTTTTCTTCCCTTTCTTTCTTTATAATAAAAACGGAATGGTCCATTATTTAGCTGAGGTGACGGCACTCATAAGAAATAAGAATTCGGTGGATAAGAGATACCAGATAATCTTTTCATCTTGGACGATTTGGACAGTCTCATTTTTAACCAGAGGATATTGCAAGATGACAACGGTAATGAACACGAGTATTGATTGTTAAAGTGATTAATGACTTTTTAATCTCTAATCGATTGAATAATTGGAAAATTAATCACTTCACATTTTGAAAATCTCTGATCATCAATGGAACAATGGGAAATAAGGGATTCATGTTTGGTTGGTTGGCAACCTTCCTTCTATTTTAGACGATGGCGTAGTGTCTTTTTTTTACCTACAGCTACGTGAGTGGCTGAACAGACCGATCCTTGAATGGCAGTCTCTGGTGCAGTGACTGCAAACAAAAGGTGACGCTTTCTGTAGGTGTTGGGGGTGTTGTTGTCTCTCCTTCCTTTTAGCTCTCTTTTCTGTAGCGGCTTCTTTGCTCTCTTTTGAAACATTTCAGATCAACCTTTTAATTGCCATTTTGCACTTTATAAGTTCGAATTTCATATTTGATATTTGGAAAACAGCAATTGTAAAACCATTAAAAAATAAATAAATAAAATAAAAGGCTCGATGCATTTAAAAAATAATTACCGACTAATTTTTCTAAAATATATTTTGTATATGGATTTTGAAAGAATTGCTTAGAAATTACATTAAATTCTATAGGGAAAGATGTATATTATAATTAACATGATTTTTAAGTAGTAAATCAACACTACCTAATATTTTGGAAAGTATTGATATAATAAAGGAATATTTGATGAAAGGGGATAAGTATATGATTAAGGCATTTCTTATGATATGTCATAATCGTTTAGTAGTGAAAAAAATGTAAGAAATATTTTGATAGAAAGAAACTTGAAAGTAACAATTACTGTGAAATACAGTGAATACCGTTCAATGTTCCTCGGATTTCTGTTTTTGATTCATCCCAACCCATCCATCGCCCTCAAATCACTCGAAGCACAAGACTAGTGTTTAACCATAATCATTCATTCGATAATGGGGAAATTAAGTAGAATAAAATCACAGAGCGAGAGAGGTATTTTGGTGTAAGTAGGCTGAGCAAGGAGAGAACGTATGGATCGGTCAGCGAATGAACCTAGCTAAATAGATCTATTAGTGGTATGACCAGTAGTTTTGTCACCCTTCCCCCCTCCCCACAAAACCAGCGGCTATATGCCGAGTTGTGTACACACTCAATGTATCTCTCTTTTAAAATGAATAATATTTTTGGAGTGAGTGCATGACTGTGCTCGTTTAAATATCCGTTCAATATTCTTCGGGGATCATATTAGGAAGATATTTAGAAATTAAGATTTAACATTGTGTTGCATAATCTATGTGGAGTCATAGATTATTGGCAACCCCCCCTCTGTATTTCTGCAGGGATGGTCTCTTTTCATATCACGGACGGGAAAATTACTGACAGTTGAAGTCCCGCGGATCACGTGAAGTCACGTGGGCGCCAGTTAACTCGACAGTTCCATCGAGGATCCTAAGCAAGAAAGACGCGCTCTCTTGTTTAGTTAGTTGGACTCACCTGACACGTGCGCTGTAGTTAGTTTTAGTTAAAAATAAAATATGTAAAAAAAAAACAACAATATGTCGTTAGTTTAGAAGATCAGAAGAAGAAGAAGAAGAAGAAGAAGAAGAAGAAGAAGAAGCAGAAGAAGAAGAAGAAGAAGAAGAAGAAGAAGAAGAAGAAGAAGAAGAAGAAGAAGAAGAAGAAGAAGAAAATGAATGAGAGATGAACAACCAGCAAGATAGAAGTCAACATGGCGAGCATTGAGAGAACGAAATAGAAAGAAAGTAGACATTACACGAACGGCTAGACGAACAGACAGAGATAGTAGGTTGTGTATAGCATCTCTCTGTCTACCTGTCTATCTATCCCCCTCTCTCTCTCTCTGTTAAAGAACTCATGGTTTATATACCCAACAATGGGGTATATAACAATAGAAAAAGTAAAATATTACATATTGGATAAAAAAAAAGTTGAATATAAATTCATTATCATTATTGCTGTCTCGGAAGACTATATATTTTTCGTGTCCCTGAAGTAACAGCACCTTCTATTACTGTGAAGGCCAATGTTCGAAAAACAGACCCGATCACAGATGTCACATGTGAAGTCTGTCCCTGAAGATGTTGATGTGCCGGTGCTCTGTTGTCGTCGCTTTCTTCTGGACCTCTTAGCTTCATGGTGTTGCGTCGGGGTAACCAGATATGAATAGAGCCATATGGAAAGCTCACCGCCACTGAGGGCGGTCCTGAGCCAAAATTTTCCAGCTGGGAAGAGTGATGTTAAAGCACCTGAGATTATGCTTGCATTAAGTAAGCAAAAGGGAAATCTAAAAACTAAACGGGGAAGGCAATCTAAGGTTTGGATTAGATGATACTTTTAAAGGTGACAATTATATTTTGTCTATTGTATCGAGAGCAAATGGGATGTTTGGTTGGATGATTTGAAATATTATTTCAAGGGTGGCAAATGTTTTTAAAATATATAAAATCCTAATATGACCTCATATGGAATATTGTACCCAGGTTTGGGATCCAGTGTCTCGACATAGAAATTGTGTAATAGTGACATCGGAGGGGAAACCAAGGAGAGTGACATAACTAATAAAAAGAATAAAAGATTACAGTTACAAGGAGAGATTGGGGAGCATAAAAAGAAGAGACAAAACTAATAAAAAGAGTAAAAGATTACAGTTACAGGAAGAGACTGGGGAAATTAGGACTAACTACATTACTAGAAAGAAGAAATAGAGGTTGTCTAATTGAAACTTTAAAAATAATCTGTTGAATTTCTAATTATGGTAGACATCCTTAAAAATATATTTCTCATAGAACTGGGAACTTATTGTTAAAGCATAATTCAAAAACTAAGTCTATTCCCAAATTGGATTTTTTTTAGCTAATTGAGTAATATATGTTTGGAAGAAATTACTTAATTAGATAAAATCAGAAATGGCGTAAAATTTCTCAAGATTAATTTGAATCATTTCAGAAAAATTGGTAAAAAAAAAATTTAAGAATGTATTTTTGGGAATTATCTGATAAATTACTGAAAAGAATTCGTTCTATATTTAGATATTTACCAACCCCTCCTCACAAGCAGGATGTGACACAAGGTCAATTTCTTAAGCGGAGTTTAGCAGATTTGAATTTAGAGTTTTCCTTTTCCTATACAGGTTACCTATAGCTGGAGGGAGAGTAGTTTGAAGCATACCTTTCCCAAAGTTATTAGCGCTATGAGAAATGCAAACAGTCTCGTCCAGGATTTGAACTCGGGTCGACGAGTCCATTTCCTACAATTTTAACCATTACACCATGCACCTCTAATTAAAATCGTATTTAATCTTAATCTTAATATGAATATCGTATTAATAGTAAATATATTCTGTGCAAAGATTCCCTTTTTTTTAAAAGGTCGATATGAGAAGATTTGTCTAATATAAACTTATCCAGGGCAAAACTTTTAATCTGAATTTCAAAGTTAAACATCCCCCCAAGGTAATGAAAATATAATGTAAATTCGGATTCTGTAAAGAAGAAGAAGAAGAAGAAGAAGAAGAAGACGGAAGGAAGGAAGAAAGAAAGAAAGAAAGAAAAGTGAGAAGAAAAAGAAAGACAAGTGAGCAGAGGAGGAAGAAAAAAGAAAGAAAGAGAAGAAAGAAGAAGAAGAAGAAGAAGAAGAAGAAGAAGAAAGAAGAAGAAATAACCATTTAAATTCCGCTTAAAAATTGACCTTGTGCCGGAGGGGTTAGGTAAATGCATACTTCTGAAAACAAATCAAATTTTACATCGTCTGAAATTACATTGTCATGAAAAGCAAAACAAAAACACACAAAAAAAGAAACATAAGAACAAAACAAATAAAAAATCGCAAATAAACAAACAAAAAACCGAAGAAATAATCTCTTCTCCCAGATCGATACATTTTCAATCGATTTTCAATCAATTGAGACTATAAACGAATATCATAACTATAGTCTAAAAGTTTTGTTGCACTTTTTGAATAATATCAGGTTGGTTGGATTTTATGGCATGTCAACTCTTGGGTTATTTTATGCCGAAGACAACTCTTTTGTTTTATTCATTATTGTTGGGTATTACATAAACTCCTTAACTGATCTATTTAACCCATAGATGGGAAAATGGTATCAGTTTTTTGTTTGTTTGTTAAAAACTACCACTTAAAATGTCATCTTAAATCTTTTAGGAAAAAGAACCCTCCCCCCCAAAAAAAACCCATTTCACTGAATGTTTGAGATGAGGCTTGAAGATTAGTATTATCTGCGTTATTCGGACTATTGCCCCCATCTTATTATTTGTACAACGTTTCGGCCGATATACCCTCCGGCCTTCTTCAGGTATTTCTTGTCGGACTCTGGAACCTTCTCGGACTCGGGAACCTTCTTTTCGAACTCGGGAACTTCCTTGTCGTATTCGGGAGCCATCACGGAACTTTGAACCTAACCCTTTATTTATTCCACTGGGGTATCCTGTTCTCATTCCGCTAACCATAGCTGGGGTAGGAGTTGTGTTAATTAATTATTTTTCTAACTGCTTTCACTCAGGATTGAACTCGGGAACCAGAGATAACTGTCACTTAGAACTGTCTTAACCTAACTGCCTAATCCACTCGGCCATGTGTCCACTTGGACAATTGAGTGTGAATTTTGGGAACTTATAAACCTAATGTCTTGATTTGGCTAGAATATCTACCTATTTTACTTATGTATGATTTTTACCTAGACTCATATTGTTTTTTTTTTGTTTAAAAAAAAAAAATATTTCATGAAATCAGCTCCTCACTTTACCGCACATAATCATGTGCTACTTATACGCTGCGTTGGCGAGGGCCAGTATCGAACCAGGAACCTTGTAATTCCTCGCCGAACGCTCTACCGACTGAGCTAAACCGAACAGACCAAAATTAATGATGAAATAAATAAATAATACAAAGGAACCAAATGATAATAGAGAAATATTAAACTAACGAAATTGACAAATAAAATAAGTTGGTTGGTTGGTTGGTTGGTTTTACGGCATATCAACCTATTGGGTTATTTTATGCCAAAGACATTTTTGGTTTATTCATTCTTGAGAGTTACTCAGTTTTTCTTTCAAACTCATTTTGTCTATTTAACCCATAGATGGGACCCTAACAGCTATTACCACTCCGAATCAGAGTGGAACTGGGAATAATGGGGATGAAGGGGTACTCCACATTCCCTAGAGCTCCAAACTGAAACCTCGCCATCAGTTAGTTTAACGTCATAACCAGGACAATAAACTAAGTTGGAAAATAATTAAAGTAAATTATAGTAAACATTTAATCTAAAGGAAGTTACGCTGACAGCATCGGTTACCGCTAGATCAGCGAATTTAAACCGCGATGAACCTGTTCAATTTTTTAATTATTGGATGTCCCCTTAAGCAACCACAGGTACTGTAAGCAACCTATGTCCTTTCTTTATTGAAAAAAAAATGACTAGATTCGGCCTTAAATGACCCGAAAAGGTTTGTAATAAAACAAACCAACCAACCAATCTATCTATCTATCTATCTATCTATCTATTACGGTCAAGATACACTAAAAGCACCGGTTCCCGCAAGATCTCTGGACTTTAATGACGAAGAACATGTTTAATACTTAATTGGGTGATCACTTAAACAATAACAGCTATTACCAGCGAACTGCGTCTCTTTACCAAAAATACCTTGATTCGGCATTAAATGACCCGAAAAGGGTTGATATGCCGTAAAACCAAACAGCCAACAAATATGTCAACTAAGTTAAGATTGTGTTGGGGGTGGGTGGGCGATGAATTGGTGATCGTATCATTCATGTCACTTTCGACTCCAGTGAAAGAGATTTTCTTTGTTAGGACCGGCACGTCTTACCTCCGAACTCCCGATCGAGGTGTGTATTCCGGAGTCCCTTGTAACCCTCCACCATTTTTTAATTGACGTTACATTGTCAATCAACTACTAATATCATTAACTGCATGAACAGCGTGTACTAAACTCGAATCCCTGACCAAGTGGTGACCTCAAAAGGGGAAATTTCAGCAGAATTTTTTGGCATTCTGAAACTTCTATTTTTTTCTACTAAGTTATATATACTATTTCTCTGAATGTTTGAGATGAGGCTTGGTGATCAAGAAGAAGGCCGGTGGGCATATCGACCGAAACGTTGTATACAAATAACAAAAAAGATGAGGACAATAGTCCGAATTACGCAGATAATGCTAATTTTTCTTCTACCCCCATATTTCCTTCGATGAGTTGTGACCTTCAGATTAGGAAACCCAGAAATTGACATGTAGTTGGGGGGGGTGCGTATCAGAGTTTCGGGTATGGTGCGAGACCTTTGCACAGGTTCTGCTTAGATAACGCTCGGGGAAACGCGGCTGCCATCCCTAAGGAGGGTAAAAAGAAACTGAGAACTTACGGACATTGTTTTACTTGCAGAGATAGATAGATAGATAGATAGCGAGAGAGCGAGAGAGAGAGAGAGAGAGAGAGAGAGAGAGAGAGAGAGAGAGAGTGAGAGAGAGACGCAAGAATAGCATTTATCTGAAAGAAAGTTGTTGGCATCCTTCCGTCTACTAGAGACGATGGCGTAGTGTCCACTTTTTATCTGCATCTTTGTGAGTGTCTGAACAGACCAATTTTTGAATGGCAATCTCTGGTGCAGTGACTGAATTTTCTTGTTGCATGACAATTAACGCCCACACACGAGTGACCATATCGTTGAAACCATTCAACCAATTCGGTTTTGAGGTGCTGGGACCCCCTGTATACAGGCCAGATCTTGCCCCCTTCTGACTATCATATTTGGATCACATAAAGATGGTTTACGAGGTCGTCGATTTCTTTCGGTCGGAGATGTGAGATGTGCATGCCCAAATTTTCGACTGCTTTTCATTTTAAAAACAAATTAAAATTAATTAAATCGATTATTTAAGGTCTAATTTTTATCTAACATGTAGTAACATAATGAGCATCAGTAAAATAAAAACAAGACTAAATAATATTCCACATGTAATTTATTTTGATACATTTAAAACGATTTTTTCAGTCAATTTTGATTCAATATGGCCGTAAACGCTATCTAAAGATGACTTAAAATCCGTGTTTACAAAATAAATTTAACCGTTGCGATTGAAAAAATCCCAAAAATCAGGGACTTTTTGTGTTGATTTATCAATGAATGAATTTTATAATGTATCAGTTCTTTTATTTATTTATTTGGAAATTTAAAAGTGTCCGGACAAGAGTGATGCAAGTCTGAAGATCTGAAAGAATCGCTACATAAAAAGGTGCGCGACCAACCGAAAACCTTCTTCTTGGTGGAAATACGCAATCTTGTGGACCGCTGGACATAAATGCATTGAAACAGGGAGAAGATTGTCTGACGTAATTGTGTATACCCTGATTTTGGGTAAATGTATTGAAAAACTAAGAGTGTGGATAATTTTTGACTATCTCTCGTATGTACATTCTGGGTGAGATAGGACGTCCCATTGTGGTATAATGGTTAGTAAGCTAATCTTTGTGGCGCACAGGTTGGGTAAATACATACATGTCAGGTGAGATAAATTAAATGCTGATAACTTCTCCCCCCCCCCATTCCTGGGCTGCACCTGCCTACCCCGTTCGTCTAAAAGGAATTGAGTCAAGTTCATTGCCTGATGCCTAATGTGCTAAGGGGGAGTGCCGATGGGGCTAAGCTATTTTTGGTACCAACTATCTCAACGCGGAGAATTTCTATTTTAAAATATTGTGTAGTATCTTACTGATAGCCGAGGGGCAAGGTAAATACATATATTTATTTTACAGTAAGAAAAATAAATATATGGTGATTGCTAAGGATTGGTAAGATGTTCTGAACTGTAGATTGTGTAATGAGTGAGAGAGAAGCTGGTTAGATAAACTGTTTACGGATATCTTCAAATGGAAGGCAAGCGTCGCTCAAAAATTCCCTTACGACCTCGACTCTTTCCAATGTTCTTCCATCCTAAGATCCAGCTATTGTGAGCACTCAAACTTTCCACCTAGGAATTTTTATCATTTTTTATTTTGTCTGTTTTATTCGGTATAAATAATACATTTTCCTATTTATGTGTTGAAAATTAATAGGCAAATGTGAAATATAAGAGACGTGGGAATGATTTATTAATATTTGAAAATTATTGTTGATGTCTAAAAAAGATGAAAAGAAGGAATGAAAGAAAAAAAGAGTGAGATAGACGGACAGACTTAAATCATGATTATAAAACTTTTTACATATTGAACTATTCAGAAATAGCTCTTAAATAAACATATTAAACGTTGTAATAATTTAATTATCATACTGTGGTATATCCTCAAATTCCGATAGTTTAATTATAAAAACACAGTATGACTTTTATCCAGGGAGTGACAACGAAGCAGTATCGTGTCAAGAGCAACGAGGGGGGGGGGGAGGTCGGTTCGAGTTAAGGGGGTAAATAAAAATAAAGGACATTTTCTGGGGCTTTTTCAACTGATTGGAAAATCCAACCCAGTGTTACGTGAACATTTAATGAAAGACAAAAAAAATTATCAATTTACAATTTTCCATATTTCACCAAATATTTCACACTGTCCTATCCAGTAACATACAATCTTAGCAATATTATCCATAGAGCGTGACTTTGTGGATAAAAAATGATTTTGATTAAGTCGTTCAAGATTTCGTCAAGAGTAAGGCACGTAAAATCCATTTATAAATCATTTATTTTTGTAATTCATTCATCTATTCTTAAACATATCTTTCCTATTATTTTTTTTTTTGTATAAACATTATAAAATTAAATTGTGGGAAAATAAATAGTTCTTATTGTTTGTTTTCTTATTTTACATCCTTATATACAAGTATTATTCTATTTTCGGCTTTTTGAAGTGTCATTAGAGATTTTAAGGGGCAATCAAATAAACATCCGCCCCAGGCGTCAGTTGTGTTAGATATACCACTGCTATGAGGGTCCATCAGAGTAAAATAGGAATTAAAAGGGTCCCTAATATACCACTGCTATGAGGGGTCCATCAGAGTAAAATAGGAATTAAAAGGGTCCCTAATATACCACTGCTATGAGGGGTCCATCAGAGTAAAATAGGAATTAAAAGGGTCCCTAATATACACTGCTATGAGGGGTCCATCAGAGTAAAATAGGAATTAAAAGGGTCCCTAATATACACTGCTATGAGGGTCCATCAGAGTAAAATAGGAATTAAAAGGGTCCCTAATATACCACTGCTATGAGGGGTCCATCAGAGTAAAATAGGAATTAAAAGGGTCCCTAATATACCACTGCTATGAGGGGTCCATCAGAGTAAAATAGGAATTAAAGGGTCCCTAATATACCACTGCTATGAGGGGTCCATCAGAGTAAAATAGGAATTAAAAGGGTCCCTAATATACCACTGCTATGAGGGTCCATCAGAGTAAAATAGGAATTAAAAGGGTCCCTAAGAAAAACAGATTGAGCACCACAGTTTTTCATGAATCATGATTAAACGATTATTTTATTTTAACTGATAACCTGTACCGACAAATAAAGGAATCCTGGGTAATGTGTTGTAATCCTGATACCGGAAGTTCCCTTTAATCTATTTACACAAAAACAATTTTCTTTTTTTTATTTGTGAAATTGTTTTTTTTTTCATTCATTTTAAGAAAGATTTTTTTTCTAGTTTCTCTCTTGCTTCTTCTTTTAAACTCTTCATTTTTGTCCCCCTCCTTCTTCTTCTTCTTCTTCTTCTTCTTCTTCTTCTTCTTCTTCTTCTTCTTCTTCTTCTTCTTCTTCTTCTTCTTCTTCTTCTTCTTCTTCTCTTCTTTCTTTCTTCTTCTTCTTCTTCTTCTTCTTCTTCTTCTTCTTCTTCTTCTTATTATTATTATTATTATTATTATTATTATTATTATTTTATTTAGTAGTAGTAGTAGTAGTAGTAGTAGTAGTATTCCTTATCTTTCCAATCTTTTAAAACAATTGTTATTTCAGCCTCACTCTTCGCCAAGTTTTCTGCCGAGAAACAAGGGCACTTGTCGACTGTCGATGGGCGGTGATGACGGCCGGCGGGGACTGGGGGGGGGGAGGGAATATCACAACAGAGGCGCTACTTTATTATTATTATTATTATTATTATTATTATTATTATTATTATTATTATCATAAGATATTTCATTTTTTTTCTCTTGATGTTTTATGTCAACCTCATCGTTTTCCACCTAGAAAATAAAATTTCTCTTCATATGAAAACCTCCACAGCGGGGGAGGGGGGTGAAATCAGGTTCGTTAGGGAGTAGCACCCCCCCCCCTGCTCCACTCATCCCCCCCACTTGTCTGTTCGTCTCATTCGCTACTCTTAGATTCATTCTTTTAAGTATTAATTGATTTCTGATTGGCTGTGGAACGAATTTCAGCAATGAAACAAAGAAGAAGAAGAAGAAGAAGAAGAAGAAGAAGAAGAAGAAGAAGAAGAAGAAGAAGAAGAAGATAATGAGGAGGAAGAAAAGAAAGAGGAAAAGTGGGAGAAATAAAGACGAAGATAAAAAAATAAGAGGAGGTAGATAATGATTAGCATAATAGAAAAGGATGAAGGGGAGGGGGGAGAGAGAAGTGGTGGTAGGAGGAGGAGGAGGAAGAAAAGAAGACGCGACTTTTGGCGCCAAAATGTCTGCAGACGATAATATCAGACACAGGTGTCAAAGCTTTTTCACTTGGATTTATTTTTTTATTTTTTGCTTTCTTTTTTTCCTCCCAAGTTTTTTAATGGTCTATCTTTCTGTCTTTCTTTCTATCTATTTATCTATCTATCTTTCATTCATTCTTTCTTTCTTTCTTTCTTTCTATTTGCACAAGGAAAAGAGTGACGAAAAAATATAATAAAATAAAAACACAATTGAACCCCCCCCCCCCAAGAAAGAAAGAAAGCAATTTCTCCGGCATGAATAAAATTAAGATATTTTGTTGAGATAGCCAAGAGAGAAAAAGTTTCATTTCGTCATAGGTTTTTTTTGTTTGTTCTTGTTGTTGCTACTGTTGTTGTTGTTGTTGTTGTTGTTTAAAGCGCGCGTGTGTTCTTGTGCGCGGAAGGGGGGGGGGCATGTCTATCTCTGGAATGTCTTAGCAATTACCTCCGATGCTGTCAACGATTGTGTTGGGTCCAAGCGGATCGGTGAGGTTCATTAATGGAAAAGACATTCAGGAGAAGGAAACAGATTTTTCTAATACCATCACAGCAAAAAAAAAAAAAAAAGGTTCCTGAAATAAAGCAAGGTCTGCTTTGCTGTCTCTTCTATGTTCACTGACAAAAAAAAAAAAAAAAGAAAAAAAAAAAAAGAAAAAAATCACAGTGTATTTCATCTCAAAACTAGATGCGAGATAACACATCTCGCTGGCGATTGTCCGTGGCACCACTGTTGCTCTCCTCTCAACGGAGCGAGCAGCAACTGCAAAAATTTGTTTTTTTACTTAAAAAAAAATTATAAAAAATGTCTGAAAATTGAAAACAAAAATGGTATAATGAAATTTTTTTTTATTTTTATTAAAAAAAAAAAGGCCTGAATATTATTTATTGTCGATATCGGGAAATCATAGAAATTCTGCCTGTGGACTTACGGCCAAGTCACGTTGAAAGCACCGGTTCCCGCTAGAGCTCCGAAGTTAAGTAGCGATGAGCCTGTTCAATGCTTTGATGGGTGACCATTTGAGCAACAGTAGGTGCTGTAAGAAACCGAATATCAAAAATGCCCTCGACATTAAATGACCGAATGCAGAGTTTAACACGTTTAAATCCTGAGTTTTCCTTCTTGTAGACCGGTTGCCTAATTATGGTTGCCAGTCATTGATTAAAAAGTACCGCTACTTTTCCTCCACAAGGATGGATTTGGCATTATATAACCCACGAAGGTTGATATATCATTAAACAAATGAACCCAACCAAACAGCGAAAGAACACTATGTACAATTGACCAGAGTTTAGTATACAACTGAATGTTCGGTGCCATTTTGATTCTGTTATAGTATGTGGTCTACCCGGTTTGAATGCATCCTACTTCAGTAAGAGTAGATTTATAGATATAAGTAGTAGGCAATTTATTGAAACTAATTATTTTTCACATATATTCAATTTCAAGAAATGCAATTCAGTTATAAGCTGTATATTGTAATTAAGAATAATTTAAAAAGGAATTTATCCATAATTTACATGAATCAGAGATCTATTTAATTCTAAAATATACTAAAATTCTAAAATAGGCTTAGGGTTAGTAGTTATTATTATAACCTTATAAATATGCTTTTTTTTGGTAGTCCACATACTGAAAACATGATTTCGTAGGCCACATTCAAAAGTTAGGCCACATACTATAATGGTACCGAATGTTCTACTGTTATAGTCTTAATCTATCGATAAACACGACTTTACCAATTATTTCTATGGTGTATCGTTGTGGTGTAGTGGCTAACGTGTTGGACTGTGACATAGGAACAAGCGGGTTCGAACCCTCGTTGAACTATAAGGTTCATTTTCAGAATAATACTCTTGGGAAAGGTATGTAACCCTTATCACCCAGTTATATATGCTGTTCTTCTACAAGGATGGACTTGGTATTAGATAACCCATGAAGGTTGATATGCCGTTAAACAAAGAAACCAACCCAAACCAGGGAAAGTCAAAAGCAGAAAATAAATAACAAACAAAAAGTGTCGAATGGAGGAAATTGAGAAATTTCAACAACAAAAAAAAAAAAAAAAGGAAAAAAAGAAAGTAAAAAAAGTAAAATAAAAATGAAATGATAAAAGATGTGGATGAATTGAAAGACGAGAGAAAAGAAGTTCCGGTATTTTGAGATGACAAGTGATATCAATCTATCTATCTAACATATTATAATAAACATTCGGTATCTGTCTCTAACAAAAAAATACGTCACTGCTTACGTCACAATACCTCAGGATTTGCGTAAGTTTATCAAAAAGCATTTAATCTCTAGTCAATATCATTAATACATAGAATACATTTTATTTATTAAAGATGTGTCTATGAAAATCTGTGTTAGATTAGCCTCAAAACAGCCCATGTTATTAAGGTATTTACCGCGTCTACCGCGCCTCCCAAAATACGGACCAATACTTCTGTTAGTCACTCGTTATAAGTTCTTCTCCTTTCAGCTTTCTCGTCGGCCAATGCACGGAGATCTTCAAGTTCCATCAAAGACGTTCAAGTGTTTTAACACTTGAAACGAACGAGAAGAACAAGATCAAAGTTGACCAGAACGGCGGCTCAAACAACGCTCAATTTCATTGAAGTAGGGATAAACTTGATTGATGGCCATTTGTAGGGTCAAGTGTAAAAAGACGATTAATGGCTTAGCGGAGATGTTTACTTGAGACAAACGACAACGACGACGACGACGATGTTGAATGGCCGAGAAGACACTTCAACTCTAATAGGCCCTTGTTCGCTATTAAGATCGATTCGATTCGATGAGAAACCGTTTATGTTTCAGTTTGAAGCAGACTAAGTGCCGTAGCTATTTATTCGGCTTATTCTATTCAAAATAAATGTAAGGCGAGGAAGATTATAAATTTAGAAGTGGAAGCGTGTGGTGTAATGGTTAAAGTCATGGGAAATGGACTCGTCGCCCCAAGTTCAAATCCTGGATGTGGTAATTGCATTTCACTTAGAACTAATACCCTTGGGAAAGGTATGAATCCTACTCTCCCTCCAACTATGGATAAATAATAGGGCAGACTGGGCTCTTTAACCTTGGTTAGGCAACCAGTCTAGAAGAAGGAAAACTCTGAATTCAAACCTGTTGAACTCCGCTTAATTTTTTTTTAAATATTTTACTTATTTTAACATTATAAATCATCTTGTTAAAGGTGCATTTGTTGGGTGGTTGGATTTTACGGCATATCAACCCATGTTGTGTTATTTTATGCCAAAGATGTTTTCTTTTATTCATCCTCGTAGGGTATTCAATTTCTTTTCAAACTCATCTTTTTAAACACATTTTCAAACTCATTTTATACATATTCAACCCATAGATAGGACCCTTACAGGTACTACCACTCCGGGTCAGAGTGGATATGGGAATAATGATAATGAAGGGGAACTCCATATTCCTCAGAGCTTCAGACTTGAAACTTCACTATTAGATGCAATTTAACGTCACACCTAGAACAATAAGACCCTCAGCCACAACCTTCTAGCACATCTATGAAAAAAAGGGCTGTGGGTTTGCCTTAAGATTAATACAGTGGGACAATCATATACGTGATAGGGCTTGACGTAACCAGCGGATTAATCAGAACGGGCTTCTCTGATGGCCCACCTAGCCTTAATAAGTGGAGTGTTGCATTCATGGACGCCATTTGTAAACCACTAAAAGAGAACGACTTGATTGGTTGGTTGGGTTGGTTGGTCGGTCGGTCGGATATTATGGGGTGTCAATCCATTAGGTCATTTTATACCGAAAACGTTTTGTTTTATTCATTCTTGATGGTTACTCAATTAAAAAAAATAATTTTGTTATATTTTACTGGTACTACCATTCCGGGTCAGAGTGGGTCTAGAAATAATGGTGATGAAGAGGTACTCCACATTTCCCAGAGTTCCAGAATTGGAACTTCCCCATCAGATAGAGTTTAACATCATACCCAGGACATTAAGAACCTCAAAGTGGACCTGGGAGTAATGGTAATGAAGGGGTACTCCACATTCCCCAGAGCTCTAGAATTGGAACTTCCCCATCAGATAGAGTTTAACATCATACCCAGGACATTAAGAACTCAAAGTGGACCTGGGAGTAATGGTAATGAAGGGTTACTCCACATTCCCCAGAGCTCTAGAATTGGAACTTCCCCATCAGATAGAGTTTAACATCATACCCAGGACATTAAGAACTTCAAAGGGGATCTGGGAGTAATGGTGATGAAGGGGTACTCCACATTCCCCAGACCTCCAGAATTGGAACTTCACCATCAGATAGAGTTTAACGTCATACCCAGAACCTTAAGACCCCCAGTGAGCGTCTTCTACCAAATATATATGATAAAAAGCAGATCGACATAAATATTACTGCCAGGAACACAGCAATTAACAGCCAAGAAAATTCAGAGAAGAAGAAAAAAAGAACATCTGCCAACGATCGCATAACAACGATTAATCAATTATTAATTGAATGTCAAATAAGTGACTGAGATAAATTGAAATACATTTCAATCTAACGTCAATCTTTATAGACACACATAGAAGGGGGATAAATACTAGATAATATATACAGTGGTACATTCAATTACGTATGTCCCATTTACACACACACACACACACACACACACACACACACACACACACAGACACACACACACACACACACACACACACATATATATATATATATATATATATATATATATATATATATAAGTAAAAATATTAAGTAAAAACTTAAATATACCTAAAGTAAAAACACATTAAGATCAAAACAATAATTGATACTACGAGTTTCATGCTATGCTGTGTTTATATACGTTTTAATTTATTATTTATTATCTAATTACACACACATACGCTCATATACATACATACATACACACACACACACATACACACACACACATATATATATAATATATATATATATATATATATATATATTACAAATGAGCAAAAATTTCGTGGCTAGATTGATTCTATTCAGGACCTTTTTTCCTATGTAAATATATATATAAAGAAATTTAACAATTATTTTCTTCTATTTGCATTAGAAACAATTTTTAGTCCACTTGCAGAGCTCAATGCATGGGAATTTGATAATTATATTTGTAAAATTGAAAGAATAAATTTATTTCAACTAGAATTCTGGGTAATCTGAACATTAGTTACATAAATGAGAGTAACCTCCCCTTGGTTGCTTCACTTTGAGGCAGCCTTATGTTTTGGTCGGCCATTTTCATTTCACCGTAAATCTACACCGAAAATACAAATTTGTTCGAATCAATACAACTGCACGTTTAACACGAAAATATCATAAATGTGTTCTTAATTGTACTTGCGCATTATTTGAAATGAACTTAATTGTTATTAAGAACACATTTTATGATATTTTTGTGTTAAAAATGTAGTTGTATTGATTCGAACAAATTAGTATTTTCAGTGTAGATTTACAGTGAAATGAAAACGGCCGACCAAAGCATAAGGCTTCCCCAAAGTGAAACAAAAAAGGGGAGGTTACTCTCAGTTATGTAAATAATGTTCTAATTACCTAATTCTCATTTTTGAGGAATCTAGTCTCATCAGACAGTCACTCAATCTGTAGTCTCTGATTTTCTAAATTTATGTTATAGTATGGTGGTAGGTGTGGAGCTCCACCTCAGACGCTAAAATAATCTCCTTTGTCTAGCGCTAGTGAAAGGGGGATAGACTCCCTCGCTGTGTGGCTGATACCGACATTAGGCCGCCCCGACGACTATACATTTAAGTTTTTTTTTTATCTACTTGCTTTTAGTGTCAAGGAGTTGATGGTGTTTGGGGCTAGTTAATGTGTATCTTTTTATTTTGAGACAGCCTCTTAAGTTATCAGCTAAATCTTCCTTCATCTTTGTTCCATTCAAGACAAACAACAACAACAACAATAAAAAAAATAACTTAATGGAATCTTCACGAACAATTTATTTGGTTGCAATTAGGACCCAAAATTTTATCAGATTTTCATATTTCAACCTATTCAAAAAAAAAAAAAGAAAAGAAAAAAAAAAAGAGCATATAATTCATTGCATTCTATTTTGTTATATTCTATGCAGAACTCTTTACTTATTAAAAAAAAAATTAAAAAAAATTATTGGGGGGGGGGGTAGAAAAAATAAATGACATTTCATTCTATTTCAATTGGGAAAATTGATATACGAGGAAAGTGAGTTACGAGCCAAACGAATTAAACATGTAAATCAAGCTACCACTAATAATATATATATATATTATATATATATATATATATATATATATTATAAAATGGGTACAAGAGATAACCTACTGGAGTTTCACCATAAGGTTCTTCAGGGTTAAATCCACTGAATTAATCGAGACAACGATTAATAGCAGCCGATTTCACGTGTGTGTTCATTGCATTAGCGGAGAAATCAACTTTTCCTTTATAGATAAATATATATATATGTGTGTGTGTGTGTGTGTGTGCGTGTGTGTGCGTGTGCGTCTCTGTGTATGTGTGTGTGTGTGTGTGCGTCTGTGTGTGTGTGTGTGTGTGTGTGTGTGTGCGTCTCTGCGTGTGTGTGTATGTGTGTGTGTATGTGTGCTATATTTCTAAGCAGCTAGTGCTCAATATCATTGATAGTGCGTTTATATTTGAGTTAAGGTACCGTGGTCATGAATTCTGTATCTGGTTACTGACAGTTTCTCGCCTATGCGATCTTTAGACCAAAGGTCTTCGCCTGAAGATCGCATAGGCAAGAAACTGTCAGTAAGCAGGTATTGACTTCATATTCAAGGAAAATCGGTAGTATACATCGCTGATGAGACTTAATAAAGTTGAAACAGTCTGTAATAATAATAATAATAATTCTTTACCGAAATTTACTTGTCATTATTATCTTCTATAATTATCGAATTTTATGCGATATACGCATTGTAATTGCCTTCAAGCAAAAATATAAATAATAATATATACTTTATCAGCAATGCTTCTAAAATAAACAAACATCCAAAAATCCTATTTCCTTCGCCGAAGAGCATAAGGCCCGGGTTTGTTATTATTCACTCAACGTCCCCTTACTTCATATGGTAGAGACGTATCAGTATCATTGACAGGTTAATTTCGCAAGGATTTTTCCGTGCTGTATCGTGGCCAAAGCAGTAAGATTTCTGACTATCCTGCTGAAGTCCCGGTTTCGATTTCTGTCGGAGGGAAATCGTTAGTATACATCGCTGATGAGACTTAATAAAGTTGAAACAGTCTGTACGATGTTCTATACACAGAATAATTCTTTACCGAAATTCACTTGTCATTATTATCTTCTATAATTATCGAATTTTATGTGATATACGCATTGTAATTGCCTTCAAGCAAAAATGTAAATAATAATATAGACTTTATTCAACAATGCTTCTAAAATAAACAAACATCCAAAAATCTTATATATATATATATATATATTGATTAATTTCAGTTGATTGCAATAATATATATATATATATATATATATATATATATATATATATATATATACAAGTAAATATTATATATTATGGATTTAATATACCGTAACTAAAGTTTCATGCGTACTTGCAATCATCAGACGGTCAAAATGTTAAAATTTTAAAAAACGGTGGCTTGTTAACGTGAACCTTTTTTTTTAAAGTTGCGCAACTGTGGACTTTGCATCGAAGAATAATTTTGTATTCTACAGAATCCAAATCCAAATTCATAGAACAAGAAAAGCGAACTCATTTCCAAATGTAGACATTCAAACAAATTTTTATTATGTCATTTACCACCCGACCCTAATTAATCATTTATTTTTCGCCCTCTATTTATCTAAAACAAAATTAATCGGGACACCGCGTACATTAAGACCTAAGCATGCTTCTTGTTTTTTTCTTTTTTAAAATACAACTTTATAACATTCCATCCCGTGAACATGCTTCACGTTATATAAACGCTAAACAAGCCACAGTTTTTTTAAAATTGTAAACCTGCTCTGCTATTTTAGCATTCTCATTCATTCTCCATTCGTTCTATATATATATATATACTTTTTTGCCCTCATATACAGCATTTAATTTTTTACTCCAGACCGTCTGATATACCTTGAAAAGGGGTGAAGGTTCACCCGAAATATCGGAATAATCGGAATTAAACCAGGAACATAGCAACGGTTGAATATATAAAAATTCTGATTTTTGTTCTGTTTTTCTTGTTTTTGTTCTTTTTTCCAATGCTTCAAAAGACCAAACAAACAACGTTCACAAGAACATATCATACATAATATATATATATATATATATATATATATATATATATATATATTTGATGAAACATAATAGAAACATTTTAAGATAGGGTATCATGGGGAATGAAGGTTCCCGAGTTCGACAAGAAACACATGAACGAGGCCGAAGACCACATCGGCCGAAACGTTGTGTAGATAACAATAAAGATGAGGAGATAATACAACTAATACAAATTATCAAGCCTTATCTCATAAATTCAGAGAAATAATATTCCTTTCTAATTCTAATAACACCTTGTCAGCCGATTCTTAGAGTGAATTCTGCTTTATTTGATAAAATTAAAGCAAATATAAGAAATATTGTAAGACAAAGAAAACAATGAACAATTTTTTTAAAGGATCTTTAATAGTGAATTTAAAAATTTTTTTTTTTTTAATGGAGTTCTCCCTTCAAAGTATCAGCAGGAGCCTCGAGTCCGATCCAGAATAGCAGATACCAGAGATCCAGATGAATATAGAAACTACATATTCCTTCAATTAGACGCCGCGTCATTTGTCGAAATTTAATGACCTAACATACACTGATTCCAAATCAATCCCACCACGGCAATCAATTTGATTACTAATGACTATTACATCACACCTCCCTGTCGGCGTTTAAATACACAGACTGCACCTCTGCAGAGGGTTAAGAATCCCCCAATGGGGCCACCTGTCGGCTATGGTTGGTGACACGTGATACTTAAGGATGGAACCCAGGAGGCTGAGCAGTCTATAACCTGAAACGCTCCACTTTGGCCCTTACTTGGGCTAGACGAGCGGTCGGAGAGGGGCCCTCCGATCAATCGGCTGGTCACGTCAAGCCCTAGCACCTATATGATTGTCCCAATTGCTTTTATGACAAACCCCAACCCTTTTAAATCTGGATCGGACTCGGGTATTCTGCATCTGTTGTTGGGCTGGTTTCTCACCGTTTTTTGAGTCTATAACTACTTGGGATTTCTTGTGATATATTTTCTTATGATGTCAATAGTTTTTAATAACGAACATAAGACTTTCTTTATTTTCTTAGAGCTCATTTATTTTACCCAAATCAAAGGTATCGAACAGACATACCACAATTGCAATGCAGCTACTCCAAATTCTTTGTCAGATTCTTCCCGTGCATCTAACAAACTCTTTACTCTCCCTATCCCCTTTTCACTCTTCGTTTTGTTGGCACTCATCGATCAATCAGAAGTCAACAGGTCAGCCTTTCACACGTCATCTCAAATTCTAATTAATTTCTACTATTACATAGCGTATGACTAAGATTTTAGGTTTTCCACATTTACACATCTCATTATTTTTACAGCACCCTTTTCGATCAATCAGAAACCAACAGGTCAGCCTTTCACACGTCATCATAAATTCTAGTTAATTCTCACTATTACACAATCTATAACTAATTTTTTCCACATTTACACATCTCATTATTTTTACAGCACCCCTTTTCGATCAATCAGAAACCAACAGGTCAGCCTTTCACACGTCATCATAAATTCTAGTTAATTCTCACTATTACACAATCTATAACTAATTTTTTCCACATTTCCACATCTCATTATTTTTATAGCACCCCTTTTCGATCAATCAGAAACCAACAGGTCAGCCTTTCACACGTCATCATAAATTCTAGTTAATTCTCACTATTACACAATCTATAAATAATTTTTTCCACATTTACACATCTCATTATTTTTAGCACCCCTTTTCGATCAATCAGAAACCAACAGGTCAGCCTTTCACACGTCATCATAAATTCTAGTTAATTCTCACTATTACACAATCTATAAATAATTTTTTCCACATTTACACATCTCTATTTACAGCACCCTTTTCGATCAATCAGAAACCAACAGGTCAGCCTTTCACACGTCATCATAAATTCTAGTTAATTCTCACTATTACACAATCTATAACTTTTTTTCCCACATTTACACATCTCATTATTTTACAAACTGTTGGATAGTCTTCAACCAAATAGCAATTTCAATACTTTTTATCAATAATTACGTGTGTGTGTCTGTTTGCGTGTGAATGTGTATGTGTGCGTGTGTGTGTGTGTGTGTGTGTGTGCGTGCGTGTGTGCACGTAAAGAATTAAAGTTGGTAGAGTGGCCAATTGTTAGTATCAAACGGTCAGCGTGGGAGTCTATCCCCTTTTCACAAGCGTTATACATGGGAGTTTGTTTTTTGCGTCTGAGTTTGAACACCACACCTACCATTAGCTCCCCATGTACTGAGTTGGTGACGGCCACTATTGAACATTGAACCTTGCAGTTCTTAGGCCGATGCTCTAACGACTGAGCTGAACAGGCCCCTCGACATCTTGCAATATAGAAATGAATTATTTCCAGTGGAAATGTTAATGAAAGAAATTTTATTGAGTGTCTACTCAAAGTGGGCAGCCATTTTCTCTTGATATCACTTTGTTAAAATGACGAAGTAATAAAAACGTTCATCTTGGCGGGGAGCAAGATTCAAGAAGTTTTTGGTCGGCGGGATGCTGAGGGGAGGGGGGAAGGGGGATCACGAGGGGAGGCTTTGATTTACTCTTCTAAGAAATGAACGGGTCGAGAGAAGAAGAAGAAGAAGAAGAAGAAGAAGAAGAAGAAGAAGAAGAAGAAGAAGAAAACAGTGAAAGGGGGAGGAAGAGGCCAAGGAGGAGAAATACTACAAATGACTAAAGTAAAACACTGATATAGAAATAATTACTATGATAATTATCAGTACGGTTGGTCTCACTTCCCTCGGCATCTTAAAGAAATTCTTGTCATTATAAACAAACGAAACACAAGTATGTATATATATATTATATATATATATATATATATATATATATATATATATATATATATATATATATATATATTGGCAGCAAGTTATTATTTGAGCAGGTTTTGTTAAAGACCACGAAATATTTCTTCTTGATAATCTTTAAGTGTAGACGTTTGTTTTATTATATAAGGGTGCAGATGGTAGAGAAGGTATTTTATATTTTTTACCCAAGCGCTTTCAACCATGTCATATGTAGTGCGAGCTTTATTTGTTTGGTATGGTTTATTGCATTCTTTAGAACTTCTATCTCTCTTTATCTATCTCTCTGTCTCTGTCTGTCTGACCCACCCTTTTCTCTCTGTATATATATATATATATATATATATATATATATATATATATATTGTGTGTGTGTGTGTGTGTGTATGTGTGTATGTGTGTGTGTGTGTGTTTGGTGCGATGGGTAAATTTTCCCATTTTAAATTGTTAATTTCGCACATGCACTTTGTTTGTTCCAGGTTTTATCTACTGAATAGCAAACTAGAATAAGTTGGGCATGATATGTGAGGAAGCATCTCCAATAGATTTTAAAACGGTATGTTTTACAGCTTGGCATTCACACCAGAAGCTCCAATACGAAGACTTCAGTGTTTTGGGTGTCAGTCTTAGGAAAGTGCAGAGGACTCGAAAAAAGTTGGATAAGTCCAATGGTGATTACGAAGGTACGGCAACCTGGAAGTCTCACTCTGATCATTCAGGTAATGATAAATGAGTGTCTGGGTTTCTTGTCAGAAATTATAATTACTAAAGGGAAATAAATAATGTATGTTATTTATAACTAGCAAAATAAAAAAAACACCCTCCGTGCGATGTAAAAATGAATTTTTCAAAGATATTGCCTGAGGGTGAGGGATTTAAAAATTCAATGTCAAAGAGTTTGTACCCTAAGTAAGTAAAATCATCAAATTCATTAAAGGAGTAAAAAAATAAAACAATTTGAAATGGAAACTTTCTTCTGATAACTTGAATATATATTAAAATAAAACAAACTATATATAAATATATAATACCAGACATGTATTTATTAAAATTTGTTTTAAAAAACTACAATGAGGATCGTCTAATGTTGAATGCTCAAATTTTGAGTGTATTTCTTCTATGTTATGACGATTTTGTATCATGTAACGTAAGCAGTGACGTAGTTTTTGTTACAGATAAATAAAGAGCAAATCTCCATTATTAATAGAAGACATATTTACCTTGTTTATTCATCTGTAGTTAATTATAATATATATTCTATGGATAAAATGTCTTAGCCTCGAAATTATGTAAATCCACACACACACACACACACACACGCACACACACACACACACACATATTTGTATATATATATATATATATATATAATATATATATATATATATATATATACTAGACAAAACGTGACCCGTTGGGTCACCCATTAAGCTCTCTCTAGATGATTAGGGAAAAGAGTTGGATCTGGCAAAATATCTGCTTTTCATTTTTAAAAACGAACTAAAATTTATTAAATTGATTACTTAAGGTCAAATTTTTGTCTAAGTCGAAAAATAGTAACATAATAAGCATCAGTAAAAAAGCAAAATAATATTACACATATAATTTATTTTTGATATATTTAAAACGTTTTTTTCGTCCATTTTTGATCAAGATGCCTGCCAAGAGGCTACTTAAAATCCGTTTTTACAAAATAAATTGTAACTTTTGCAATTGAAAAAATTCACACTGGATTGTCCAATTGAACACATATCCTAATAGATAAAGGGGTTAGATTAAGACAGTTCTAAATGCCAGTTATCTCTAGACTGCAGGTTCAATCCTGGTCAGGGACAGCAGTAACATAGAATAATAATTAACACAGCTTAACACCTGCACCCAAGCTATGGTTAGTGGAATGAGAACAGGATACCCCCGTGAACCTAATAAAGGGTTGGGTTCAAAGTTCCATGATGGCTCCCAATTACAAGATGGTTCCCGAGTCCGACAAGAAATACCTGAAGAAGGCCGGAGGGCACATCAGCCGAAACTTTGTACAGATAACAATGAAGACGAGAACAATAGTCTGAATAATACAAATAATGGTAATCTTTGCGGAGTTCCGTCCTGGCTTCCTGCATCCGAAGCGGTATCACTTGAAAAAAAAAAAAAAAAAAGAACCAACTTAGGGCATTTTCCACTGAACCCCCCCCCTAACCTACCCTAGTTAAAATTAACTGTTTTATTACAAAGTTCTTTTTTTCTGGGTCAGCCTGTATACAGGGTGACTCAGAAAAAACAGAGCCCAAATTATTTATTTATTTTCCATTAAACTAAACTTAAACCCCAACCCAAATCCTAAACCCTAAACCCTAGTTGTTTTTGTTTTTCACGCCGCTTCCGCTACGGACTTCAATCGTAGCTGGGTTTTTTTTTCAGCAGTCACCGGCAAGCATGTTTTGAGGCAAGAGGCCATGACGGAACTCCGCAAAGATTACAATTATTTGTATTATTCAGACTGTAATATCGGAGTGGTATATATTTGATTGATACTATTTTCTGCATAAATAAAAAGACTAAAGACAGAGTTTAATTTTTTAAAGCCATACGTAATTAAAAACAACCTTAATCCCCTAAAACCGTAACCCAATTCGCAAAATGTTAATTCATAGACTGTAGTTAAACTGTCATTGGGTACCAGCAAAAAATTTTCCGTTTTAATTTTCCAACCTAAGTCAGAAGTCAGTCCTACATTCTATGAATTAACATTTTGCGAATTGGGTTACAGTTTTAGGGGATTAAGGTTGTTTTTAATTACGTATTGCTTTAAAAATAAACAACAACAAAACACAAATTACTATACATTTAATTAACCATTGAAATTAATTATTGAATCTATTATTGAAACAGTTGTTTGTGTTAATATAGCAATGTATAATTTCAATTAAACTTAGTTTAAAAAATATTTTTCAACATTAAATGTATAGTAATTTGTGTTTTTTTGTTTATTTTTTAAGCAATACGTAATTAAAAACAACCTTAATGCCCTAAAACCGTAACCAAATTCGCAAAATGTTAATTCATAGACTACAGTTAAACTGTCATTTGGTACCAGCAAAAAACTTTCCGTTTTAAATTTTACCGACCTAAATCAAAAGTCAGTCTAGTTTGTTTTAGTTTTAACTAAAACAAACTTTTAAGCCCGAAGAAAACTACCCCACGGTAGTCAATGTTTGCTCATTTGAATTCCATAATATTTAATATATATAACTATTTTTTTTTACCCAACATGAAATATTTTTAAAGTAAGTTTAATACTCTATGAATTAATAATTAAAGTAATTTAAAAAATCTATTTTAAAGCATGATTTCAATTTCGTAAAATTTACGCTCAACTAAAATTGAAATCATGCCGTAAAAAGATTCTTTTGTTTTGTTTCTCTGTGGTCTGGAGAAAGGGAGGGGCGAATCTACCTAGAGTTCTCCTAACTCTAGGTATATTCGCCCCTCCCTTCCAGACCAGGGTGCTAGCCTGTAAAAAATCAGCAGGCACTCCTACTCTGTATAACTCGACTACTCACAATAACTCTCCCCCTCACCTTAACTCTATATAGAGGGAGAGTGCAAGAGAGCCAGGTCTGATTTCGACAGGGATTGGTCGGTCGTTGACTTAATTGCTAATTACGCCTAATTAAAACCAATTAAACTGAATTTTTTTCATACACTTTGTAGTGCTAACACCAAGGAATATCTAAGTATAAATATTGTGTCCATAACATAAATAGAAAAAAATCCTTTAGCTGGAGAAGGTTGATAAACTCAGCTTTAGTATAATATATATATATATATATATATATATATATATATATATATATATATATATATATATATAGTAAAGTAAGTAAAGTTGTCGGGGTGGGTTAAAGTCGGTCTCAACCAGATAGCGAGGGAGTCTATCTCCTTTTCACTAGCTATACAAAGGAGATTGTTTTTTAGCGCCTGTGACGCAGCGTCACATCTCCCATCAGCTCCTCACTTTACTGCAAAGATCCCTGTGCTACTCGTACGCTGAGTTGGCGAGTGCCGGTATCGAACTAGGAACCTTGAGGTTCCCAGCTGGACAATCTACCAACTGAGCTAAACCGGTAGTACATGAAGACATTCGCTATTTCTATTATTTATGATAAAGGGCCAATGTTTTTTTTATCCCAGAACATGAAGGACAAGAGAAAAGACTCAACCAATCACTACAGCTTTACTTTTTCTCAAACGATTCAAAGGATCAGATGGAAACTCCAAGTATGTGGGACCATGTCATAGGCTTTTCTGTAATCAATCCAGGCCATTGCAATATATATAAAGTAAATCATGGGTTCCTCTTTTTCCCTTGCGGCATCCTTTCTGTTCTTCTTTCCTTAGACTGACACCCAAAACTCTGAACTCACAGAACAATGATTTGTGTCCCCACAAGATGTCCTGATTGCGATGAAAATCAAACACCCAGTTCACATCATGGTGTTTGGGGTGGGGGTCACTAGCGATGGAGACGTTATGCCTTCATTCATCTTCATCACATGATCTCAATATGGAAACCTATACCAAGTTCATGTAAGAGGTAGTACTACTCTGAATCAAGAGGGTAGCTGTGGGAAAAGTCTACACTCTGCAACACAAGCTGGAGAACCCAATGCTGGCTGTGAGAAAGTTTTTGCTACCACATAACCCCTAACATCTGACCGCCTAACTCCCAAGATTTCAATCCACTTGATTACTCTATGAATGGGACGCGATTGAACGAGAGACTATGAAAACCTCATGTAACACTAATGATGAACCGAAGACAAAGATAACGACAATGCTTATCAATTCAGATAATAATAATAATAATAATAATAATAATAATAATAATAAAGGGTGAATTGGAAGCAAAATGAAAAGATGGATAAATACCTGGACCTTGCCAGAGAACTGAAAAAGATATGGAATATGAAAGTCAAAGTGATACCAATTGTAGCTGGTGCACTTGGAACGGTCCCAAAAGGATTGGAAAAGGGTTGGGAAAGTTTGAAAATCAGAGGAAGGATTGAAACCATTCAGAACACTGCACTGTTGCAATCTGCCAGAATACTCAGAAGAGTCCTGGAGACCTGTTCCAAGTGTACTAACTACAATTGGTATCACTTTCACTTTCATATTCCATAACTTTTTCAGTTCTCTGGCAAGGTCCAGATATTTGTCCATTTTTTCATTTTCCTTTAGCTTCACCCTGTGATCTGCTGGCACTGCAAAATCCACCAGTTGACAAGTTCTTTCTTTTTTGTTTATCAACACTAGGTCTGGTCTTCTTGCTGGGATAAGGTGATCCGTTTTTATTTCAAAGTCCCAGAGAATTTTATGTGTTTCGTTCTCAAGAACAGATTCTGGTTTATGCATATACCATTTTGTTGTATGGTCAAAATTAAATTTTTTGCATAATTCCCAGTGGATCACCTTCCCAATCCAGTCGTGTCTAGTTTTGTATTCTCGTTGTGCTAGTTTGTTACATTCGCAGAGTATATGGTTTACAGTCTCATCTCTATTACCACAAAGTCTACATTTACTATTTTGTTGGGTCTTATCAATTTTCGCTATTATTATTATTATTATTATTATTATTATTATTAGTAGTAGTAGTAGTAGTAGTAAAATTATTGTTATTCTGTATCTTGGTGGGTAGAATGTTAGAGGTGCTTATTCCAACCTAGTTGTTCGAGTGACTAGTGTACTTTTTTGTCAGCAAACTGCACAGTTTAAGAGGGTAACGAGATTTTTTTTATCACTTTGACAATAAAGCAGTTTTAAGAGGCAGATAAGTGGGATGGGTACAGGGGAATGGGGTCTTTTGTTGTAAGATGGCAGCAACACAAACAGACCCAAACAACATACCAACAATAAGTATATATATATATATTATGATATATTTGAAGGCAATTACAATGCGTATAAAAAATAAAAACAAAAAGATGTTATTTTTGTCTTATCGATTTCGAAGTAGAAACTTCATCATCAGAGGTTCATATAATTTCTGATATGAACCTCTGATGATGAAGTTTCTACTTCGAAATCGATAAGACAAAATTAAAATCTTTTTGTTTTTATTTTTTATACGCATTGAAATTGCCTTCAAATTATTAATATATATAATATATATATATATATATATATATATATATATATATATATATATATTATAATGTAGAGTGTGTGTTTGTCTGCAACCAAAACTATATTACTACTCAAGTCACAATTCCCTTAGATATTTACGTCATATACTCCATGATTTTATTTTTTTTATCTAAAACACAATTATTAGTAAAATTGCTTTACATTATTAATATTGTTGGCCTTATCTATCTCCTAATATTTTGCATCATTCCTTTTATTTGAGTGAATATACTCACAGACACAGACACACACACAAACATACACACAACTTAACCCAAGGATGTTTGGACTTTGTCAAAGCACCTGTAGGAAAAACTAGATGGGAACTATACAAGGATGCTGCCTGCTGTTTTGAATAAAAAAATCCTGGAAATCACATCCCACAAAATAGCAGTTGTACAGTCAACAATATATATATATATATATATATATATATATATATATATATATATATATATATATACTAGCAAATATATGCACCCTCCGGGTGCAAGTATTTAAGTTTTGATATAATAAAATATCATATCAAATTAGAAAGGCTAATGAAACTGACTAAGAATGCAGATAAAAAGATCTGCAACAGAGGGGGTATAATCGAAAAATAGAACAACTTTGAAACTAACTCTTGCATCATTTTCCATTACTCCCTTCTTTCTTTGGTAAATTTTCCTAATTTAACTATTTAGTTAAAATAGGAAGTAAAGGATAATATTACAGTTATTTCTTCTTGTAAATAAATTTCTTTTAAGATTTATCCACGAGATTTTTGTTTATATTTCTTAAGATAAAACCAAACAATTAGAAATCAATAATATCAAGCACATATTTATTAAAATAAAATTTTAAATATCAATATGCAAATTAGCCTTCTCGTTCAAACTGTAAACCGCTATTTTGTTGTATATATAAATACAATTACATGTTATTAGTACGTAGATGTGGTCAACAGTATTAATAATGTAAAACAATTTTTATTAATAACTGAAGGTTTAAAAGAATGAAATCATGGAGAATTTGACGTAAATAATTAAAGGAATTGTGACTTGAGTAGTAATATAGTTTCGGTTACAGACAGAAAAACACACAATCTCCATTATAATAAGATATATATATATATATATATATATATATATATATATATATATATATGAGAAGTAAATAAACAAACAATGTGTTGATATGGCTTTTTTTAGCCGAAAATTTTTGGGAGAATATGTGCTTAATAGAAGTCGTACCTAATTTTGAAGATTAATTAATTAAGAATTATTAATTTTCAAAATTAGGTTCGACTTCAATTAAGCACATATTATCCCCCATATATATATATATATATATATATATATATATATATATATATATATATATAATTAAAGAAATAACAATTGACTTAGAGATTTTGCATTATAGACTATTTCGGGGAGCTTAGACAAAGTGTCAATGCGAATGATGAATTCTTTATTACTTTTAAGGCATTTGAAAACAGATTTTTATTTTCATTCCTCCCTTCCTTTTGAATTGTCCTGTCTTGCTCAGCTGTAGAGTAATAAAAGATGTGAATAAAAATAAGAATATAAAATTTTAAAAAATCAAAAAAAGAAAGGGGGAAGGAAAGAGGAAGATAGGAAAAAGAGGAAAAAAGGAGAAAGTCATATATATATGTATGTGTGTGTATGTATATATATATATATATATATATATATATATATGTGTGTGTGTGTGTGTGTGTGTGTGTGTGTATGTGTGTATATATATCCTCTTAATATCATTATCATTTTT
>CM042172.1:47806529-47839029 GCA_023376005.1 Doryteuthis pealeii
CTCTTACTCCCGTTTTCTCTTTCTCCCTCCCTCTGTGGTGTTTCGAATTTTTTAAAAAAGTCCGGTCATGGACTGCGTACTTTTGCTAGTATATATATATATATATATATATATATATATATATATATATATATATATATCCCCTATTCGTATCTATCTATCTATCTATCTATCTCAGTGTATTGATTTCCATCTATCTTCACCCAGGTTATTTTTCTCCTACCCTCTCTCTCTTTACCTATCTCCTCTCTTCTCTCTCTCTCACACACACACACACACACACACATACACATATAGAAACAGACACATGCACATTCTTTCCCCCCCTCCCCATTCCTTCTCTTTGTTTCAGATTACGTTCATCTATTCGTGTCTTATTTTAGGAATTTCATCTATGGTAATTCTACATCAAATCATCCCGAAAAAAGTAAAATTGTCACCCACCCCCTTCAATTTTTCTGAAATATTTTCCAGGTGTGGGCTATGTTAACATTAGACAATCCCCAGCATTTGAGCTTCCAATTCCAAAAAGGATTTTACCCCAAGGAATCCAAAAATGCTATCAAAAAAGTTTTAGCATCAACCAATTTTAAGTTATTGATGATTTCTGATTTTTTCATAGCAAAATCAATATCCCGATGTGGCACTGCGTCTACGAAAAATGTTTTTCTATTATCATTTCACATATATTGAATATTACTTACCTCAGGTGCTATGGTGGCTAGTGAATTCGACTTGCACATTATTGTTAGTAAGTTCGATTCTCACTGGGTGCCACATAATTCTGGCTTTGAGCTAAACTAATTGAAGCTAAGTAAATGACAACTTTATCTAAAAATTAGAAACGGGTACCGGCATCACCTGGGTAGAGGGGGGGTGCAAAAAGTTGATCTTGCAGATCGTTTACTGAATTGCGAGATGTATCCTCGCAGGATGCCCCATTAAAATTCCAATGTAAAACAATACGTTGATCCGGCGAGGTGGGGTGCCATAAAAAGTGCAAGGACACTCTAAAAAAAATGTCAATGTCTCTATTTAGAATATTAAGTGCAAACAAAAATCCAATGTAAATCAAATCTTTTATTATTTTGATAAAATTTCTCGAGATCTGCTGATAGTGAATGTGTATATACATTTACTTTGTGGTTAATTGTTTTATTTTCGTTGTTTCTTCCGGACATACATACACACAACTGCCCTTTATATATATATTTATATATTAAAATGGACTCACTCGTCGATTTTCGACGTATGAGGGTTCATACACACAATGAACTCCCACGCAGGGATTTGTTTATATTGGTGAAGGCTTGTGTTGGACCATCCACACTTTTGGCACAGTCAATAGGAAAGAATTGGTGCATCAAGGGTTGCCACAAACCCAATCAACGACCGACCTCAGGAATTTTGAATTCAGAGTTATCCCTCTCCTAGACTGGTTACCTACCCAAGGCTGAAGAGCCCAGTCTGCCCTACTATTTAACCCATAGCTGGAGGGAGAATATATGGATTCATACCTTTCCCAAGGGTATTAGCGCTATGTGAAATGCCAACAGCTTCGTCTAGGAATTGAACTCGAATCGACGAGTCCATTTTCCACGACTCTAACCACTAGCCCAGGCGCTCTCTCTCTCTGTCTGTCTGTCTGTCTCTCTATATATCTATATTTATATCTATATATCTGTTTCTATTTATTCCTTTGTTTATCATTCAGTTCTCTTTTTTTCTTTGTTTCTTCCTTTTCGTTTTATTTTATTTTTGTGCAAAAATCAACAACCGGTGATATTTAATGTGTATATATGTCTAATTTGTTGTTAATTGTTTTATTTTCGTAGTTTCATCCGGACATACATACACACCAACTGTCCTTTATATATATATATATATATATATATATATATATATATATATATATATATATAGATGTTAGTGTTGAAATCTTTTACTTTACGTCTTAATATAAAATCATTTTGGGAGAAACCAGACTGAATCTAAAAATACCAAATTTCCATGTAATTTGACTGGATTTAGATCTGAAGACGATCTATATTTAATTTGGGGGTCAAAGGTTAAATCTTTTATTTACTTGGGACGTTATTTTGAGTAGATACCCTCACGTACCCTAAAAAAAGTTTTTTTTTTTTAGACTCAACATTTCCTGTTGTTTCACAGCAAGGTCGTTACCAGGTGACCCGACGATAGCCACCCCCTGGGCCAACAGCTACAAAAATAAAGGTTACATAAAAGCAAAACTAAAATTAGTCTGTGACTGGTGCTTGAAATTGGTAATTCAATTGAGAAAACACGAAGAGTCAAGAATAAGACTAATGACAGGAAATTTATTTATAAAACGGCTTTGAATTGGGTATTAAATGCAAACACTTAAATAAAAGTCTTTTTTTTCTTTTTCTTTTTTTTACTGACGTACAGTCTGTTGACTAATTTGAAATTCTAATTCTGTTCAGATATCTAAGAATAAGCAGAAAAGGGACATTTCCACAGAGAATCATGTCCCTTGAAACACGAACATACAAAGGAGAATATATTTTAAGATACTTTTTTTTTTACTTCCATTCCTTCGGGCAGAAACTGGCCTGGTTTAAATATTTAATTTGTTGATTCTTTTCTTTTTTTTGTTGCTTTTTTAAAAAAAGTTTTATTGAATGAATAAATGTTGACATTTCCAAAGAGATTTTAATTGTGACCTTCCACGATTCAACCTACATTCTTCTTCTTTTTTTGACGGCCGATATTTTTTTTCTCTTTAAAAAACGGACACCCACCCCCAAAAGTCAGTCAAACTTATTTCCTTGGTTTAATCTAGTTAATTTGGTTAAGTACTGATTATGACTTGAGAATGCAAGAATACATTCACTCGGTAACGTATACTTTATTCAACTTTTCGCATATATATATATATATATATATATATATATATATATATATATATAAAATTGTCGGCTATCGCCATCTCAAACAAATTGTTTGTTCACTTCATATATATATATATATATATATATATATATATATATATGGGCATGAATATATATACATTGATATACATATATACTAGGGATACTAAAAAAACCGTAGTTACAAAATGAATTTAACACTCTCGATTGAAAAATAAATTACCAAAAATCAGGGAATTATTCGATTTTAATGAAGTTTTCAGTATTGATTTATCAATGAATGAATGTTATAATTAGTTATTTTATATCAAAATTCAATTTTTAAAGCCAGGTCGAGGGGAGGTTATATTTGCTTTGTAAAAAAACGAATTTTTCGACAAATTAGGTATACCTAATATATATATATATATATATATATATATATATATATATATATATTATATATATGTGTGTGTGTGTGTGGGGGAATGAATATATATATATGTGAACATATATATATATATATATATATATATATATATATAAAAGTAATTGGTAATTTGCTTGAAGCATTGTTAAGTATGTTATAAAATAATAAAATTCGAAGGCAATACAATGCGTAAGAAATAAAGACAAAACGATGTTTTATATGTCTAATCGATTTCAAAGCAAGAGCTTCATCATCAGAGTGTATTTTCAGAAATGACGTGCTTATGTTTTTTTATTTGTTTGGTTATAATTCTCTTCTTATTTCCTTTTCCTCTCCTTTTTTCCCTCTCTTTCTTCTTCTTCTTCTCCTTTATGAATGAAATGGGCGAATAACTGTAATTTCTTATTTCTCTCTTTTTTTTTCTTTTTTTAAAAGTTTGTTGAGAACAAGGCTGATATCCGGTAAAATGTTGCAATATGTTGCGACCGTGTGGGCATGTCAGAATTTTAAAAACAAAAATGAACAAATAAATAAAAACCGTTAATAGAAAAATGTACATACTTAGCTTTTGTTTCGCTTTCACCTTTCCTTTCTTATTCTTTCTCCCTCTCTTTCTTATTTTTTTTTTTGTGTTATTTCTCTTCTTTCTTTTTTCTTTTTTTAACTCCTTTGTTCTCTAATTTAAATTATTTTTTTATAGTAAATAAGTAAATAAAAGATTATCTTAAATTATGTATTAGTATTGATAGAAAAAATAAATAATTCTTTTTTATTTTTTTATTTTTAAGAAAATATATTTTATGAGTACTTTTTTTCTTTTTTCTTTTAAACTTAAATAGATTAAATATTATATTAATTATATATTAAAATATCATATAATAATTACATATTAGGATTGATGTAAAATTCAAAACAATAAAACAAACCATTCTCCTTTTAAATTTCAAATAGATCAAATATTATAAATCAAATATTTGAATTATAAAAGGCATAGTGTTTTGCTTCAATTATATATTTTATTTAACTATTTTTTTCATTCTTTTACTGTTATTATTTATTCTTTTTTTTTTTCCTTTTGACATCACTCAATGAGTCTCGGGCTTAACTAATAAAACAACAACTTGTAGGCAAAATTCGACTTTATTCATCAACATAATCTCCTTCTTGGGTGATACACTGATTCCAACACTTCTCAAACAATTCGATGCCTTTTTTGTAGAACTATTTATCGTTGGCCTCAAAATACGCCTCAGTTTCTGATATTACTTCTTTATTGGAGCCAAATATCTTTCCCTGGAGCATTCTTCTGAAATCTGCAAACAGCCAGTAGTCGTGGGGGGACAGATGTGGAGAATAGGGTGGGTGCGGATGCAATTCGAAGTGCAATTCATGTAGTTTTGACACGTTGCATTGTCTTGGTAAAAGGGCACATTTTTCTTCTTCATTTCTTGCCGTTTTGACGATTTCTCCCTTTAAACGCAACAATTATGCTATATAATATTTTCTATTTATCGTTCTTCCTTTCTCAAGGTAATCGATGAACAGAATACCTTCCACATCCCAAAATACGGTGGTCAAAACCTTGCCTGCTAATGTTTGGGTCGTCCAAATTCGGCAGTTGCCCCGCAAAACATACATACACAAAAAGAAAACTCCACAAACTCGTTTTGGCCGATCGTAAATTGAAGTTGCGTGAGAAAGCAGAGGATTTGAAGATATCAGTAGGCAGTGTATTCACCATTTTGCAAGAACATTTGTCAATGAGAAAGCTGTGTTCAAAGTGTCTGAACTTTTGAGATGAGGCTTAACAATTTATATTATTAACATTTTTCGGACTGTTATCCTCATTTTTATTGTCCCATAATGCATGGCACAACGGATAAAACGGTTGAGTTAATATAGTTTTAAGTGACAATCATCTGGAGTTTGTCGGTTCAATCCTGACTATAGAACATAGAATACTTATTAACATAGATTAACCCTTGTACCCGTGCATGGTTAACAAAATGAGAACAATCTACTTTAATGGATTAAATAAACGGTTGAGACTTGTAAACGCTTCAAATTATCACATGAAGGTTCTCGATTTCGTCAAAAAGGTTCCCGAATTCTACAAGAAATGTTTGAAGAAGTCCGGAGGGCACATCGAACGAAACGTTTTGTATATAACAATAAAGATAAGGGCAAAAATCTAAATGATACGAAATAAAACTGAGTTCAGGTGTTTTAAACAAGATGGAGACATCTCGACACACGATTGTAAACCCCTAAATCGGTTGCCCAGTTCAAGTACCTAGGTAGTAACATCTCATCCACAGAAAACGATGTTAATGCGCGTATAGGAAAGGTGTGGACTGCTATAGACAGATTATTATTCATATGGATTCTCATCTTACTGATAAGTTAACGTGACGATTCTCTCAAGTCATAGCCGCATTAGTGCTACTGTACGGCAGCACCACTCGGACTCTAACGAAGCGCCTAGAGAATAAGCTAGATGGGAGTTACACAAGAATACTGCCGACTGTTTTAAAAAATCGTAGAAAGTAGCTGTACGACCACTTGCCCCGAATCACACAAATCATCAGGGTCAGATGAACAAGACATACTGGACGCTACTGGAGAAACAAGGACGATCACTTAAGTGACGTTCTTGTGGGGAAATCTGCACTTGGGCACGCGAGTAAGGACCGTCCAACAAGGACCTATATTGATCAGCCTGTACAGATTCTGGATACTGCATAGAGGATATCTTAAGAGCGATGATCGATAGGGACGATTGGTGAGAGATTGTCATGGATATCCGTGCTGCCAGCACGAACTAGATAAGTTGAATACGTCAATTATGATATTTTCTTTTTCTTTTTGAAATGGGCAAAAGAAATATTTTTTTTACGAAGTTTTGTTGAGTTTGGCATATTCTACTAGTGTTTCTTAGTGGTCACCCATCTAACAACTGTGAAATATTAACCTTCAAATTTATCTTCGAATAAAGTTAAGCAACGCTGAGCCTATTCAGTACTTAGATGGGTGACCACTTACGAACATTAGAAGATTGTGCCAAACTAAACAAAACTTCGTAAACAACAGCTATTTATTTTGCCCATTAATATATATATATATATATATATATATATATATATATATATATATATATATATGTGTGTGTGTGTGTGTGTGTGTGTGTGTAAGTATAATAAATAACGTATTTCACATAACTAGCGACAAATAAATAAATAAGATCTATCCAACATTGTTATTTAAGTAAGTGACAATTATATCTATGACATAATATTATATATTATATATATTGTATATGTGTGTATAAACACAGTGAACGTTAAAACCCTCTAGATGTTTCTAGTGAACTTACACCCACCAAAAAGAAAAAAACTATATGAAGGTATTGTTGCTTATTTGATACATAAATGCAAACTATATCGTATTCTTAATTTTAGGAACAACGACAGTAGTTGAACTACTTACTACTCACATAAATCCCCAAATGGGTTAGATGGGGCTCCTTAGCCTTGGTCGGCAACCCATCTATGTAAAAGAAAAGTCCGACAAAAAAAACCCTCTGCCTTTCAAGGATAGGCTAGGGGAGTAAACTCCGAAACCAAATCAGGAGTCGCAGTTCGTAAAGTGGTTTGATGAAAATCCAGTACTACCCATCAACTCATGCGACATTATCGTTGCCAAACCGCATTGGTACCTTACCTTTCTTTTGGATTACAGCAATAGTGTGGAAAGAAGTATTTGCTGCTATGTAGTTAAAACAAACAAAAGAACTTGGACACTACTCCTTGTCTCTTGTAGACAGATGGATGCCAACAACAACATTATCTTAAAAATAAACATATTAGATAAATATATGTGTGTGTGTTTATCATAAATAACATATTTCACTTAACTAGTGACATTTAGATAATAAATCCTCATATCCAACAGTGTCATTTAAGTAAGTGACAATTATATTTATAACATAATATTATTTTGAAAAGAAACGTATTACTATATTTAAATTATCCTTCTTTAAAAGGACGTAAAATGGGATTAATTCTATAAATAGTGTTATGGACAAAAATATGTTGGAAATAATTATTTCAAATTAAGTAAATTGGTGTTAAATGAAGTGACGCCAATTTTATATGTTATGAATCTTTTTGTGGATTCAAAAGTATGTTGACAATATTTATCATAATTATTAGAACACTAAGAACGGAAATATCTATCTATTTCAGTCTAATCATATCTATCTATCTATCTATCTATCTATTCATCTGTTCATATTTATCTATCTGTCTATTCGTATCTATCGATCTATCTATCTATCCATTTCAGTCTATTTATATACATTACGTATCTCAGTCTCTCTATCTATATAACACAGTTTATTCAATTCTCTCCCCTTCTCTCTCTCTCTTTCTCTCTCTCTCTCTCTCTCTCTCTCTCTCACCCACTCTCTATCTATTAAACATTCTATCCTCTCTATCTACCTACTACAGTTTATTTATATCTATCTATCTATCTATCTATCTATCTATCCCAGTCTGTTCATACCTATCTATCTATCTATCTATCTATCTATCCCTCCATATGTCTATGTCAGTGTGTTCATATCTATCTATCTATCTATCTATCTATCTATCAATCTCTAAAAAAATTGACCTATGAAGAATGAAAATTGTTTATGAAAACCCGTTCTTCATTAGATGCTTTCGAATAGTTAACTTCCGGCACACAGTGAGGATCGAACTCAAGACACGTGTAACGATTTGTTTAACGGAATAGCACATTTCTCAACAGTAAGACCACCAGGGAGGCTCGAACTCCGTACACTCACTATAAACCATGCTAACTATTGTTCTCTGCTATTGGCTTTTAATCGACTTCGACTTCACGTTTAGGTGACGCTCGGTGCGTAGCATTATCATCATAAGAAATGGAAACGGCAACTCTAGTTTACATCCTGCCCGAGGCTGTTTGCATTTCACATAGCGCTAAAGCCATTCAGAAATGTTGGGTGTGCCACTGTGGGGTAATGGTCAGCAAATCTATTTCTATTGAATAACATTCGCTCGATGCTCCATATGTTACATAATCTATGCGGTTGCATAAGATTATTGTCAATCCCGTGTAATTCTGAGGGGGTGACCCTTTTCATATCATGGCCGGGTTCTTTCATGGAAAATTACAGAAGCCCGCCAAATACGTGAAGTCACGTGGGACCTTTTTTGAGTCCCCAGTTTGCAGTTGGACGTCAGGCAGAGCGGTCGGCCATTTTATGCTCTGTCTAAACTGGAACTCACGTGCGCTATGTTAGTTAGAGGATTATGTATAGTTAAGAAAATAAAAGTTTGGATATTTAATATGTTCTTGTGGTTAATGAATGTCTTGGTAACAAGACTAAGAAATGACGACCAGCCAGCAAGAATATAGTAACAGAAAACCAGACCGAAGTCCCCAAGTCATCTCCAGACGCTAGGCCTTAGAAGATATCCAAGATCTTAGAAGATGCTAGACCAAGTCAAGATGATAGAAGAAATACCAAAGACGATCAGAATACTAAAGACGACCAAGAAATAGAATTAAAGAAAGATATATATAACATTATAATTATTTAGTGCCAGTGAAGAAGGTGCTATGGAACACATACTTGTGACCTTGTATGCAAACGGGTGGAACAAAAACCTACCATTGGGAAAGGTATACATCTAGCTATTCTCTTTCTAGCTATGGGTAAATAAAAGTAAAGTCGTCGTGGTGGCCTAAAGTCGGTATCAGCCAATCAGCAAAAGAGTCTATCCCCTTTTCACTAGCGCTAGACCAAGGAGATTGTTTTTTAGCGTCTGGGTGGGGAGCCATACCTACCATCAGCTCCTTACTTTACCGCACAGATCCATGTGCTACTCATATGCTGAGTTGGCGAGGGCCGGTATCGAACTAGGAACCTTGTAGTTTCTAGCCGAACGCTCTACCGACTGAGCTAACCCGGCCCATCATGCTAACCCGACCCATCATGGGTAAATAGTGGGGTAGATTGGGATCTAACCTTGGTATGGTAATCAATCTAGACCAGGGATCACCAAACTTTTTCACGGTGAGCCGGATAATTGAAAAAAAAATAAAAAAACAACAAAAAACAAAACAAAAAACATACGCGGGTCACATTAATATTGTGTTCAATACTTGCTAACCAGAACGAAAACTTTTCTTTTCTTGGTACACATAATGAAGAGTGAAGATAAAATAACGTGAACATGAAAAAGAAATCGATTTAGGAAAAATAGTAAAAATCTTATTGGTGAAATTAGTTTATTTTTTAAATCAAAATTAATTCATAAAATAAATAATTTTCTGAAAATGCTGTGATTTTAACTTTAAATCACAATTATTTCTTTCAAAGCAGATCGATTTAAATTATACATTTTGATCAATTGCAATTTTATTAAAATCTGATATATATTGAAAATATAGGGTTTTCCCTTTCCAAAAATGTTTGTCTCATAACTTTTGACCAATCCGTTGCTTCACATTCGCTCTTTGAAAATTACCTGTGTTTTAACAAGCAGTCATAAAAAGTGAAAATTCGGGATCGCGTAAGTGAAATGCTCACACGCACGAAAATGTTGTAACCTATCTACAGTAGTCAAGTCCATGAAGATTTACTATGCTTAACATGATATTTAAATTTAAATGCTATCATAACGTCTAGATTTCCGTACGTTTTAACAAACAAATTCAAGTACCGCCGGCGGGCCTGATAAAATGTCTTCGTGGGCCGTAGTTTGGTGACCCCTGATCTAGAAGAACGAATACTATAAATTTAGACATGTTATCTCCGCTTTAAAAATGGATCCTGTGCCTCATCTTGGTGGAGGGGTTGGGCAAACAAATGATTTGTCCAAACCGTTCACCACGGGTAGGATTCGACACAAGGCAACAAGTATGGGGCATCCAGCAAGGATCGAACTCGCTATCCAGTAGTTACGGATCTACGAGTCTTGCTTGCCAGCTATTACACCCCGATGGGACGCCCATTGGACGGGCTGGGTAAATACAATCTAGAAACAGTTTGAGAGATTAAACCCATTGGTCCTTGCTTCATGTTTGATGTTCTAAGTCAGTGGTTTCCAAAAGTGGTGGTAACATATCTCTGGGGGTGATGAAAAGATCTAGGGGCGGTGAGGTAAAGGGGTGTGTGTGAGGAAAAAGAGGTGGTGGAGAGGGTGACAATGTGGCATTATGAGCAATATAGTTCATTTTTTAACATCTAAATGACAAAATATATATGTCATTAATTTTAAAGAAAAGGAACACGTATGCAGTTTAAACAGAATAAAACTGATATAAGAATTATAAACGAATGCATAGTTATGTAACGTAGTCTGAAATCAGAGTCAAAATCTGAACGTTTGCTTGACACCAGTAACAACGCGTAGAGTGATGCACTAATTACAACATGCCACCAAACTGGCAAGAGAGCAGGCTGGTTGATTGGTTGGCTGATTGGATTTTACGGCATGTAAACACATGTTGGGTTATTTTATGCCGAGGCAGTTTTGTTTATTTCATTGTTGTTAGGTATTCAATTTTTTTTTCAAACTCAATTTTTTAAATACGTTTTTGATACTCATTTTTAATCTATTTAACCCATAGCTTGGACCATAACAGCTATTATCATTCCGGGTCAGGGTGGACCTGGGAGTAATGGCGATAAAGGGGTATTCCATGTTCCCTAGAACTCCACTAGATGCAATTTAACGTCATACCCAGGATACTAAGACGCCCAGCCTTCACCTTCTAGCACATATATGATAAAAAGGTTGGGGTTTGCCATAAGGGCAATATGATTGGGACAATCATATAAATGCTAGAGGATTGATTGATCGGAGGAAGCCTCTCCAACCAGCCGTCTAGACTAAGTAAATCAAACTAAACAAAATTATACGATATAATGAGTGTAATGACTCGTGAGTTAAGGTAGCTGACCATTGTTAGTGAGGTTGATTCTCACTAAGTGCCTCCTTCTTCTGGCATTGTGCCAAAATAAGCAAATAGTTACTTTCGAGTTGTGTAACGCTCAGTTAGCAGATCGTTATTAGTGAGTTCAATTATTATTGACTGAGTAAGACAGAATCAGATATATTTATTTGATTTAATTAATTCCACGCAGAATATTCCTGACGATCCTCACGGTGAAACAGGAGTAGACATATTCTGACTATATAGGTTAACTAAACCTGCTGTACAAACGTATTGAGCACTTTTATATTCATTCCTATTTCATACTTATTCGGTTAATCATTTTTATCGACGAAATTGTTAATTGCTCGACATTTTGCCTTCTCCATTACGCACACACACACAACATCTCTCTGTCTCTCTCGCACACACACACCTCTCTCTCTCTTCTCTCTGTCTCTCTCGCACACACACACACACACACACACACACCTCTCTCTCTCTCTCTCTCCCTCCATCTCTCTGTCTCTCTCGCACACACACACATCTCTCTCTCTCTCTCTCTCTCTCCCTCCATCTCTCTGTCTCTCTCGCACACACACACACATCTCTCTGTCTCTCTCGCACACACACACACTCTCTCTCTCTCTCTCTCCCTCCATCTCTCTGTCTCTCTCGCACACACACCACTCTCTCTCTCTCTCTCTCTCTCTCCCTCCATCTCTCTGTCTCTCTCGTCTCTCTCTCTCGCACACACACACATCTCTCTGTCTCTCTCTCTCTCTCTCTCTCTCTCTCACACGCACACACACACAGACACACACACACACACACACACACATATATATATATATATATATATATATATATATATATACTAGCAAATATATCTACCCTCAGGCTGCAAGTATTTAAATTTTGATGTAATAAAATATTACATTAAATTAGAAAGGCAAATGAAACTAAATAAGAATGCAGACAAAAAGATTTGAAACAGAGGAGGGCGTAACAGAAAAATAGAACAACTGAAACTTATTCTTCCATCATTATCGTCTTTTATTGCTAAATTTTCCTATTTCAACTATTTGGTTAAATTATGAAGTAAAGAATAAAATTACAGTTATTTTTTCTTGTTAAAGGATTTCTTTTAATATTCATCCTTGAGATTTTTGCACATATTCATTAAGATAAAACCAAACAATTAGAAATGAATAATACTAAGCACACATTTATTAAAATTAAATTTTTAATATCAATATGCAAATTAGCCTTCCCGTTCCCAATGTAAACTGCTATTTTGTTGAAAATATATAAATACAATTGCATGTTATTAGTATGTTGATAAGGCCAACAGTATTAATAATATAAAACAATTTTATTGATAATTGAGGTTTAAATAAAAGTAAAATCATGGAAAATGTGACATAAATATCAATTGGAATTGTGACTTGAGTAGTGATATAGTTTCGGTTACAGACAGACAAACACACTGTCTCCAATATAATAATATATATATATATATATAACTACTCAGTGGGTTTACATTGTTGCCTCTACCGCTAATGCAAAACTGTGTCAGTTAATGAAATGTGTAAAATGTCCAAGTTGGGCCACCATAGTTGGTTGACGGTTCCCACTCAGCTTTTTTTTTTGCACAAAAATTCCTTTCGGCCACACACGTGAGCTGGCGTCGTTATCTGCGCACCTGGCTTGTAAATGTTATTTGTTTACTTAGGATCTACTTATCTCCGCTCGGACAAAAACAGACAAACAAATATAACAAACCGAAAAAGAACAAAAATGAAGTAAAAAAATAAAACAAAATAAAATTGAAAAAAGAGAGAAAAAAAAGAAAAAGAAAAAAAAAAAAAAGAAAAACTACCAAAAAAAGAATACAATCATCTCACCCCCCCCCCCACCCCTAACCTGAAATAAAACAAAAAAAAACAAACCAACAAAAAAAAAAGAGATCGCGTGCGGTGACTTGAAATATTTTGTTAGCAAAGCAAAAAAAAGAAAGAAAAAATACATTAAGAAAAGAAAAAAACACAAAAAAGCCCCAAAAAGTTCCGAATAAAAAGACACAATGACATAAAGACGATTAGTCAATAAATGAAAGAATGTAAATAAAAATCTGTGTTGGGGGGGGGGGCGTAGTAGTTTGGGACAAAAAAATTGGACCAGATGAGGATATTAGTCTGGAAAATGAAAGGAAATAAGTGACGTCATGAATAATAATGAGACAAAACGTTGTTGATTTTACAAGGAATCATGCTTAATATTTGAAAGACTTTTGATTTTATAATCATCAAATTAAGGGTCTCTCTCTCTCTCTCTCTCTCCCTCTCTCTCTTTCTCTCTCTCTCTCTCTCTCTCTCTCTATCTATCTATCTCTATCTATAATATATATATATATATATATATATATATATATATATATATATATGTGTGTGTCTGTATGTATATATATATATATATGTGTGTGTTAAAATCTATCTATGCATGTATATATCTATATTCTGTTCCTATCTATCTATCTATCTATCTATCTATGTTCTCTTTTCTTCTTATCTATCTATCTATCCATCTCTCAATCTGTTTACCCCTATCTGACTGGCTATTTCCGCTGATTCCTGCTATTGTCATGATTTACATCCTAAGTCACTGTTCTATACATGAAGCCTTCTACCAGACACTGACTAGGTGGTTGAGCAGTCCATGACATGCAACACTCCATTTTGGCCCTTACTTAGGCTAGACGAGCGATCAGAGAGGCCCCCTCTGATCAATTGGCTGGCCATGATAAGCCCTAGCACCTATATATATATATGTATTTACCAACCCCTCCGCGCGATCAGGATGTGACACAAGGTTAATTTCTTAAGCGGAGTTTAACAGGTTTGAATTCAGTTTTCCTTCTCTAGACCGATTGCCTAACCAAGGTTAAAGAGCCCAGTCTGCCCTACTATTTACCCATAGCTGGAGGGAGAGTAGGATTAATACCTTTCCCAAGGGTATTGGCGCTAAGTGAATTGCAAATACCACGTCCAGGATTTGAACTCGGGGCGACAAGTCCATTTTCCACCACGCGCTTCCTAAAGCCCTAGCATCTATATGATTGCTCCAACTCTATTGCCCTTATTACAAGGCTTTTTATCATATGGCTGCTAGAAGGCAGTGACTGAGGGTCTTCATGTCCTGGGAATGACGTGAAACTTTATCCGATGGAGGTTTGTGGAATGTGGAGCACTCCTTTAGCATCATTGCTCCCAGGTCCACTCTGATCCGGAGTGGTAGTACCTGTTATGGTCCCATCTATGTGTTAAATAGAAAAATGTGTTTATAGAAACAATTGAGTATCCATTAAGAATGAATTTATTTCAAAACTTTGTCGGTATTAAATAACCCACTGAAGTTGATATGCCATAAAACCAAAACAAAAATCAAACCAGACTGATAACCTTATAATACACCTACCTCTCTAGTTGCATCGTCCTTTTTATTTGTATTTGGTATTTGGTAGTGTAAGAAAATGATTCTAAATCAGATATAATTCCATTCTTCCGTTTTAAAAATGAAATTTTTAGTGTTGATATATTAATGAACTAGAAACGGCTACCCAGCCTTACCTGGGTAGTCGGGGGGGGGGGCGGAGAAAAGTTAGTCTCGCAGATCCATTATTACTGAATCACAAGTTGGATCCTCGCAGGATGCCCCATTAAAATCCCTATGGAAAAAAACTTTGCATTGATCCAGCTACTCTGAAAAGAAAAATGAATGTCTACTATTCAAAATATTAAATGCAAAAAAAAAAAAAAAAAAAAATTCTATGCGGTTATCCTTTAAATTTCATTTTTTAATTATCTTCATTAATATAAATAAAACCTTCGTTATTTAAACAAATCGGAAACCAAGATCTGGTAATAGTGAATGTGTATATATATTTACTTTGTCGTTAATTGTTTCATTTTCATATTTTCATCCGGACCTACATACACACAACCTGCCCTTTATATATGTATAGATAAAAGATATAATGCACCAGTTATTTTATTTGAAACCTTTTACATTTTTCAGGTCAGTTAACTTTGAACCACGTATCTTTGAGAATCTGTTTTAGCCTCAAAGATACGTAGTTTAAATTAACTGACTTGAAAAAATGTAAAAGTATATATCAACACTGAAAATTTCATTAAATTCGGTTAATTCCCTGATTTTTGGTATTTTTTCTTTCGGTGGGGTGACATACGGTAGTGGAATCTTATATCCATTAAGTTCGATTTAACCCCGTCAACTTTTATATTCAAACAGAACAATCCATTCTATTCCCAGAATAGTCCATTCTATCCCCAGAGGGGTATCATCTTTACTCTACAACATAAACTTTTAAAACTCGCTCGAAACAAAAAATCACCACAACCAATAATCCCACTGTGGGCAACCAGTGAATTAGTTGAAATCGTTTGGGTAAAGAAATATGGAACATTTGCTGTACTATCTCGATGTAGGGAAAACAACAAGAAGATTTGAACGTCTACGCTTGAAAATTATAAAGAAGAAATATTCCGCTGTCTTTAACAAAAAACCTGCTTAAATAATAACACACCAACACACACACACACACACACACACACACACACACACACTATATATTATATATATATATATATATATATATATAGTCGTCTCTTTCTTTCTTTCCTTCTTTTCATCTTTTCATTTTGTTCGTTTGAAGCAGATTAGCATTATCGCTTCCGTGCGCTCACCCCCATTTCTCTAACTGTCACCAACTCACTTTCTTTGTTTCTTTGTTTCTTTTTTTATTATATTTTTCTGTGTGGCATGTCTTTTTACTTCCCTTTCTTTTTTATAATAAAAACGGAATTGTCCATTATTTAGCTGAGGTGACGTCACTCATAAGAAATAAGAATTCGGCGGATAATTAGGATTTAGATTTTTGCATTTCATCTTGGATGATTTGGACTAACGGTCGTACAAACACAAGTATTGGTATATGGATTATCTTGATTTTATTAGTAATAGCTGACAATGCGTCATCAAATAAAAAATTAAGTTCTATCACAAAAGTTCCATTTTTACCTCTAAGTAAATTGATTAATATGACAAGTGGACGATTAAGAAATTTATTGAGTTGTCGTCGTCTCGACGTCATGCAAATTACTGTTTTACAAGTGGAACTTTTTGCTGCACTTATTTCTATGACGAAATAAACAACATTGGTTGACTAATAAATATCATTGCGCAGCTAATATATATAAAACATATTTATTAAATATCTATTAGGGACAGGATCACTAACACAGCAGTCCTAGAGAGAGCTCAACTCCCCAGCCTGTACTCTCTACTGAGACAACGTCGTCTCCGATGGTTGGGTCATGTACGTCGGATGGATGATGGACGAATCCCGAAAGTCATCCTGTATGGAGAGCTAACATCTGGTAAAAGACAGATTGGTCGCCCCCTACTGCGATTCAAGGATGTCTGCAAAAATGATCTCAGGTGCTTTGGCATTGTCCCTTCCAGCTGGGAAAATTTGGCTCAAGACCGCCCTCGGTGGCGGCAGAATCTCCATAGAGGACTGTACATGTCAGAAGTCACCCTGATACAACATCATGAAGCTAAGAGGTCCATAAGAAAGCAACGGCAACAAAGCATCGGAACATCATCATCTACAGGGACAACCTAGAAATTTTGCAAAATCTGTGGTCGACAATGTTTCTCAAACATCGGACTTCATAGTCACAGGAGGCGCTGCAACTTCAGGGGCACACAAACAACTTTTATCATAGTCTTTCGAGACTGAATTGCCAATGAATGAATGATTAAAACATATCTAATGTTGCTTAAAATAATAGGCTCCAAACTTCGGCCAATAAGTTGCAAATACTTCTCCCGGCTCATCATCATCATCATCATCATCATCATCATCATCAGCAGCAGCAGCAGCAGCAGCAGCATCATGTATTGCAACATTTGAACAGTTATTTTGTTTTACGACATAGCAACCCTTTTCGGGTTATTTCACGATTAGGAAAGGCATGATAGACTATAAACAGATTATCAGTCATATGGAAATCCAATCTCACTGACAAGTTAAAACGACAATTCTTCCAAGCTGTAGTTGTGTCAGTACTACTGTATGGCCTCCCCACTTGGATCCCAACGAGGCAGCTGGAGAATAAGCTAGATGGGAGCTGCACAAGAATGCTGCGTGCGATATTGAGGAAGTCATGGAAACAACACTCCACAAAGAAGCAGCTGTATGGCCACTTTCCCCCTGTCTCACAAACCATCCGAGTGAGAAAGACAAGACACACAGGACCCTACAGGAGAAGCAAGGACGAACTCATAAGCGACGTTCTCCTGTTTAAGCCAACACATGGACATGCTAATGTGGGTCGCCCAGGAAGGACCTACATTGACCAGCTCTGCACGGATACTGGATGCTGCGCAGAGGACCTCCCGGGGACAATGAATGATATAGAAGGTTGGCCAGAGATTGTCCGTGGTTACCCGTGCTAATTAAGCAACCTGATGATGATTAATGTCGATATTTATGTCAATTTGATAAATAAATGACTCATAAATGGCTTACAAAACCTGTTATTGCTTAAATGGTCACCCAATAAAGCGTTGAACAGAATCATCGCTGCTTAACTTGAACCGGTGCTGTCAGCGTGACTTGACCGTAATTTGAACAGTTGTTATCAGAGGTCATTAGGTCATTCTGAATAGCAGGAAACGATAAAAGATAAATGTTGGTTTGTTTTATGGCATATTAACCCTTTTTGGGTTATTCAATTCCAAATAAAGTCATTTTAATAAACAAAGGATTCGGGTTGCTTAAGTGGTCACCCAATTAAGAATTGAATAGGCTCATCGTTGGTTAACTTTGATGATCTTGCGGAAAACGATGACAGATAAATAGCCACTGGACACCCGGCGTTAGCCGGATCTACATGATATTTTCCACGTACCCCACTTGTACGGATTAGGCACAAGGCCCTATTAACGTGGGACCACCCACAAACCGAAGCCCATGGGTGGTGGGTGAAAAATTGCGTCGATCCCGTCGGCATTCCCCCTCAAGGGGGCGCCTCAGGCACTGGGCAATAAACCCAGCCCTGTCCCTTTAAATTGAGGGGGCAGGTGTTGCCTGGGGGGATGGCCCCCTGGGATCGACGCCGTTAATTATAGCAATCCCCACCAGTTGGGCGGGGCTGCATGATATTTACCGCGTACCCCACTTGTACGGGTCAGGCACAAAGTCCCTATTAACGTGGGACCACCCACAAGCCGAAGCTCATGGAGTGGCAGGTGAAAAAAATTGCGTCGATCCCGTCGGCATTCCCCCTGAAGGGGGGCGCCTCAGGCGCTGGGCAATAAACCCAGCCCTGCCCCTTTAAATCAAGGGGGCAGGGATGGCCCCTGGGGACGCTGGGAAGCTCACTGGACTGTATGGACTGGCACAAGGCTCCGTTTTAACCCGAAGCTAATGGGTGGGAGAAAACAAAAATTGCGTCGACTTGGGCAATAAACCCAGCCCTGTGCAGGTATTGCCTGGAGGGATGGGGATCGACGCTATTAATATACCATCACCGGTCCAGCGGCCGAAGCTCACTGGACCCCCGGTAAAAACCGGGCGCGGGCTGCATGATAATAACATCCAAGTGTATTTATATATACGACAAAATAGGGGTTTACAGTGTTAACGGGAAGGATAATTTGCATATTGATATTAAAAATTGATTTTATTAAATATGTGTTTGGTATTATTGATTTCTAATTGTTTTGTTTCATTCTAATAAATATGAGCAAAAATCTCATGGATAAATTTTTAAAGAAATCCATTAACAAGAAGAAATAACTGTAATTTTATTCTTGACTTCCTAAATTAATTAAATAGTTAAATTTGGAAGATTTAGCAATGAAATACGGGAGTGATGGAAAATGATAGAAGAGCTAGTCTCAAAGTTGTTCCATTTTTCGATTATACCCCCTCTGTTTAAAATCAATTTATCTGAATTTATATTCAGTTTAATAAAATTGAATAAAAATGCAGATAAATTGACTTCTAATTTAATAGAGGGGCCGGGTTAGCTCAGTCGGTAGAGCGTTCGGCTAGAAGCCACAAGGTTCCTAGTTCAATACCTGTCCTCACCAACTCAGCGTATGAGTAGCACATGGATCTGTGGGGTAAAGTAAGGAGCTGATGGTAGGTGTGGCACACCACCTCAGATGCTAAAACAATCTCCTTGGTCTAGCGCTATTGAAAAGGGGATAGACTCCCTCGCTGTATGACTGATACCGACTTTAGGCCGCCCCGTCGACTTTACTTTTACTTACTTACATTAAAAATTAAATACTTGCGCCCGGAAGGTGCATATTCTTGCTAGTGAAAATAATGTACAATATGGAAATTTATAAAATTTGCAAAAAATATCGGTAATCCCAACTAGTCTATAGAACTGGACAGAGTACATTGCACGCAGCTTCTTGGATAGCAGCCTCATCACTAACGATGTTCCCACCTACAAAGTAAGTTTCAATTATTTAGCTGATCAACTGCAAATGTTATTGGTGTACTTACATACAAACACACAAACGTATAGACAGACGTTGTATTTTATATGATTACAGAGATACTGATAAGTATCTGACGCACAAAAATCTAAAAGGACGCACATAAATCATATCCATGCGTCTCAGTGTTTTTCTTTTTTCTTCCCTCGCCATTTAAAGCTAACTGTAAATACATTTCAATAGTTTCTAAGAAATGAATTACACAGGATAGGTCACAAGGTAGGAGTTAGACGGATTTTGTTGTTTCCCCAAATCATAAATAAAAATCCTGCAATTTATTTGGAAACTTTAGTTGGGACCCATCAAATATCCTGGGGACTCATACAAAGCAAATAGGTGCGTCCCAGGACGTACTAAATCAACAGTGATTAGATGACATACTCAGTTGGAATAGAACATTCTCGTTCTATACTATATTGTTTCATCAAGAGACTGGCGGATTAATTTAAACGGCATGACAACCCATCTAGGGTTACTTTATGCGATCATATGGGCTTTAAATAGTTACTATATGATTAATTTTTAAACGGATCAATTCAATCCATAGATGGGACCCTACTAGGTACTGCCACTCCAGATCAGTGGAACCTGGGAGTAATGAAAATGAAAGGGGGGGGGGTTACTCCACTCGAGAGGATCCTCAACAGTACTCCACTCGATCTAAAGCCTCAACATCAGATGCAGTTTTCATACCTAGGATCCCCCTGTGAGGGGGGTCTTGCCCCGATATGCTCTCATTTCAATGGAAAGTTTAAAATATAAATAGATATTATTATAATCAAAAATTTAAAAATGTTTTCGACATTCAATAACCCATAAGTGGTTGATGTGTCGTTAAATAAACTAAACTTTTATAAACATATGAAACTAACTCTCTCTCTCTCTCTCTCTCTCTCTCTCTCTCTCTCTCTCTCTCTCTCTCTCTCTCTCTCTTACGTAGACACACACACACACACACACACACACACGCATAAGTTGGGTTGTGTGGAACAACTGAACATCCCAGTGAATAGCAACATTGCACTAAATGCGCATCAACGCCCCCCCCCCGCCTCAGGTAAGGTTTTTGCTCGCACCATGCCCACCCGCTACCACCTAATGATGTCAGCACACACACTGCGCGTACGGGGGCTCCGTTCACACAATTTCTATGAGTTCACCGAGACCGCACCCTGCACTACCCCCCCAAAAGAAAATGAATAGCAGCAAAACTTCTTAGCAGTGCACCGTCGTGTTTGCACGCGTTTCTCTTTTTGCGCTGAGAAAGAAAAAAAAAAGGAAAAAAGGAAAAAAAGGAAAAAAAAGGTTTGTCAACAATTGGTGAAGAGAAAGAAGAAGAGAAAACCTTTCTATTCCTTCCCGCTCTTCTGTCATATATGCAGATTGAAAAAAAAGAAACGAGGTGCTTCGGTGGTCGCAGAGAGAGAGAGAGAGAGAGAGAGAGAGAGAGAGAGAGAGAGAGAGAGAGAGAGAGAGAGAGAGAGCAAAAAAAAAAGTGGGAACGCGCACAGTGAAATAAAAAAAAAAAAGCGGCAATAAGATGCGTTGATTATAAATGGTGAAAAGTTTTTGAAAACTCCACATCAAAGTCGCAGCTTGTTGCTTTAGATTTTTTTTTTTTTGTTGTTTATTTATTTGTTTATTAATTCCTTTATTTATTTTTTTTTACCGGTAGCCGTGATCAAAGATCAAAGTAGATTTATCGGTACGGCGTTTCCGTTTTGGGATATGAAGTCAGGAAAAAAAAAAGGGGAATAAAAAAGATTTCAAATACAAGAACGTAAGAAAGAGGATTTTCTTTTACTTCGAAATTTTATCCCCACCCCCCACATTTTTTTTAACACTGAATATTTTACTCTTTCCATCCTCTCACCTTATATCTCTATTTTCTCACTATTTGCCAATATACCCCCCTCTCTCTCTTTCTCTCTCTTTCTCTCTTTCTCCCCCTCTCCCCCCTCTCTCCATTTCCTAACTTTTTTGTTCGTGTTATGTTTCACCCTTTCTTTGTGCGTGTGTGTTTTTATTTTCCCACTATTTGCCCATATACCCCTCTCTCTCTCTCTCTCTTTCTCCTCCTCTCTCTCCCCCTCTCTCACTCCCCTCTCTCTCCCCCTCTCATTTTCAATCATCTCTCTTTTTTATCTTCTCTCTCTTTCCAATGTCTCTCTTTATGCTGACTGCCTCTCTATCGTCTCTTTTAGTCTCTCTCTCTTTTCTCTTTCTCTTTCTCTTTCTCTCTCTCTCTCTCTCTCTCTCTCTCTCTCTCTCTCTCTATATATATATATATATATATATATATATATATATATATATCTGTTCTATTCTATTCTATTTGCCTCTCTTCTAATAAACTTTCTTTTTCCCTATCACTGTTTCTTTTTATCTTCCCGTTGTGCGTGCACGTCTCTCTTTGTTCTATACCCTCTCTCTTTGTTTGTGCTAATCTGTCTCCCTCCCTTTCACTCTCTCTCTCTCTCTCTCTCTCTCTCTCTCTCTCTCTCTCTCTAGTGTGTGTATCTCTTGTTTCTATCCCCCTCTCTTTATTCGTGTGCATCACTCTCTTTCTAATCTCTCTCTCTCTCTCTCTCTCTCTTTCTTTCTTTGTACTCGAAGATTCTTCCTTTTTTCTACCCCCCCTCTCTTTGTTTGAGTGCATCTCTCTTTCTTTCTCTCTCCCCCCTCTCTCTCTCTCGTTGTTCGCGTGTATCTGTCTCTTTCTAATTTGTTTCTTGCATTCTTTCTCTCTCCTTCTCTTCTCCCCCCTCTCTCTCTATCTATCTATCTCTTTCTCTCTATCCCCTTTCTCTCTGTTTTATCTTCAATTAAATGTTCGTATTCTTTTAAAAGTATAAACACACACACACGCATTAATTAATGGATGGGTGGCGGAAGAATGGCGTCTGTATTTTCCGTATATTTGCAAAAGTGTCGAGTTGTGCATCTTCCCAACAATCTTTACTTTCTTTATATATATATATATATATATATATATATATATATATATATATGCGTCTCTCTGTATTTGTCTGTGTGCGTCTTAGTACGTCCCTGTGTGTCTGTGCCTCTCTGTGCGTCTATCTGTGTGCGTCTGTGTCTGCGGTTTTGTGTCTGCGTGCGTCACTGTGCGTCTTTGTACGTCCATTTGTGTGTGTTTGCACAGGGGCAATACTCTACCATTACATGAGTCAATACAGATTAGAAATATCACACACACACACACACACACACACACACACACACACACACACACACACCCCGCATATATGTACGCGCGTGTGTGTGTGTGTGTATGTGTGTGTGTGAGAGTGTGCGTTCATGAATCTAGAGAAGCATTGCATACACACACACACACACACACACACACACACACACACACACACACACACACATATATATATATATATATATATATATATATATATATATATATATATGTATCAGGATGTTAATTTAAATTAGTTGGTATGCATTGTTTATAAGGTGTAAAGACAACACAAATCCTGGTAAGCATTTCTATCTATCTGTCTATCAATCTATTTCCACCCCGACACCCCCCCACCCGTGTATGTGTGTGTGTGTGTATGTGTATATATATATATATATATATATGTGTGTGTGTATGTGTGTGTGTGTGTCAAAAAAAACCCGAACAAGTCCCATCTGCCAAAGCTTTTAACTTTTTACGGATTTTTTTTTGACTTTAATAAAAACAACTTCAATTCTTCGTCGAATTCTTTGTCGGAACTGAAAACATTTTTGATCTTCTTTTGTTTCTCTTTTTAACTCTTTCTTTCTTTCTTTCTTTCTTCTTTCTTCTTTCTTTCTTTTTTAATTCATTCTTCTTTCTTTTTTCTTCTTTCTTTCTTTTTCTTTCTTTCTTTCTTTTTCTTTCTTTCTTTCTTTCTTTCTTTCTTTCTTCTTTTCTTTCTTTCTTTCTTTCTTTCTTTCTTTCTTCTTTCTTCTTTCTTTCTTTCTTTCTTTCTTTCTTTCATTCTTTCTTTCTTTCTTTTTTAATTCATTCTTCTTTCTTTCTTTTCTTTTTTCTTTCTTTTCTTTCTTTTCTTTCTTTCTTTTTTCTTTCTTTCTTTCTTTTTCTTCTTTTTCTTTTTCTTTTTTTTTTCTTTTCTTTTTCTTTTTCTTTTCTTTTCTTTTTCTTTTTTTTCTTTTTCTTTCCTTTCTTTCTTTTCTTTCTTTCTTTCTTTCTTTCTTTCTTTATCTCTTTCTTTCTCACTTTCTTTGTCGCTTTGTGTCTTCCCTGCTGTCTTTTCTTTTACTCTCCTTTTTCTTCCTCTTTCTTCCCGACGTTTTCTCTTTTTTTTTCTCTTCTTTCCATTCTCATTTATTTTCTTTTTCCACCAAAGTTTCTTTTTCTTCTTCAATATTTTCTTGTTCTTGTTGTTGTTGTTGTTGTTGTTGTTCTTTTCTTCTTCTTCTTCAATTCTTCTTCTTCTTCTTCTTCTTCTTCTTCTTCTTCTTCTTTTAACATCTACTTTTTTCAGTCTTCCTTGAATTCCATCACCCCCAACCTCACTCTAACCTGAAAATCGTACTCATTCGCCCCCCCCCCCGTCTCTTTTTTTCTTCAAAATAACCGACATCCCTTTGACCCTGAGAGGCCCTCCATTGCCTTCCTCTGATTCAGGCTCAACCCAATGACTTGACACTGCGACTCATCTGCAATGCTGGAGTCACACTGCGCATGCCCAGATCAGAATGGAGAAATATACCAATAAAACAGACGACCGACGGGCGTCCGATCCATTCCTTTCATCTCCACCCCAACCCTCGACACCCCCCAACTAGCACAACAACACGCTCTCTCTCTCTCACCTTTTTCTTTTATGTTTTTTTTTAGCCTTTATTATTTATTATAGATTTTTTTTTAATGAAAGAAAAAATGTAAACATTTTAGTTGCATTAAAATATTTCATTGAATTTCACGTTCCGCCCACACCAGCACCCCCCCATCCCCCTCCCCCCAAATTTGATGCCGGAAAATCAAGCAAAGATCAAAGGAGTTATTTGATACCGAATCTATTTCCATGAAGCGCTTATTTGTAGCTTTAGGATCAACCTCATCCTCATCCCGTTTATGAGTAGCAGGAGGAGGAGAAAGAGAGGGAGGAGGAGAAAGAGAGGAGGAGGAGGAGTATAGGGAGGAGGGGGGAGGAATGTGATCGTAATGGAAAGCGTGATAATACGCAGCGGATACTTTGACTTCTTTTAATTTCAATAATAAAACGTTTATAATAACTAGCAGGACCCGTAAAGATTCCAAAAAACGAAAAAAAAAAAAAAAGATTAAACATTGTGTTCAACAAAACAATATAACTTTGCAAAACATTTCTTTGCACACAGGTATGACGTTAAACTGCATCAAACGAAGTTCCAATTCTGAAGCTCTGGGAAATATCGAGTACCCCTTTATTACTATTACTCAAGATCCACTCTGACCGGGAGTGGTAATACCTGTTAGAAAGCGTTTGCATTTCACACAGCACTAATACTCTTGGGAAAGATACAAATCTAACCTTTAACCCCCCAGGTATGAGTGAATAGTACGACAGACTCTTTAACCTTGGTATATGTTGTAACCTAACAAACGTTACTAAATGAGAAATAACCTAACGGAGACTGGAAATGAAATGGAATCTTCATAACATTAACAAAATCAATACTCGCCAGCAGCGTGAAGACAGCAAAACCACTGCCAGTGGTATAAGACTACTCAGTCAGTATAATACTTCCGTATTTATGAAGATTGGGACATACCCATTAATATCTATAGGTAGGGTATATGAGGATTGGGACATACGCATTAATATTCATAGGTAGGGAATTTGAGGATTGGAACATTATCTATAGGTAGGGTATATGAGGATTGGGACATACGCATTAATATTCATAGGTAGGGCATTTGAGGATTGGGACATACCCATTAATATCACATACGCATTAATATTCATAGGTAGGCTTAGGTATATGAGGATTGGGACATACACATTAATATTCATAGGTAGGGCATTTGAGGATTGGGACATACCCATTAATATCTATAGGTAGGGTATATGATCTGTCTATCTATCTCAGTCTGATCAGATTTATTGAGCATTAGACCAGAGGCCAAATAGATTCAAGATAAAATACTAGGGGCTGGGGTTAAAGTTTTGCCATATTTTGGTAGCCCTGTTTGCTAGAGCTTTAGAATACACTGAAAAGGGGTAAAAAAATCTTCTCAATGAGGCCACCTGTTGGTTATGGGTGGCGACCTGTGGTGCATAAGGATGCAACCCTGGTGGCTGAGCAGGAGGCCCCCACCGATTAATTAGATGGTCACCTCAAACCCTAGCACATATATGATTATACCAACCCTATTGCTCTAATGGCAAGCCATAACCACTTTATAGATAACGAGAAAGAAATATCTTGCAGGTATATCTTGGAGGTTGAGCATTGGACAGGAGGCCAGCAAGATTGAAGGTAGAATACTAGGGTGAGTCAAATGTTTGCAATATTTTGGTAACATTTATATTAACCCATTTTCTTTTTGTTTTGTTTTTGTTTTTACTTTTTTTGTTTTATCACCTTTAAATATTTTACTTGTTTTAATTGCAACTCACCTGAGTCGTCATTTCTACGAGAGTGAGGACCAGAAAACAATAGTAAACAAAAAGCTTTCGGTGAAATTCGAACTCATATCCCTTTTGCTCTGGACACGTGATATTGGATTGCAACAAAAAACTAATCTCTTATTTTGTCTTTCAGATTGATTGATTTTAAGGGCGTATTTTAGATTTGTATTTTTCAATCAGGTATTACCAATCAGGTTGTGTCACAATAACTGTGTCACAATAACTGGGTGTATTACCAATCAGGTTGTGTCACAATAACTGGGTGTATTACCAATCAGGTTGTGTCACAATTGTGTCACAATAACTGGGTGTATTACCAATCTGGATGTGTCACGATACCCGAGTGCGTCACAGACAGCAGCTGGATTAGTTGCAAAGATAATAAATCGAAGTCACAAAGGAGACAAGAAAAATGAGAAGAAAATTCACCAAAAAGCATTATTATATTTCTACATCTTATTATAATGGAGATTCAGTGTCTGTCGCTCTGTAATCAAAACTGCTTACGTCGAAATACTCTCAGAAATTGCGTTAGTTTATTTAAATTATAGTTAAAATCATTAAGGTATAGAATAGAATAAATCTGATTTATTAACAATGTCTCTATGAGAATTTGAGTTCGATTTGCATTAAAACAGGCCATGTTATTTGTACGTTTAAAATCCTGCAATATCACAAAGAAATAAAGATTTACATAATGTATGGTGTGGTTAATTTGCTTACTGTTTTTAACAAAACGGGATTTGATAAATAATTACTTGGTGTTATTGATCTTTAATATTATTGCTTTATTCTCCAACTTATTAAAATCAATCCTATAAATGGTTTTATATAGAAACCAATTAAAATATAATTAGGATAAATGTATTCTTTTTATATGCGTTCTTATTTAATCTCGTTAGACCTTCTAATTTGATATATTTCATTACATTAAAGTTTGAATATTTACGCCCGGAGGGTGCATATTTTTGCTAGTTTATATAATGAGTGTCCATATAAAAAGCCAAATACAATACAGATCCATAATGCTTATGATCAGAACTTTTTACAATAAAATAGAAACGATGAAAGGAAAATATAAAATTTTGGAACCGGTTTAGCCCAGTCGGTAGAAAAACCGTTTAGGAATTGCAAGATTCCATGTTCAATACCGGTTGCTGTCAACTCAGCGCATGAGTAACACACCTTGAGTAATCTGATCGGTGCGATAAAGTGGGAAATTGACGGTAGTTATGGCGCTCCCCACCCCAACCGAAAACAATAACTCTGGTCTAGCGCCAGCAAAAAGGGGATATACTCCCTCGCCGTCCGGCCACTCAATCCACTTTACTTTCTCATAGATGAAAATAAGACGTCTGTTTTCTTTTATTGACATACCTCTGATTTCATTATTACTATGAGTTAATCACAATTGCCGTAGCCGGTGATTCACTGGAGGCTGAGTGATAGCAAGTCTCCTCAGGACTCTTCTAAGTATTATAGCCGATCACAACAGTGCTGTAATTTAGATGGTGTCGATTCTTCCACTGATTTCTAATTCACCCAAATTCTTTTCCAGATCCTTGGGGACCGTTCGAAGGGTACCAATTACAATTGGCACAGTTCTCTGGCAAGGTCCAAGTACTTGTCTATGATTTCGCTTTCTTTCATTTTCACTCGGTGGTCAGCTGGGACGGGTAAAAACCCACGAGAATTATTATTATTATTTTACTCCTTTTGAGTTTTCACATCAGCATTAGCTGATGGTCTTTCACTGGAGTCTGAGTGACAGCAAGTCTCCTCAGGTCTCCAGGACTCTTCTGAGTATTCTAGCAGATTGCAGCAGTGCAGTGTTCTGAATGGTTTCAACCCTTCCTCTGATTTCCAGACTTTCCAAACCCTTTTCTAATCCTTTTGGGACTGTTCCAAGTGCACCAACTACAATTGGTATCACTTTGACTTTCATGTTCCATAACTTTTTCAGTTCTCTGGCAAGGTCCAGATATTTGTCCATTTTTTAAAATTTTTCTTTAGCTTCACCCTGTGATCTGCTGGCACTGCAAAATCCACCAGTTGACAAGTTCTTTCTTTTTTGTTTATCAACACTAGATCTGGTCTTCTTGCTGGGATAAGGTGATCCGTTTTTATTTCAAAGCCCCAGAGAATTTTATGCGTTTTGTTCTCGAGAACAGATTCTGGTTTATGCATATACCATTTTGTTGTGTGGTCAAAATTTAATTTTTTGCATAATTCCCAGTGGATCACCTTCCCAACCCAGTCGTGTCTAGTTTTGTATTCTCGTTGTGCTAGTTTGCTACATTCGCAGAGTATATGGTTTACAGTCTTATTATTATTATTATTATTATTATTATTATTATTATTATCAAACGCTTTGCATGTTTTTTCTCACCAGTTTTAACTGGTGGTATTTCACTGGAGTCTAAGTGATAGCAACTCTCCTTGGGTCTCCATCATCTTATTCAATTTTCTCCGATATACCAGGTACCTCTGTTTCTTGAACAGTCTCAATTATTCCTTCAATTCAGAGACGCCTGGTGCAGTGGTAATTATTATAGAAAATGGATACGGCGACACAAGTTCAAATACTGGACGAGGCTATTCGTATTTCACATAGTGCCAATATCCTTGGGAAAGGTATGAATTAAACTAATCTCCCTCTGGCTATGGCTGAATAGTAGGACGAACTGGGCTCTTAAACCTGGGTATGGCAACCAATCTATAAGAAGGAACACTCTGAATTTAAGCCTGTTAAGCTCCGCTTCGAAACTTATCTTGTGTCACGTCCTGGTCGTGCGGAGCAGTTGGTGAATATGCATTCCTTAAATATTCAGCTCTTCAAATCCCAATTCTTGTGTTTTGGGCACACTTCCAAGTCCTCCATATATTAAAGGCATAACCTTAACTTTCAGGCAATTCAGTATCCTCAATTACTGATATATCTTTTTAGATCTTTCGTCTTCACCCTGTGGTCTGCTTGGACAGTTTTCATTCCATCTATTTCTCCCCACTGTCTACTTTTCATCACTTCACCTCTCTCCCCCTTTCTCCCCCTCCTTCTCTCTCCTCTCTCTCCCTCCTCCTCCCCTCTCTCTTTCTCCTCTCTTTCCCCTCTCTCCCCTCTTTCTCTCCCCTCTTTCCCTCTTTCTCTCCCCCTCTCTCTCCCTCTTTCTCCCCCTCTTTCTCTCTCTCCCCTTCTTTCTCTCCCCCTCTTTCTCTTTGCTTTTCTTTCCCTTTCTTTCCGATTTATTCCCCCTTCTTTTCCCCTCGTTACACCTTTCTATTTTTTTACCGTTTCTTTTCTTTTATCTTCACCATCTTCCTTTCCTTTTTAGTCGCTCTTTATCGCCCCCCCCCGTCACTCGTTTTGTTTCACTCTTTCTCTCTTTTTCGTTGTCTTCTGAATTAAAAAAAAACAAAACAAAAAAAAACGAGAAAAAGACAAAACAAAACAATAAAACAAGAATTTATAATACTTTCAATTTTATAATAATGTGAAGTGATCTTATCTACGGATGCTCGAAAGGAACAAAATATTCACTGCTGTTTTAAGACTAAGAATTTACTGTCCTTATTTGAAAGGATTTATTTTTTGAAGTGAACGTTTTTATAAAAGAAAGAGAAAAAAACAGTCAAAGTAAAAATGTATAAAATTCAAATCAACATTTTTGCTTTTCAACAAAACTCTTTCGTTTCGACTCAAATTTCGTTTTTTAAACGTGAAACTAAAATCACTGATATGATATCTTTTTTTTTCTTTTTTTTCTTCTTTTTTCTTCTTTTTTCTTTTTTATATTTTTTCTTCTTTTGTTTTTGTTTTTGTTTTCTTTCTTTTTCTATTTCTTATTCGTTTTCTTCTTTTTTTGTCTTCTTTTTTTTCTATTCATTTTCATCTTTTTTCTTCTTTTTCTATTTCCTATTCGTTTCCTTCTTCTTTTTGTCTTTTGTTTTTTCTTTCTTTTTCTTTCTTTCTTATTCATTTTCTTCTTCTTCGTCTTCATTTTTTTCTTTCTTCTTTCTTTCTTTTTTCTTTTTCTATTTCTTATTCCTTTTCTTCTTCGTTTGTCTACTTTTATCTTCTTTCTTTTTTCTTCTATTCCGACTTTTTCTATTCCTTTTTTTTTGTATTCCTTGTTTTATTTTTATTTTTTATCTCCCTTACCCCCCCCCACTTTTCATTCTTTTTTTTTTTCATCTTTTTCTTCAATTCTGTTTCTAATTCTTCTTCTTCTTTTCTCTTTTTTTCTTCTTTATATTTTTCTTGTTCTTCATCTTCCTCATTAATGGGATGATAAACAATCACATATTCCATTGTAAACATTTGAGGTGAAAGCTCAGGGTCGTCATGATTATAATGCATCTATAAACTCAGATACGCTACACACTCAACCTTAACGCCCAACACACACGGAGAGAGAGAGAGAGAGAGAGAGAGAGAGAGAGAGAGAGAGGGGGGGGAAGGCTGAGAGTGACAGGGGAGGGAAGGTTGGTGGGAGAGAATCAGGAACACCTGTGCGTGATCAACCGCAAGACCAAACACCAAACACAACACAAAAGACTAACATTAGTCAATAAATAGATGAAGAGATCAACGATATAAACCTCCACCCCCCTCACCACCGGTCACCCCCCCCCGCACCCCCCCCCCCTCCGCACCACCGGTCACCCCCCTCCCTCACCGTCACCCCCCACCCGGTCACCCCCCCTCCCGCACCACCGACCACAAATAAATGTGACGGTGGAGTTGTAAATATCTTCGTAGGTACATCACTCTAAGTGCTTTGAATTCTCCGCGCACACGATCAGATATGTGTGCATTTGTGCGTGAGAGAGAGAGAGAGAGAGAGAGAGAGAGAGAGAGAGAGAGAGAGAGAGAGAGGCAGGGACGTGCGTATATATATATATATATATATATATATATATATATATAATGTCAGAGTTGCGTGGACATGGAGTCAACACCTGGTTACTGACAGTTTCACGCTAATGCGATCTTCAGACCAAAACTGGTCTTAATTCAATATAAATGCTCTATCAATGATATTGAGCTTAGAAATATAGCACCCATATTATTTACAAAATATTAATATATATATATTATATATATATATAATATTTTGTAAATAAATATATATATATATATATATATATATATATATATATATCTGTGTATGTATGCATCACCTGTGTGCGTATTCATAGAAATGTTTTCATAGTCCACAGCAATCATCTTACACAATAAATATGATTGGTTAAATTCTACGGACAATTCTTGTGTGGCGAGTTTTTGTTCGATCCTTTCTAACTGTCTGGCCATCTTTTTAATATCCGGATGGATTTGGTATAGCAATCCAATAAAGGTTTTTTTTTCACGAACGCTTTCTGCGCGACGTTGTGCCATCTTCATGCGTGGAACTGGTGGGATGTTTCCGTTGTCTCGCTTTTAAAACAAGCAGTAGCTGTAGGAATTAATAGTATGAGGGGCTCACAGGTTTCGTTTAAGCAAACAGTAGCAGTAGAAAATTGTAGGAGGAGTACTCTTAAGTTTATAAGAAAGATAAACAAATATATATATATTGCAGCATTTCTTATTCAATAGTCAAGTCATGAATATTAATCCAACAGATTCAGCATTATAGACTGAAATAAGTAAGTATAACGTTCAGGGTATTAACTTTCTTTACTATTTAAAAAACAAAAACAAAAAAAAAACCTAATTTGCTGGGAAATTTTGTTTTGCATTGAAGAAGTGAACATTTTTAAATTTCTGACAAATGACAAATATAAAAATATTTAGAATCTTTTGATAACCAATTCAATTATTATAAAAATCTAATTAATTTCAACATTTAATTTAGGTACTAGCAAAAACGTCGGCTGCTACGAGTTTTAAAAGCGAATTAAAAATAAATCTATTATTTAAGGTCAAACTTTGTCTAAATCAATAAGTAGTAACATAATGACCATCATTAAAA
>CM042172.1:47841529-47844029 GCA_023376005.1 Doryteuthis pealeii
CCCCTCTCTCTTTCATCTCTCTCTCTCTCTTTCTTTCATCTCTCTCTCTTTCTTTCTCTCTCTCTTTCTTTCTCTCTCTCTCTCTCTCTTTCTCTCTCTCTCTTTCTCTCTTCTCTCTCAATCTCTCTACCTACCCCTCACTTATCTTCTCTCTATTTCCCCCTCTCTCCCCTCTATCTCTCTGTCTGTATGACACCCACTCTCCCTCTCACTTCCTCTACCTACCCCTCACTTATATTCTCTCTCCCCCTCTCTTCCTCTCTCTGTCTCTTTGTCTGTGTGACTCTCCCACTCTCTCTCTCTCTCTCTATCACTCTTTCTACCTATCCCTCATCTGCTACTCCCCCTCTCTCCCTTTCTGTCCCTCTGTATGACACTCTCTCTCACTTTCTCTTACTCTCTCTCTCTACCTACCTACCCCTCTCTTATCTCTCACCCTCACCCTTTTTTCCTTCCTCTGTCTGTATGACACACACTCTCTCTCACACATTCTTTCTCTTTCTCTCTATCTTCCCTACTCTCTGTCCGTCTGTATGCCACTCTCTCTCCCCCTCTCTCTCTCTCTTTGACCCACTCTCTCTCTACCATCACTTATCTTCTATCTATCTCAACCCCACCACCTCTTTGTCTCTCGGTATGACACAAGTTGGGGATTGAACAATACAATATGATATACAGCAATGAATGGAAGTATCAACATGCATTTTCTCTTCTACAGCTTGCACGTATTTGAATATATATATATATATATATATATATATATATATATATATATATATATATATATATATATATATATTGTGTTTGTGTTTGTGTGTCTGTGTGTAAAGGTTACGTAAATATCCTGGTTGTTGATGGGAACTAAAAAAAAAAGTATTTACTAAACACATTCACCACGGGTAGGATTTGACACAAGGTCACAAATATGGGTCAACCAGCGAGAAGCTTTTCAGTATTAATGAATCTACGAAACCAGCGTGCTGGATGATATTATTCATGTTGCTCGTGAATGAATAACTAATTTTCAATATTGTTGTTTTGTCTTATGTTGTCTTATGGAGGGTGGTTATCAGGGTCTGGTGTTTGGTTTGGTTTGTTTTACGGCATATCAACCTTAGTGGGCTATTTAATGCCGGGTTATCAGGGTTGAAATGCTTATCCACTAGGTTAAGTAAGGTGCTACCTATATTCATATTTGAATATATATTTATGCTCAAGGAACATCATCAATGGACATGAAAAAAAACTACAACAACAGTCCCACAACCTTGAAACAGAAGAAGAAATCCGGATGCAACTGCAGGAACAAGAGTGAGTGCCCGGTAGACGGAATATGCACAGCAGAAAATGTAGTCTTCAGATGGTAAACTATTTAAAACAAATGGCAGGCCATTTGACATCAGCACTGTCGGCTGGGGATTTAGAATACACCGACCGCACCTCAGCAGAAGGGCAAGACCCCGGTTGGCCGTTTTGTGTGCAACCAATGATGCTTAAGGACGAAATTCTGGCGGATTTGCAGTCCATGACATGTAACACTCCACTTTGACCCTTATTTAGGCTAGACTGGCGGTCGGAGAGGCTCCTCAGATCAATCGGCTGGTCACGTCAAACCCTAGAACGTATATGATTGCCCCAACCCTATATCCCTTATGAAAAGACACCAGCCCTTTTTTTATATTATATATGCTAGAAGTTCTTCATGACGGTAAACTCTACGCTGTCGTAGACTTGTACCAGGCATCAACTGGGGGGGGGGGCAGGGTCACTAATAAAGTAGTTCCACAAAGAGCACAGCTTCCCAGCTTGTGCTCTCTACGGAGACAGCGTCGTCTCTGGTGGCTGAGCCATGTCCGCCAGAAAGATAATGGGCGAATTCCGAAGGACAACTTCTCTGCGGAACTTTCATCTGGCAAGAGACAAATTGGTTGCACCCAGTTGCCATATATGGACGTCTGCAAGTAGGATCTCAAGTATTTCACCCTTTCGAGCAGAGAAAATTTGCCTCAGGATCGCCGTCTGTGGTGACAGGCTCTCCGTAGCGGGCTATTCATATCTGAAGTAACCCTGGCGCAACACCATGAAGCCAAGAGGTCCAAGAGAAATCATCAGCAACAGAGCACCGGCACACCATCAACATCTTCAGGACCCGCCTTTACATGCGACATCTGTTGTCGAAAATGTTTTTTTGAACATTGACCTTCACAGTCACAAAAGACGCGCTATGCTAGAACGTAACTTCAGAGCACGAGACGTATATGGTCTTCCGAGACTTCAAGGCCAATTATGAGTATTAAAATATTTCTGATATCAGGAAAAAACATCAGAAATTAGCAGATCAAAACAGCATGACCAAAACAATACACCAAAACTATGATGATAGGAAGCAAGATGTCTTCAGCTGTGGCCATAAAAACACACGGGGATTCAAAGGAACTAAATTACAACCAACCTACTTTTACCCATAGCTGGAAGGAGAATTGTCAGATCCATACCTTTC
>CM042172.1:47849029-47886529 GCA_023376005.1 Doryteuthis pealeii
TATATATATATATATATATATATAGAGAGAGAGAAGAAGAGAGAGAAAGAGAGAGAGAGAGAGACCTAGGTATACATATAAACAGATTTATAGATGGATAGAACAGATAGGAAACAGACTCAGACAAACAGACAGACAGATAGACAGATAGATTGATAATTAGATATGAACAGAATGAGACCGCCAGGCAGATAGATAGATAGATTGATAGAAAAGATAAAAGCTTTGATATTTGATGAGTTCATTTGCATGACTCAAATGTAATCAAAACCCTTGAGTCACTTGAACTAGCGATCAGATTTTCTTGGCCAAATTCAATCTCTTTTTTTTTTTATACCGCGTTGGATTTTATTGAAACTTTTTTTCAATTAAACCTTTTGACACATGTTGTGGTTTATTTTTGTCAAAGAGTAGTTGACAGGTGGCTAAGAGGTCCGTAATTCTCCTTTTAAAACAGAAGAATTGATTCTCCTTGGAGAACTCACTTTGAAGAAAGAACATTTTTCTCTGCAAATCTTTGGTTTGTTTGAATCCATCTTGTATTCCTTTTGATGTATTTGTAATAATAAAAAGAAGTACTAGACAATTGGGGTGGAAAAGTAATCCACCGGGAATTGTGCAAGATATTAAAGTTTGACCATACTAAATAAGAATTCTGAGGATAAGCGACAACAGATTTAGGTTTTTGAATTTCATCTTGGACTATTTAGGGTGATTTTTAACCAGGGTGTGTTTATTGTGCAAGATGATAACCGTCGGAAGATCCAGGAACAAGTATATATTAGCTGAGGGAACTATATGAAAAGCGTGGAATATAAAACAAAAGCGGATGAAAGAAGCCCGTAGAATGTCAAACATTTGTCGAATATTTTCTCTAGTGATTAGTTTCTTATTATGAGAACGATTTTATTTTATTTCCAAAGATCTGTGGACTTTGGTAATTCATTTCACGTTAGATTGAGCATTTATATATATATTTAAAAATTCGATTCAAAACTTGAGAAAAGTCTAAATGAAGATTTCGCGCAGGTAACACAAGGATTACATATTTCTCCTTGTTTTAAAAAAAAAGAACAAACAGTGTGCTATGCATACCAGACTGCATACACAATAAAACATATTTTGATTGGTTGATTGCATTCATCTGACTCTTACAAAAAAAAAAAAAAAACATTTTACAGCACAAGAAAAATAAAAGAACTGTTAAAAAAAACTAAAGTCGACGCTATAATATATTTCCCAAAAGCAGTGGATCTATATGAACAGATCTAAAGATCTGACTAATAAAAAAAATAAACAAAAAAACATATTAGTATTATCTGCGTTATTCGGACTATTGTCCCCATCTTCATTGTTATTTGTACAACGTTTCAGCTGATATACCCTCCGGCCTTCTTCAGGTATTTCTTGTCGGACTCGGGAACCTTCTCGGACTCGGGAACCTTCTTTTCGAACTCGGGAACTTTCTTGTAATCGGGAGCCATCACGGAACTTTGAACCTAACCCATTATTTAGTCCACGGGGTATCCTGTTCTCATTCCGCTAACCATAGCTGGGGTAGGAGTTGTGCTAATTATTTTTCCAACTGCCTTCACTCAGGATTGAACTCGGGATCCAGAGATAACTGTCACTTAGAACTGTCTTAACCTAACTAACCTTATCCACTAGGCCATGTCCCGAGTCCGAGAAGGTTCCCGAGTCCGACAAGAAATACCTGAAGAAGGCCGGGGCATATCGGCCGAAACGTTGTACAAATAACAATGAAGATGGGGACGAATAACGCAGATAATACTAATCATCAAGCCTCATCTCAAACATTCAGAGAAATAGTAAAACAATATATATGAATATAGTGTCTAAAATTACTGAAGGAAACGAACTGCACAGAAATGTACACCATGAATAGGGATTTGAAGTTATTAAGAACTTGAAACATAGAAACTTTTATCAAAATGACTTGATCCGTCATTACATGACCCAAAAGGGTTGCTGTGCCGTAAGACAAAACAACTAAACTAAAATCAGAACATCAAATTTCTGAAGACTGTGTAGCGTTTGGACAGGCGAACTGTTTAGATAATTAAATATCAAGGTGTTATATTATTAACAGCTTATCAAAACATTCCTGTCTCGGTTCTTATACAACTCGGATTGTTCAAGAGGTAAAGGTTATCCAGTTTTCTTCTCTCAGAAAAAACTGAAAATTGAAGACCAAAATGGATCCAAAATATAGTCGTCGTCAATTATCTACTGGATCAGTTGAACTCTTTACAACAAACACTTTTGGTGGTCTTTATTAAGAAAAATCTAATAAAAGGTTAATTCATTCAGGATATTTAAGGAAGCAAAAGAAAGAAAGATGGAAAGAGATAGGGACAAAGAAAGAACGAATATAATAAGTTGGAATTCAAAGGAAATGACGTCATTCAACTCGATAGAAATCGTGCTGTGAAGAAAACACAAGAAACAAAAGCAAAAAGACAACAAACAAAAAACAAAGAACCCCCCCAGATAACCAAAACAAACAAACAAATAAATAAATGATCCAACATATGGTCCACGGCGATCTATTGGGTCATGGGATAATTTGAATTTTTAGACACAAACATTTTTGTGGTCTTAGAAAAATCTAATAAAATGTTAATTTATAGGATATCTAAGAAAGTGAAAGAAAGAAAGAAAGAAAAGTGAGAGAAAGAAAGTGAGAGGAAAAGGAAGAAAAAAACGAGAGAGAGAAAAAAGAAAAAAGAAAGGGAGGAAGACAGAAGGAACTAAAGAAAAAAAGAAAGAAAAAAGAAAGTGAGAGAAAAAGAAAGAAAGAATGAGAGAAAGAAAGAAAAGAGAAAGAAAGAAGGAAAAAGAAAAAAAAGAAAAAAGTAAGAAATAATGGAGAAGAAAAAAAGAAAAGAGTGAAAGAAAGAACGAGAGAAAGAATGAGAAAAAGAAAAAAAAGAACGGAAGAAAGAACGAGATAAATACTAAGTGAAAGATAGAAAGAACGGAAGAAAGAAAGAAAGAGTCAGAAAAGAAAGAAAGAAAGAAAGAAAGAAAAAACGAGAGAATGGAAGGAAAAAAGAAAGAACGAGAGAAAGAAATTAAGAAAGAAAGAAGAAGATAAATACTAAGGGAAAGAAAGAAAGAAAAAACGGAAAAAATAAATAAATAGACAAAGAAAGAAAGAAAAAAGAAAGAAAGAAAGAAAAAAGAAAGAAGGAAGAAAAGAAAGAATGTGTAGGATGTAGTAATTTAGAATTAAAAGAAAATGACGTTATTCAATTCGTTTGGAATCGTGCTGTGAAGAAAATACAGAAGACAAAAAACAAAAGCTAAAAAAAAAAAAAAAAGAAAGAAAAAAAAAGGAAAGAAGAAAGAAAAAAGTTGGTGACAATGCTATATTCGATCTTCCACACGGTGAGGAGTAAAAAGAATTCTTTTTTTGTTGTTGTTTTTGTTGTTTGCAGACGATGATGACACGTCACATGCTAATTGACGTTGATTGGTCCAGTAGGAAGTCAGATATGCAATGGGATGGGTAATGGCCATTTAGTGCATTTCTTGGGGGTGGCGCCTCCCATGTATGGGGGGGGGCGTATTCAAAGAACAGAATAACATTATTAACCCCAATGTAAGTAAGTAAAGTCGACGGGTGGGCCTAAAGTCGGTATCAGCCAGACAGCGAGGGAGTCTATACCCTTTTCAATAGCGCTAGACCAAGGAGATTGTTTTAGCATCTGAGGTGGAGCGCCACACCTACCATCAGCTCCTTACTCATATGCTGAGTTGGCGAGGACCGGTATCGAACTAGGAACCTTGTGGTTTCTAGCCGAACGGTCTACCGACTGAGCTAACGGTCTCTTTTCAAATATTACACACACACACACACAAATATATATATATATATATATATATATATATATATATATATATATATATATATATATATATATATATATATATATATATATATATATATATATATAATATATATATATATATATATATCTTTTATATTATAATATATATATATATATATATATATATATATATGAGTAAGAAAAAGGTGGAATGAAAACATCACACAATGCTGTTTAAAGAAGAAAACAATTTATAATATAATCATAGCTGATACTGATCAATATTTCGATTTTACAAAAATCATCATCAGAGCTCATTCACTCCCGTAGTTGTTTGGGTCGGAGAGGAAAGTCAAATCAGTTTACAAAACAAAAACCTTAATACTGCAAAAAAGGAACGAAAGACGTTACAATATTCACCAACGTGGGCATTCGCGCCATATATATGTCGGTCATGTCTCATATGTATACCTTTTGTCATCCAAATGTAGCGGATTTTTGAGATGTTGGCAACAAGACGAAACAATTTAAACGGAAGGGGATGGGTATTAAGAAATGTGACGGTTGGAATTCAAAAGATTTTTAGTAAAGGAATTTTTTACGATTAATTATTTTTATTTTTTAAAATTTTTTATTTTTAAATTCTGTATTTCATACATGATTAGATATTTACTGTATTTTGTTTTTATATATAAAGTAAAAAAGTTATGGGCGGAATATGTTATTATTTTAGAAAAGGAATTTTTTATATATTTTTTATTTTATGATAAATTATTTTTAATTTTTAATTATTATTTTTAAGTTCTGTATTTAATAAATGATTAAATATTTATTGTGTTTTGTTTTTATATATAAAGTAAAAAAGGTTATGGGCGGAATTGGTTATTATTTTAGATAATGTTAAGCAATTTGGATCTAATGTAAGGTATTATTTTCAAAACCGAAAAGAAAACAAAAGAAAACGGAAAAGATCTTATTCATAAAACAAAACAATAAACCTAAATTTAATTTAATGGGACGTAAATAACGGAAAAAGTTATGTGAAGGGGATTTTATGGTTTCTGATAATAAGAATCGCCATATAAGGGGATATATTAAGGGGTTTCTCAAAAATTCAGAAAACCAGCATAAAACCCGGTTGACGAGCAATATATTCTTCTTTTGATCTAACAATAGTGTTTTCAGCGTGAAACTTTAAGTTACGGACTCGACAAGAACATAATTTTGATATTTTAGATTTTTATATAAAGTACAAACTGTGGGTTCTGGGCCTTGTCCGGATTTTATAATATGCACTTTTTAAATCTCATATTACCGTTGGATTAGATCAGCCAGTAGAGCATGCACCTAGAAAGCACAAGGTTCTGGGTTCAATACTGGCTCTCGCCAACTCAGGGTATGAGTAGCGTAGATTGGGTCTATGTGGTAAAGTGTGGCCGTCCACCTCACACGCAAAAACAATCTCCGTTGTCTAGCGTAAATGTGTTAAGTATCTGGCCGCTATCCTTGGCCAGTTGTAAAGAACTTGAAGTAAATAAGTAAGTCCTGTGATATAGAATCCTTTGGTAAGTGAATAAGTCTTCAGTTATAATCCTATGTTCCGTCGTCCACGAAGATTCAAGTAGCTATGAGTAGGTATGACCAGAACAGCCAGTATAAATAATAATATCAGCAGCAGAGTACTGCCAGTGGTTGGCCAATAGGTTGGTCACATGATTATCGCCGAGTCCATAAATAAGAGTAGGCATCTAAGACACACCTTATATTCCAGAAAAGTCAACAGTGAAAAGGAGATAGACTCCTTCGCAGATGTCAGGTGACACTCACAATAGGCCACCCCACCGACTGTATTTTTTGCTCGATCTGCTTATTGTGTAAACGTTACAACGGAAATTTGTGCATATTAAGCCCCATTTACTAATAAAGCAATAATACTGCTTGAATAAATACCTACTTATGGCAAAATGTTAGTATCAGCATAAATGTTGACTTTATTTTTAATTAGATAAAACTGTCATGGTTATTTCAATGAAAACTTTGTAGTTTTCCTCGGCAAATTGTCTGAGTTTTGCTCTAAGCAAAAATATAGACAAGTTGAATAGAGAAATCGTTGCAAACATTAAATATCATTGGTGTGAAATTAATTCCTACAAACCATCTGTCTTTTATTTCTGATTCTAGGGCATTTTCTTTAGATTTTCTCTCATGTAGATCGTCGACGACCATATTTTGGATCCTTTTTGGTCTTCAATTTTTCAGTTGTTGATAGCCAACATTGTCCCAGGTCTTTGGTAGTTTTGTTTTATGGTATATCAACCCTTTTCGGGTCATTTAATGGCAAGTCATTTTTGATAAACAAAAGACTCGGATTGCTTGCAGTATCTGCTATTGCTTAAGTGGTCATCCAATTAAGTATTCAGCTGGATTATTGTCTCTTCATTTTCCCAGGGGAAATATCACAACACTTTAAATATGTACTCATAATTATTTTTGTTTAAACAAATTGTAGATTTTGTACAAAAGTTTAAATTAAGGGGTATATATATATATATATATATATATATATATATATATATATATATAATTAAAGACCACCAAAAGTGTTTTGTTGAAAAGAGTTCAACTGACCCAGTAGATAATCGACGACGACTATATTTTGGATCCATTTTGGTCTTCAATCTTTCAGTTTTTTCTGAGAGAAGAAAACTGGATAACCTTTACCTCTTGAACAATCCTAGTTGTATAAGATATATATATATATATATATATATATATATATATATATATATATATAATTTGGCTGTGTCATAAAAGTATTGAGATTGAAGCTGTATTTACCAAGCGAGAGATGAACAATGAATGGAACGTTAATTTTTTCAGAATACAAGGTGTGTCAAAAAGTTAAAAAAATATCGATACTTTTTTTATACACCTTGTACAAACACAACACACACACACACACACACACACACACACACACACACATATATATATATATATGTATGTATATATATGTGTGTGTGTGTGTGTGTGTGTGTGTGTGGTGTCTAATCTGTTCATAAAATACTGTAACTTTAAGATGGATTTACAATTGGCTAAAATGAGCATGATTTGTTCTCGCTTTTAAAATAACGTTCTTAAATCTTGAATTATATTTTTAGGCACATGCAATTATTTTCAAGGAACATAATAAAAAAAAATAAGTTTAAAGTTTAAATTTTAAAACTATTACCATTGTTCGATTTTAATGAAATTTTCAGCACTTTATACATTAAGGACTTTTATAATAAATAGTCTGCTTTATTTTAAACAAATATGAAAAAATATCCCTTTATCAATCATGATTAGGGGGGGGGGCAACATTTGGTTATTTGATTAAAAACAAAAAAATTCCAGTCCCTAATGTTTACATTTCTAGAAAAATCAAATGCAGAAAACCACAGGGATAAAAATTTAGTTATTTTCTTAAAACTCAAAAAATCATTTTTGTGGTGTGTTCTCTCTTTTCATAAAAATAAAAAGATATATATATTCTTTGAATTGATGCATCGGCTGGCCACGTCAAGCCCTAGCACCTATATGATTGCCCCAACCCTATTGCCCTTATGGCAAGCCCCAACCCTTTTTATTATATGGGTGCTAGAAGGCGGTGGCTGCGGGTCTACATGTCCTGGGAATGAAGTTAAACTCTATCTGATGGTGAGGTTCCAGTTTTGGAGGTTTGGGGAATGTGGAGCACCCCTTCAACACCATTGCTCCCTGGTCCACTCTGACCCGGAGTGGTAGTACCTGTTAGGGTCCCATCTATGGGTTAAATAGAAAAATGTATTTATAAAAAAATTGTATTATCCATTAAGAATTGATTTATTTCAAAACTTTATCGGCATTAAATGACCCACTGAGGTTGATATGCCGTAAAACAAAACAAACCAAACCATTGAATTGATGCAAAAAAAGTATTTTGTCTGGTTCACTTAAAAATCTAATAATAGATTTTAAAACCATTTGCTTATACTCTTGGAAGAATTTAAAAAGAAAGAAAATAAAGATAAAAATACACTCAAATCCTTTAAAGCAAAGTGACAAGTTCGAAAAATCAGCCAGTAGGTGGCAAAGGGTGTATTTCTAAAATAAATTTCAAGAAAAACAATAGAAAGTTATGAACCCCCATCATCCCCACCAAATAAATAACATTTCTAGAGTTATTTCCCTTGAAACTTGTTAGCCTATTAGAAATGGTTGATGATAAAGAAAAGACGAATGGAGAAATGATCGGTCGATTCGGAATCCCTGGATTTTCTCCCGTGATCATCATCAACTTGGATTAATGCATAATCTTCATTAATCCAAATCGGATTTTCTTTCAAATTAACTCTTTCCATCCGGTATCCCCATTCCCCGACCCCTAGCCCGGCTAATTGTGGTCCTAATTCCACTCGCCGACCCTTGCCGGATCTCCGGCCCTCCCCCTCCCGCTCCACATCGGTCCCACAGTTCAGTCAAGCGTCTCACTGAGTGACGCCACTCTGAAGTTTGGGTAAATTCAATGATATGTCGGGTTTTGGCAAACTGAGGCTCGACGACCCCCTCCCCCGTCTGTGAGAGAGCAAAGTCATATTTAATGGAATTGCTTGTAAGCCAAGAAGAAGAAGAAGAAGAAGAAGAAGAAGAAGAAGAAGAAGAAGAAGGGTTGTTGGTCGTCTTATATGGAAGAAGGGGGTTTGCTTGCTTGTCCGCCTCCTATGTCATCAATGCACGAACGTAAAAGGGGAGAAGCTAAAGGACGAGACGGTCGGACGCGTCGGAACTGAGGGCAAAACCACATCTCACAAACAATAAGGGTTTACCTGACTGACTTAGTCTGTTTTACGCTTGGACGAAAATCCCTTTAACGAACTGTGTATGGTGGACCAAGAGAGAGAGAGAGAGAGAGAGAGAGAGAGAGAGAGAGAGAGAATGGTGGGTGTTGTAGGGTGGATGGATGAGAGTAAGCAGTCGGGTGGGTTGAAAAAAAAACAATACAGGTAACCCCTCAAATATAGTGTGGGGGCGCACAAATGACATTAGTTTTATTGCTTTTTTGTTTTGGAAGGGGGGTTTATTTCCTCATTAAATAAATTGAATAAGTTCCGCCTACTCTCTCTCCCACCCCTCTCTCTCTCGCTTTCTCTCTATCTATCTATATTTTTCTCTCTCCTTTCTCTATTACCCATATCTCCACCTCCCTCTCTCCGCCCCTCTCTCTCACTCACACTTTCACTCTCTATCTATCTTTCTCTCTCTATTTTCCTCTCTTCTCCCTCTCTCTTACTCTCTCTATATCTCTCTCACACACACACACTTTCTCTCTCTCACTCACTCTTTCTCTATTCTACTCTCTCCTCCCTCTCTCTGTTTCACTATCACTCACTCTTACACTGTCTATTTTTCTTTCTGAAAATTGCATATGACGTCATATCTATTGTTGATGGCCTTTTTCGACCAATGGGACCCAATCACTACAACCACAATGGAGGAACTGTGTTGACCACAAGGGGGGTGGGGTGTAGAAAAATAAGCCTCATTTGGTCACATTCCATGAGAGCATCTTGGTCAACCCAAGAACTTTTTAGCCCACTCGCGTATATGAACATGCCCACACAATCACCCAGTATAAATATATTGGATACAACAGAACAAAAGAAACTAAAATTGGTCAATTGATTTTAACGGCATGCCATCCCATGGAATTTTAATATTCGGTAAATGGGTGGTGATACCAGGAGAGGCCCACTTCGTTCAATCGGTTGGTCACGTCAAGCTCTAGCACTTATATGATTGCTCCAACCCTATTACCCCTAGGGTAAAACCCCCACCCTTTTTATCATATATGGGCTAGAAGGCAGTTGCTGAGGGTCTTAGTGTCCTGGGTATGACGTTAAGCTGTATCCATTGGTGAAATTTCAAATCTGTGGAATGTGAAGTACACCTTTATTCCCATTACTCCGATGTTAACCCTGACGCAGAGTGGTAATACCTGTTAGGTTTCCATCTAAGGCTTAAAGATAAAATAATAAGTATTAAAAATTTGTTTAAAAATTGAATTTGAAAAATGCAAAAATAATGAATGAAACAAAACGTCTTCAGCATGAAATAGCCCAACAAGGCTTAACATGCCGTAAACTCCAACCAATCAACCAACCAACCAATCAACCAACCAATAAGTGTGTACTGTCTTCTGTTATTTGAAGCAAAACAAAAAAAGAAAAGAATATTGAAAGACTTCCATTCTGATAATCTCAGTATATTGGGGATAAAACTTTAATGAGAAAATATGCTTTTTTTGTTGCTTTTGCTGGTCTAAGGAAGGGACAATATTATCTAACAGTGATTGACAGTTTTGTCGAAATGATAATTGTTGATGAAATGTAAAATCCCTTCGAGTAGTGGTACAATTAGATCTTTTTATGAACCTTTTGGTAGATTCGGTATCCTAGATAAAATTGTGTCTGACAAAGGCACACAATTCAAGGCAAAAGAGTTCAAAGACTTTTGTAAAGCTTTTTTTAATTGATTACATCACTACCGTACGTACCATATCACACATGATCTAATAGATAAGATTGTTGGACACTTTCAAGTGAACATTAACAAAGACGGGCGGAAACAAATCCTACAATTTTTGAGGGTATATTGTGTTACACCAAATCCAAGTAAAAATTGGGAATGTTACCGTTGGAGATAATGATAGTGAGAAAAATAAGATCGGTGTTCGACAAACTTTTGTCAAAGGAAAATAAGAAAACAACCATGGGAAAAACATTTACAAAATCCTATTGACCAGGAGTACAAATTTCTCCAGAGAGTCTAGGAATGGGGACAACATCTAAAAGACTGGTGTTATTCACAAACACATCGGGAATTTAATGTACATAAGACAATTAAGAGACATCTCAACCAAAAAATTGGAAAAGGTACTCGGTTGATATAATTAACCAGAAAGAAGAACCGATGTTGGTTACTTATGACTTTTGAAAGGTTCGATTAAACGAAAAGAAGAGTTTCCAGGAAATAAACCTAAAAAGAAAAAAGAACGACTTCCAATGAAATTGTCAATTCAAATGTAAACTGTATTTTTTAAATAAAGATTTTTATATGCTTTCTTCTGTCTTCTTATATGTGAGGTGTTAGATGAATATTCAGGAATATCTAACTCTGTATATATTACTGAAGTTTTCATTATCTATTTATGCAAACACACACACACACACATATATATATATATATATATATATATATATATATATATATATATATATATAAGTTAAAAGAAAGGAAATGAATCCGACTGTATGAGTATGAGCAAGATGGAATGAAAACAACAAACAATGCTGTTAAAGAGAAAACGATTTATAAAATATACATAGCTGATACTGATCAATATTTCGATTTTACAAAAATCATCATCAGAGCCAGTTACTCCGTGTTGTTGGTGGTCGGAGATAAAAGTTGAATGAAGTTCAAATTAATCACAAAAACATAAATTCCTTTTCTAAACATTTTTTGAAAGCCAACCGTTATATTGTTTTCACACCCATCCCCCTTTCTTTTTTTTTTGAATAAGTTAATTCCTCTGTGTTGCCAACCCCTCAAAATCCGCTACAATAAAGCGGTGACCGACAAAAAAGATTGCCCACATTAGGAAATAATGTAACAACTTTCGTTCTCTTCTTGCAAAATAGGTTTTTTGTTTTTGAACTTCATTCAACTTTTATCTCCGACCACCAACATCACGGAGTAAATGAGCTCTGATGATGATTTTTGTAAAATCGAAATATTGATCAGTATCAGCTATGTATATTTTATAAATCGTTTTCTCTTTAACAGCATTGTGTGTTGTTTTCATTCCATCTTGTTCATATATATATATATATATATATATATATATATATATATATGAAAATATGAAAATGTGAATCAATTCTAAGAAGGGTGTATGGAAATATTTTTATTTGACACATTTTTCACTATTGATGAAACCTCGACTATTTTCATCATCTCCTCCTTTTGCACAAAGTCGAATTATTTAATATAAAAGAATTTCACATACAAAGTAAATTTGAAAATAATATATATATATAATAAGTGAAATGTTATATCAAATACTTCACCAAATTTTGGTTTTACGTTATAATTTCTGTGTTCCAACTGATTCTCTCGACGTAGGTAATATGAAGTCGTCATGAATAAAGTAATTATGTGCACATATAAAACTGCATTCTAACACAGAAGAACAGAAAATACAGGCGGCGAACAGTATAAGATGGCGACGACAAGCAGCACGGTGACGAGAAGTACAAAGAGAGGAGCTGAGCATTCGAAAAAGGTCTATACACCCTTATTAAGGGAGTCCCTTTTAAATACTGAACACGCACAATTGGTCCACAACCTCTCAGATCTTGACTATACGACGAATCATAGAAGAGGTTCGGGCAAAGAATCTAGAGGCAACGCTACTGTTCGTAGATTTTTCCAAGGCATTTGATTCCATACACAAAGGAAAAATGGAACAAATACTACTAGCATATGGTCTTCCCAAAGAAACGGTTGCCGCTATAATGATGCTCTACAAAGACACTAAAGCAATGGTACGCTCACCTGATGGCACACAGATTTCTTTGACATCGCCGCTGGAGTCTTACACGGAGATACATTAGTACCATATATATTTATAATATGCCTAGAATATGTACTCCGAACATCATTAAATACCATAAAAGAAAAAGGTTTCACATTAAGAACGGCAAGAAGCAGGCGATATCCCGCACAAACGGTCACAGATGCAGACTATGCTGATGACCTCGCGCTTCTTGCAGATACACCGGCACAGGCTGAGTCACTACTACATAGCTTGGAGGAGGCTGCAAAGAACATCGGCCTCTATGGGAACTCTGATAAAACTGAGTTCATAAATTTCAAAAAGAAAGGAGACATCTCCACACTTGACGGTAAACCTCTTAAGCCAGTAGAACAATTCACATACTTAGGTAGTAACATCTCATCCACAGAGAGCAATATTGATACACGAATAGGAAAGGCATGGCTAGCCACAAACAAATTATCAGTAATATGGAAATCAGATCTCACTGACAAGCTAAAGCGACAATTCATCCAGGCTGTGGTTATATCAGTGCTGCTGTATGGCTGCACCATCTGGACCCTAACGAAACACCTATTCAATAAGCTAGATGGGAGCTGCACAAGAATGCTGCGTGCAGTCTTAAACAAGTCGTGGAAACAGCTGTATGGTCACATGCCCCCGTCTCACAAACCATCCGAGTAAGACGGACTAGGCATACAGGACACTGCTGGAGAAGCAAGAATGAGCTCATAAGCGACGTTCTCATGTGGAAGCCAACACATGGTCATGCTAGTGTGGGCCGCCCAGCAAGGACCTACATTGACCAACTATGCGAGGATGCTGGCTGCTGTGCAGAGGAGGTAGAGGCAATGAATGATAGGGAAGTTTGGCGAGAGATTGTCATGGATATCCGTGCTGCCTGCGCGACATGATGATGATGATGATGAAATAAATTATGAGCACATGTGACTGGATTGTTCTTCCTCCAAATACAGAAGAACGTAAAACAGGCGATGACTAAGACAAGATGGCCACTCAGAGACAATCCGAAAAAAAAAGATCGATCCGACCCCCCCCCCATGTTCAGTCGCAACGGATAATGAGAAGTGGTCGTGAATAAAGTGATACTGTGCACATATAAAACTGCGTCTTGAAGAACGAAAAAGGATGCAAATAAATAAGATGCTAATTAAGATTAGATAATGATTATCTAATAACAGTTGAGAATTTAATGTAAATAACTAAGGGAATGGTGACGTTGGTGGTGACGTAGGTTCAGTTACAGACAGACAGAAAGACACAATCTCCATTATAATGAGGTTCCATTTTTATGAGATTTATTTCACAAAGAAACCAGAATGTTTAGTTGATAAACGAAAAACTTGTTTTGTGTCGTATTGTTTATTTACTATGAAGTATAATCATTGAATGAACATAATTGAAGTCAGTAACCAAAACTACGCACTGCTTACGTCACTATTACTAAAATCGTGAATACATAGAATAAAGAACAATTAATACTAATAAAATAAATAAAAGCTGTTCCCTATAATTCAATGTTTGACACCTTTCCGTTGTAAGAAATAAACTGTTTATCATTTAAATAAATAAACTATATAAACAATGAAATTAGTTTTTAAAAAAATATCTTTTCATTAAAGTGTTTTTATCCTCAATATTCTGGGATTATCAGAATGGAAGTCTTTCAATATTCATTTTTTTTTTGCAACGCTCCTGGTATGACCCCCCCCCCCATTTGCCGAATATTACAATTCCATCAGATAGAAACATTCTTTTCACCATCAATCTTCTTTTACTGTTGGTCAATAATTTGTTTCTTTTTCTCTGTGATATATTTCTTAATTTTTGGTTTGTTCCTAATCTCCTCAAGTGTTACATGTCATTTCCGTGTTGCAAAACACGCTTTTTTATTTCAGGGTCTAAACTTAGGGTTCCTACCATATCTTATTATAATGGAGATTGTGTGTTTTTCTGTCTGTAACCGAAACTATATTACTACTCAAGTCACAATTCCCTTCGTTATTTACATCACATTCTCCATGATTTTATTTGTATTTAAACCTCAAATATTAATAAAATTGCTTCACCTTTTTATTAGTGTTGTCCATATCTACATACAAATAACATGCAATTGTATTTATATATACAAAAAATAGCGGTTTACAGTGTGAACGGGAAGGCTAATTTGCATATTAATATTAAAAAATCGAATTTAATAAATATGTGCTTAGTATTATTGACTTCTAACTGTTTGGTTTTATTTTAATGAATATAAGCAAAAATCTCTTCAATGAATCTTAAATGAAATCCATTAACAAGATATAATAACTGTCATTTTATTCTTTACTTCCTCTTTTAACTAAATACTTAAATTAGAAAAAATAACAATGAAAGACGAGAGTGATGGAAGAGCAAGTTTCAGTTGTTCCATTTTTTATTATACTCCCTCTGTTTCAAATCTTTTATTATACTCCCTCTGTTTCAAATCTTTTTATCTGTATTCTTATTTAGTTTCATTAGCCTTTCTAATTTAATACAATATTTTATTACATTAAAACTTAAATACTTGCACCCGGAGGGTGCATATATTTGCTAGTTCCCTCTAATGCACGAATCGAATCTTATGCCATGGATCGTCAAAAAAAAAATGTATTATTTAAATTGAAAAAAAATTATTTGCGAAATTTGTTATCAATTTTAAAAATTGCTTTTTTTTTTCAGTAACAATTAATTAGCTAAAAGTCAAAGTGTTTGTAACGAAGGATAAATTTGATAAATGGCCAATGGTTCTTCCTGATGTCTTTTCACCAGAAAATTACATACACTTCAAATATTTCTAGTGTGTTGTCAGGAGATATTCCGAAAATCTGATTCACTAGGGGGTCCCATCGTAAACAAACACCAAAACAATTTTGCTAAGATTATTAAATTTAAAAAAAAAAATTTGCAAAAAATCCATAAAACATTGTTTATGTTTACAAATCAACCAAAAAGTAAGCAAAAAAGTGTGACGTTTTCAACCTGTCTGGTGATTTTGCGTATTCTGATCCAAATCGACCAGAGTGAATCGTGACCCGCAAAAAAAAAGGATGACCTGGGGATGACAATAAACTGTGTCTAAATAGGAATCATTAGATTAGATAAGAATACTTGAATGCTTAAAACTGTGTGCAAATTATTTGTATTGGTTATTCTATTCATTTATTTAGAGTGATTAACAATCATCATCATCATCATCATCGGGTTGTGTTGGCAGCACAGATATCCATAATTCTTTCTCTCTCCAACCATCTCTATCGATCATTACCCATGCAAAGTTCTCCACACAGTATCCAGAATCCGCACAGAACTGATTGATGTAGGTTTTTGCTGGCCGGTCTACACTGGTCTGTCAATGCGTATGTGTCCACAGGAGAACGTTATTACTTATAAGTTTTTCTTTGCTTCTCCATCATTGTCTAGCATGTCTTGTTCCACTAATTCGGAGGGTGAATTTTCTATTTCTAAAGGTCTGAGGAGTGATAGTGTACCCCCCCCCACTGTCATTACTCCTAGGTCTACTCTGACTCGAAGTGGTAGTGATAGGATCCCATCAATGAGTGCTTAATATCAAGTAACATTAATCTAATCAGTGGGGGCGGGGGAGTCACAGTCAGGTTTGACTCAAGGCTTCAATCGACAGTCCAACCAACCAAGATGAAATGCAAAAATGTAAATCCTGTTTATCTCGCTCCAAAATCCAATATCCAAAACTATTTCTTTGTCCCGCTCTTCTCGACAACAAAATACTACTGCAAGTCGTTCTGTCTAGTCTGTGAGAATAAGTCCTTTAAATACACCCCAATTTCACCACATCCGGGCTCCTCACTCATAATTGTCCGTGTAGCACGTGCGACACTCGCCAGCACGGCGCGACCACCCACATCCGGGCCACTATGCTATTTCCTACTTCACCGATCGTCCACAGCTCTCACATTCTGAAGGAAGCGGGTTCGACTCTAGGTCAGTCCTACACGCCAGGCAAAGCCTAGCCCGCTTCCTTCGAGAATACGGCAAGTCTTCACGCCCACCACCCTCTCCGTCACACCGTGTTGCACGAGGCAGGTCTCCTCTCTCACTACAATTAAAAACACCTGTTCCCGCTTGATGCACGAAGTTAAGCAGCGATGAGCCTGTACACTACTTAGATGGGTGACCGTTCAAGCAATAGTATCTATGCTAAGCAACCTGATATCAAAATGACATTTAATGACATGAAAAGAGTGTTGGAATACTTTGGAATATATAAGGTGTCCCGAGGCCCACCACTTAAACTTATAGACTCAGCGTGGTCAACCAATCAACAGCTCGAATACGTGGTTAGTTATATATTTAATCGCTGATATTGAAGACCGTTCGTTTGCACGTTATTCGACACTGACGAACAGACCAGCAACCAAGGACTTTGCTCAACGCAAGGATGTTACCCAACACTAAGGAACAACGGAAGGATCATACCCAACACCAAGGGACACCAAGGAAGAACCAAGGTTTCTTCACTAAAGATCGCGCTCTGCCTAACACAAAAGATCTCCACTGTAAAGTGCTCTCACTTGAAGCCTAAAATTGGCCACAAAAATCGTAACAAAGGGTTGATATGCTGGAAAACAAAACCATCAAATGCTAACACATCAATGAGTCATTTGACTGTTTAGAGGTCTGTTTAATTTTTTTAACCCAAGAAATTGCAAAGCAAGACCCTTTTGTAGAGCGGTCAGTCTTGTACTTGGGTGCATAAACGATTACACATCTAAGCACATGTGGGTTCGTACCTGGTAATTTGATTGGTGACCAACGCGTCATATAAGTTTTGCTGAAATTTCAGTAATTTTAAAAATGTTTTTATCCGTTCAATTTTTTTAAAATCATGTAGAAATTTTGGTTTTATTCACCTGAAAATATTTGGAGGCGTACCCACGCATCCGCACAGATTTTCTTCCGCTCAATGTAAAACAACAACAATAACAACAAAAGAATTTTTAAAACGTTCAAATCCTTAGGAAGGTCACTAAATATACAACTAAGATCCCCACCTCTTTTTCAAAATCTCAAGATGGATAAGCTTTATCATCATCAAATGATGCTGACAGCCCAGAGTTCCCTCTCGTCTCCCATCCCTTTTGGCAAGTCCTCCACACAGCATCCAATATCTGCGCAGAGCTAATGAATGTGAATTTTTGCTGACCAGCCAACACCGGTGTGTCTTTGTGTAGTTGTCCACAGGAGAATGTCACTTGAAACCTAAAAATGGTCACAAAAAGCGTAACAAAGGGTTGATATGCTGGAAAACAAAACCATCAAATGCTAACACATCAATAAGTCAAATAGATCTGTTCCATTTATTTTTATCCATAAAATTGCAAAGTAAGACCCTTTTGTAGAGCGGTCAGTCTTGTACTTGGGTGCATAAACGATTGCACATCTAAGCACATGTGTGACCAACGCGTCATGGCTCTTTTCGTTGTCAAATTGCAAAAAAAACCCCAAAAAACAACACCCTAAGTGTCGAAATAACTACCTGTAAATCGAAATGAGTCTTTCTTAGCATCATTTGCACCCGTCACAAACCGCCCAACCCAACCCAACCCTGGAGCCCTTCCAATCGCCCCGTCACGTCCGTTCGTCCCACCCACCCCCATGCCCATACAACAGACGACGAGTCTCTCTTTCTTTTTTACCCGGAACAAGCCAGTTTATTACTATGGACGCCAACAACCGGCCCATTTATTCGTTCCTATTGACTTTTCTCCACTGACAGTGTGTGTCCTTAGAGTTGGCCGGTTCGCTTTCATTCATTCGCTCTTTTCTTTTTATTCGGGCACTTGTTGTAACAGCCAAAACAACTTTTATTTATTTATTTATTGTTACGACTTTGTGTTTTTTTTGTGTGTGTGGGTCGTCGACGTCTGAATATCCATTTAGCAGTCAGACCACACAGAAGTACACCCACTTTCATTCGCACTCAACTGCCTATACATCTATCTATGACAATTTTAGCCGCACACACACACACCACACACACACACACACACACACACACACATATATAATTTGAGACGAAGATAAGGTTATTTAATAACTTTTCTCTCTCTCTCTCTCTCTCTCTCTCTCTATATATATATATATATATATATATATATATATATATATATATAATGTAAATAACAAAAGACTTAGAGGTTTAGCATTATAGTCTATTTCAGACTATAATGCTAAACCTCTAAGTCTTTTGTTATTTCTTTACTTATATATTTGCTCTGTGACTCTAACATTAAGAGCACACATTGAGCTCTCAAACTGCAACAGGTTTTTTAAAATAAAACTCTTCTGTCGTAAGGAAGATTTCTTCTCTGGACTTTTGGATTATATATATATATATATATATATATATATATATATATATATATATATATATATCATTAAACTCTCCACACGAGTGGGATGTAACACAAAGTCAATTTCTTCAGCTGAGTTTAACAGGTTTGAATTCACAGTTTCCCTTCTCCTAGACTGGATACTTAAGCCTTGTCTGCTCTACTATTTACCCATACCTGGAGGGAAAATACTTGGATTCATACCCTTCCCAAGTGTATTAGCGCTATGTAAAATGTAAACAGTCTCGTCCAGGATTTGAATCCGTCTGGCCGTATCACTTTCAAACGCCGTTAACCATTACACACACACACACACACACACACACACACACATATAATATATATAATATATATATATTATATATATAGAGAGAGAGAGAGAGAGAGAGAGAGAGAGAGAGAGAGGAAGAGAGAGGGTGGAGAGAGAGAAAGAGAAAGAAAAGTTTGATCGATTCTCACTGAATGTCCCATTATTCTGGTCTTGTGTCAGACTTTGCTTTGTAAGTATTGAGAATGCATAGGAATCGCCAGGTTTCAGATTCGATACTGGTCTTGGTCAAATCAGCTCATGAGTAGCACAGCTTGGATCTGAGCGGTAAAGTGGGTAACTAATGGTAAGTGTGTCGCTCCAACTTAGACACAAAAGCAATCTCCTAAGTCTAGCAGTAGCGAAATAGGATAGACTCCCACGCTGTCCAGCTGAATAAGCTACTCAACCCCTTATACACATTTTGATCTTAATGTCATGTTAATCTGTCATGGGTTATTCCATACCTAGATGTTAGGGAATCGCGTTCATTACACTTCATGTTTACATTTTTAATGTAATTGTTTCCTAAGAGGTTTATTTTTTGCAACGGTTATGTGAAACCGGTGCTTCAAACGTGACTTGATCGTAAGCCCCAAACTACCGCTCCCAGTCACAGTGGACTCGGCAATGACACACAGTATGCATCCAACTATCCTCCCTCCTAAATAGTAAATAGTAGGGCTCACTGGGCTCTTTAATCTTAGTATAACAACCAGTCTAGGAGAAGGAAATCTCTAAATTCATACCTGTTAAACTGCGTCTGACCTTGTGTCGAATTCTGTTGATGGGGGGGGGGGAAAATACATCTATCTATCTATCTATCTATCTATCTATCTATCTATCTATCTATAAAGGGCAGTTTGTGTGTATGTATGTATGTTCGGGGGTAATCTATCTATCTATCTATCTATCTATCTATACATACATACATATATATAAAGGGCAGTTGTGTGAATCAATACGTCCGGAAGAAACTTCGAAAATAAAACAATTAACGACAAAGTAAATATATATACACATTAAATATCACCAGGGCTTGGTTTTTGAGCAAAAATAATGAAGGTTTAATTTATATTCGTGAATATAATTAAAAAAAATCAAATTTAGATGATAACAGACTGATTTTCTTTTTATTCGTTTTTTTTTGGGGTGGGGGGATTTAATATTTGAAATAGGAGACATTGATTTTTCTTTTCAGAGTGGCTGGATCAACGCAAGTTTTTTTTTTTTTTACATGAGGACTTTAATGGGGCATCCTGCGAGGATCCAACTTGCGATTCAATGATAATGGATCTGTGGGACTAAACTTTTTTTGCATCCCCCTCTACCCAGGCGACGCCGGGCAGCCTCTTCTAGTCTAGTAATAAACCTAATTTACACAAATTCAGCAAACCTTTTTCGACATCTTCGCTATTAATCGTTTGTACGAAAGAATGAAAGAATGGCAGAATGATAACAAGAATAATAAGAATAATATAACAATGGTATTTTCTTCTTTTTTTATTGACATTTTCACTTGATTTAAATTTGAGGACGATTGGTACAAAAAAAAAGGCAGACAAACCGGAGCACAAAATAGAAGAGGAGGGGGGGGAATAAATAGATAAATAAATAAAACGATGCGAATAAATCTCCCCCCCCCCCACAGTCGATCTCTGTGTCCTGCTGTTTTTCAACCTCGAACCAACAAAACGGACGAGTGTCACATGAAGAAAAAGAATGACATTCCATCATCATCATCACCACGTTTTGCAGTCGCCATCGCGCCGTCGTCAACGACGTACGAAGAAGAAGAAGAGAGAGAAGAGAAGAGAAGAAGAGAGAGCAGAAGAAGAAGAAGAAGAAGAAGAAGAAGAAGAAGAAAGAAGAAGAAGAAAGAGAAGAAGAAGAAGAAGAAGAAGAAGAAGAAGAAGAAGAAGAAAAAGAAGAAGAAGAAGAAGAAGAAGAAGAAGAAGAAGAAGAAGAAGAAGAAGAAGAAGAAGATGGTTGTGATTTTCTTTGTTTTCTTTGTTTAATGACAAATCCAACTTCGTGGGTTCAACTTGCAAATCGTCTTTCAAAATTAAAATAAAAACTTATTTGGTGGCGATCCATGGCGATAAACTATCATGGATCACCATCAAATAAGTTTCCATTTTAACTACAGTCTATGAAAGAACCTTTTTCCAAATATTGGGTTACGGTTTAGGGGTTAAGGTTGTTTTAATTACGTCTTGCTTAAAAAAAACAACAACAACAAAAAAAACCAAATTACTATACATTTAATGTTGAAAAATATTTAGTTTAGTTGAAATTATACATTGCAATATTAACACAAACAACTGAGACTAATGTGTCTACCGTTGGATTCAATAATTAATTTCAATGGTTAATTAAATGTATAGTAATTCAGGGTTTTTCTGTTGTGTTTTTTAAGCAATACGTAATTCAAAACAACCTTAATCCCAAAACCCCTAAACCCAATTCGCAAAAAAGTTCATTCATACACTTTTGTTAAACTGTCATGGATCATCACCAAATAATTTTCCATTTTAATTTTGACGACGATTTGCAAGTTTTACCCAGCTGTGGTATTATAACCTATAGCTGGGGTTATTAGAGGGTTTATACCTTTCTCAAGGGCATTAGCCCATAAGTGAATGTAATAGCACGACTGGAATTCGAACTCTCTTACTGCGATGTCGCATTCCAGCACATTAGTCGCTACCCCACTAGGACTAACCCTCGCGGTTATTTGATACCAAAGTCATCCTTGAAGAAGAACAGTAGTGGTACTATTTATTCCCTATCTGGGGGATGAGAGCTTTCATACATTTCCCAAGGATATTAGTCCGAAAGGGAACGCAATAGCGCGATTGGAGTTCGAACTCGCTTACTATGATATTTCAGTCTAGCACGTTAGCCATTATCTTTCCCTTGTTGAAGGATAGTAGTAGTACTATCACATATAGATGGAAAACAAGCAGACAGACAGACAGACAGACAGAAAGAAAGAAGAAGAAGAAGAAGAAGAAGAAGAAAAAATGAAGAGACAAAGGATCCTGCTCAACCCTTTACATGACGCAAAACCAAAAAAGAACAAATGATAGTTTTACCTGAACTGAAGAGAAATAAATAATTGCAGATAAAAAAAGTTTGTGTTTATTGACTGAGAAAGTCTCTGAACTCAGTGTGAGGGCCAACGAGGTTAGGAACCATGGAGAGAGAGAGAGAGAGAGAGAGAGAGAGAGAGAGAGAGAGAGAAGGGGGGACAGGGAGAGGGAGAGAGAGAGGGGAGAGAGGGGGGAAGAGCAACGTGTATTTGATGAAATACTAAAAAAAGCCGGAAATCCCATAAAAAGAAACAATTTTATTAAAAAAACCAACAATAAATGCCAAGAAAGAAAAACGTAAAATGATGAGTTTCATCTTCAAAGAAAAGAAAAGTCCGAATTAGCGAGGATTGCCCAAATTTATGGAGTCTCGGTTCATATATATATATATATATATATATATATATATATATATCAAATATGTATATTTTTTTGAATTGTAAGGGTTCCGCTTATGCTTCACGTATTTGATGTCAAGGTTATAAAAATAAATGTACTCGTTTTTTGAAGCATGAGTGCAATTAATAATTCGAATGGATTAATACTAAAGACATCCAGTTGACTTACCGATTTCGTCTGGACGTATTGTGTGTTAATTTAAGATTTATATATCATCTAGACAGTTACTGGATTCCGTTTCATATATATGTATATATATCAAGGACTACATTAACACACACACACACACACACACATATATATATATATATATACATATATTTAAGAATGGAAATGAGTAACCTACTCGAGTTTCATCGATAGATTCTTCAGGGTTACTTTTAAATTAATCGAGTTTACGATTAATCTTTGGTGTTATAAACATGCCCGTTGGAATGGGACTTAAATTACTAAATTTAAGTCCCATTCCAACGGGCATGTTTATAACACCAAAGATTAATCGTAAACTCGATTAATTTAAAAGTAACCCTGAAGAATCTATCGATGAAACTCGAGTAGGTTACTCATTTCCATTCTTAAATAAATTTATGCTCTACATTGTATTGAGCACTTTGTATTTTGTTTTTTCTCAACCTTAACCTCTGGATATTGTGCGCTTCCAACGATCGTTCTTATACCACCGGTAAGTTAATACTTATACATATACAATATATATATATATATATATATATATATATATATATATATTTCGTTGAACAATGCAGCAAGTTTTGTTCCTTATCCTTTCAAGTTGCCGGGTTGACGTGATTATATCTAGCGAAAACTAGCTGATGTACTTGCCATAACTTATTTTCCCTGAGTACTTTATTTTGGGACATCTTCAGGGGTAGTTAATAAGATATATGGGTCGTTCCATTCCGCTATTCTCTATATATATATATATATATAATATATATATATATATATAAATATATATCATTATGATCTATATATATATATTTGAGGCTATATATATATATATATATATATATATATACCATCTCCTCCGCACGAGCAGGATACGACACAACGTTAATTTCTTAAGCGGAGTTTGACAGGTTTGAATTCAGAGTTTTCTTTCTGCTAGACTGGTTACCTAGCCATGGTTAAAGAACCCTGTCTCTCGTGCCATTTACCCACAGCTGGAGGGAGAGTAGGATTCATACCTTTCCCAAGGGTATTAGCCCCAAATGAAATGCAATTACCACGTCCAGGATTTGAACTCGGGGCGACGAGTCCATTTCCCATGACTTTAACCATTACACCACGCACTTCCTACATATTCTCTTTATATAGGGGTTGTGTTTATATCACATTCTATTTATTGTTGTTGTTGTTATTATTGGTGTTACTATCATTGTTATCATTGTTTCCACTATTATTGTTGTTAATATTATTATTGCATAACTTGTTAATGTATAAATTGTATAAATTGTTAATGTACTTGGGAAATAAGTTATGGCAAATACATCAGCCAATTTTCGCCAGATATAATCACATCAACCTGGCATTTTGAAAGAACAAGGAACAAAATTTGCAGACAAAAAAACAGGCTGCGTTGTTCAACAAAATATGCCTTAAAGAAGAAATGCTGCCTAACTATATATATATATATATATATATATATATATATAGTGTTTGATACATTATAAACTAGCTGCGGTTATTCATAGTTCCCAGTGTGTGCTCGAAATACTAATGCGAACATCCGTTCCATACCAGATTTTTCATCCTCACCTTTGCTACGTGTGTTTATGGCAGATAAATTATAGCGGTTTAAGTCATAACTCCTTCTTCCTTCCAGTTTTCTTCCTTTACAGTGAATAAGCCGTGGAAGTTTGAGCTCGAAGAGTATCAAATTTATTCAATAAACTTATGTATAAGAATAGCCAACTAATTGCCTTTGTACTTAAGATTAAACACAGAACAATGAAGGAAGTCATCGCAATTATTGATGAAATTATAAGCATATTCAGGTATTATTCAAGCACCCTGTATATCACTATTTGTAAAGACCTTCAACTGACTGAATCAATAAAATCACCCGGTTTTCCCCAGGAGTCCCATTATTAATCTTTATTGAAAACCAATAGTCCTATTCCTGAATATTAGCTTAACATATACGCAAAGTTTCTCTATGATGGCTACGGCTCGCATTCTTTCTCTAAATCTTCAATGCAATTTGTTTTCGTCGATGCACACTCTTTTTGTTGACAACGGTGAGTTTTGGGCCAACGTGTTTCATTTATGATTCAACTAGACCGGTTTGCCTCTTAGTGTTAAACCATTTTCTTTCATTAAAATTATTTGCGTTCGGAAAAAGATAGATAGATTTATAGATAGATATGAACAGACGGATGAAAAAGATAGAAATGAATAAGCTAAGATGAAAAAAAAAAAGAAATAGGGATAGATATGAACAGACTAAGATAAAAGGATATTTTGGGAGAATATGTGCTTAATTGAAGTCGTACCTAATTTTGAAAGTTAATTAATTAATAATTAATTAATTAGGCGGGAATACCTATTCAAATGTAAGGCTAAACAATTTAGCCTTACATTTGAATAGGTATTCCCGCTTAATTAATTAATTATTAATTAATTAATTTTCAAAATTAGGTACGACTTCAATTAAGCACATATTCTCCCAAAAATTGTCGGCTAAAAAAAGCCATATCAAAAACACATCGTTTGTGTATTTACTTCTCATAAAAGTATATATATATATATATAAGAGAAGTAAACAAACAAACAATGTGTTTGATATGGCCTTAGTCGACAATTTTTTGGAGAATATGTGCTTAATTCAAGTCATACCTAATTTTGAAAGTTAATTGATAATTGATGAACTAAACAAATCGAGAAAAAGGCAATCTCTGTATGTACATTTCGGCCTATTATGCCTCATCAGCAGAGTTATAAGCCGGAAGAATGCCATTACACTAGCTGGTTTTCCCAGATTTTTCGTTTGTTTTGAACTCAGTTATATTACACTTTTAGTCAGTTCCTATCTATCTATCTATCTATCTTAGTCTGTTCATATATATTAATCAATATATATATCTATCTATGTATGTATGTATCTATCCATCTATCTTTGTTTATATTATGTATCTATGTTAGTCTGTTCATATTTATATATATCAGTCATCCACAGACACGTGTTTTGACGTTTACGTCTCATCAGTGCGACTCTGATGAAGGTCGAATCTTCTCTGTGTGCGGAATATTTTCACACAGATGAAGTGACCGAAACACATGTGTAAGTGATATTGATTAAATTCATCTTTTATTATCCCTTCTGTTCTTTCTTTTCTTTATTCATTCTTCCTCATATTGTCGGATTCATTTCTAATTTCCATTTTTACATATATATATATATATCGATAGATAGATTGAAATAAATCATACTCTTGTGCTCAACAAAACTATTAAAAAATTATTTATTTTCATTGCGTTTTCAACGGAATTTCTCGCCTCCTTTTGCGGTGAATTGGCTCCTCCATTTTATATTCAATCACTTTGTCATCAAGCGGGGGGGGCATCATTCTTTGTTGCTTGTGTTATCAAAATATCGACAAATTCGTTTTTGCTGGTTGAAATCATAGACGCCCGTTGTACAATAACCGGAAGTTCGTCTCCGACAGAAGGAAGTGTTGTCAAAGTGGTCATGCTCCAACGATGAGATGAAAACAGCCGGAAACGGAAATGTCCGGCTCATACCGGATGCAAGGAAATGATCTTTGCTGATGGAAGTCAAACAGGAAATAGATTGGCTTGGAAATGGAATGCTGGGGAAAAATGGCGCAATTGAAGGATACAGTGGGACATGCGTACTCGTTTCCATCGTCCCTTTTCATTTTGATGGACACAAAACGAACGAGAAGGGACATAGAGATGAGTTGGGTTACTCGACAAAACACGCAAACGATGATGCGCTTCAAAATAGACAAATATTGGTGGGCAGCAAAGGACACAGAAATATGGATGTTATCGAAATGAACATCGGTTGCCTCCCTTGCCTCCCCCCCCCAAACTACCTCCAATGTCTAAATAGTCACAACCAAACCCCCCACCCTCTCACACACATGGACGGGAAAACCTTTTGACACACGCACACACAAGTATCCATTTCCCTATTTATAGATATAGACTCTTACACAAAATTACATTGGATATCCAAAATGGACGAACATATTAACGAGGAAATGGTGGGCACGTCACGTGCTCTAAAGATTTGCTAACTAGCTAGCTAGATAAGTTACCAAGTCATTGTCAGGAGAAATCCCCGTGGTGTCGTAATTAATGTGCTGGACGGTAACATCGTAGTATGCGAGTTCGAACTCAACTCGCGCTATTGCGTTCACTTTCAGACTACTAACCTTCGGAAAGGCATGAACGCTCTTATCCCCCAACTATGAGTTAAATAGTACCATTACTATTCAACAGGATGGATTTCGAACTCATCTACTTTGATGCTGCAGTCCGGCTCGTTAGCTACTACGCCACGGAGGCTCACCCATCTAAATTGTTCCACGATCTTTTCATCTTTTGGGCACCTTTAAATTCCATCTATCAAGCAAAGCACAGAAAAGCCATCAGCCTCATAAAGCATCACAGTTTGTGTGCATTCAATGCACCAAAGACTGTCACTCAATAATTGACCTGCAGAGTGACTTGCGCAGATGCAGATCATTTTTGTGGACACTACGCCATCGTCCTTAGCGGACGGAAAGGATCCAATGAAATAAATAATTCCATCCTATCATCATATCTCAGCACTCTTGAACTTTTTCGACCGTTTCACTTTCGTTTTGTCACTTTAGAACTGTGTTCGGTAAATTATTATATCTTAAAAAATAACACCATTAAGCAATACAATGAATGAGAATTGACTAAAAAAAAAGAAAAAAAGAAAAAGAAGCCTTTTTCAAACCCATCTATCTCTTAATGGTCGTATTTTTCAATTTACTGAACACTGCTTCAACAAAACAAAATAAAAGTGAAACAGTCGAGAAAGTTAAATAGTGCCCATATCTTTTTGTTGAGTGATGGACAATTTTACCATACTTACGGTCATCCATAGTGTTAAAAAAAACTCTTCTTTAGGCGCCCTTTGCAGTCTTCTAAGAGAATTAACATTTATTTTCATGAAAACAATTAGGTAAAAATTAACAGAATATATGGTAATCCATAGGGGAAATAATTGATGAAAACTTCACTGCCAAACTTTAAAAGTGCAATATCTGCTGATAATGTTCAGAGCAGGTTTAGCTCAGTCGGTAGAACATTCACCTAGGTAATCGCAAGGTTACGGGTTATATACCGATCCTTGCAAGCGCATGAGTAGCACAGCGCAGGTAATCTGATCTTTTCAGTAAAACATATGATAGATAGGTGTAGCACTCCACTTAAAAAAAGAATATCCTTAGTCTACAGCTAGGATAAAGGGGATAGACCCCATCACTGTTCGGCTGCTACAGACAATAGGCCACACCGTATACTTTATTTATATCAGATGAATGAAACTTTCCAAAGAAAGGTTTTGTAAGAATATTTGCAGAGTTACAAAAAAAGGGCAGAAATGAAATAAAACAAAAAGATCATATATATATATATATATATATATATATATATATATATATATATATATATATATATATATGTGTGTGTGTGTGTGTGTGTGTGTGTGTGTGTGTGTGGATTTGGGTTCTGGCCATTTTAACTTATTTTAGAGTGAGAGGGGTGAAATAGATTTTTAAAAAAATATATCCCTGTAAAGATGAAATGAATTAGGTACAAAATAATGAAATATCAGTAATTTTACAACAAACAAAAATACACCGGCATTTAAGAGAAAAGAATTACAATATCCCAGCGTGGTGTAATGGTTAACGATCTAGTTTCTAAGATGCATTACTATTGAATTGCGAGTTCGATCCCCGCTGGATGCCCCATACTTGCGACCCTATGTCACATCCTACCCGTGGCGAATGGTTTGGGTAAATACGGGCGTTCCACCGTAGTTTAATGGTTTACAAGCTAGTTTCGCATAGTTATTACTACTGAATAACGATTTCGATCCTCGCTGGATGCCTCATACTTGCGACCTTGTGTTACCCGTGGCGGAGGGGTTGGGTAAATACTTACCGAATCGCATCCTTTGGATGAAGATCATTAAGTGTTGGCCCATTTCCCTTGTCCCGTGACCTTTGACCACATTTACCAAACAAAGGAACCGTCTATCGTTATCCTGATTGAATATTATCGATTAACCCTTTCGTGCTGGCTTTTCTTGATTGCTATCTTCATTTCGTCTAATTCAGTGAATGGTGATAAAATGATGATTTAAGACGGCTGAATCATTGTGTAGTTCCCATCTAGCTTTTTCTCTTAGTGTTTCGCAAGTCCAAGTGGTGCAGTCATAGAGTAGCACTGAGATGGCTACAGCTTGGAAATATTCTCGATTTATCTTACTAGAAAGATAAGACATATAAATATAGTAGAAATGGCTACCCGGCATCGCCTGGGTAGAGGGGGGATTTTTTAAAAAGTTATTATTATATCCATTATTACTTATCGCGAGTGAGATCCTCACTGGTTGCCCCATGAAAATCCCCACGGAAATATATAACAATATAGTAAGAAATTTCCATTTAATGATTTACAATTTAAAAAAGAAGAAGATATAAATGAGGCAATTATATGGAGGCGCATGGGCTAGTGGTTAGAGTCGTGGAAAATGGACTCGTCGATTCGAGTTCAATTCCTAGACGAAGCTGTTGGCATTTAACATGGCGCTAATACCCTTGGGAAAGGTATGAATCCATATATTCTCCCTCCAGCTATGGGTTAAATAGTAGGGCAGACTGGGCCCTTCAGCCTTGGGTAGGTAACCAGTCTAGGAGAGGGATAACTTTGAATTCAAAATTCCCTCCAGCTGTGGGTTAAATAGTAGGGCAGACTGGGCACTTCGGCCTTGGGTAGGTAACCAGTCTAGGAGAGGGATAACTCTGAATTAAAAAAAAAAATAATTCAATCAATCAATATTATATTTCAAAGCGAAAAAAAAACATAGAAAAAAAAAAGATAAACAAAATAACATGCAAATGACTTGCCTTTCTGTTAATTTTCAAATTTGAATTCAATCTCTTTAGTAGATCTTCTTCAGGGCTTTTGTTGATATAAAGAAAAGTAAAATTTATCACAGAATAATAAGGAGACTGCGATAGTTTGTTGTTGATCAGTTTGTTTAAAAATGTTTTGAATGGAAAATTAGCACTCTTAGAATTGTTCGAAATTTATGAAACGCTGGGATAAACGTTTTTGAAAGATGACATCGAACATTCACTTACGTTGTGTGTGTGTGTGTGTGTGTGTGTGTGTATGTGTGTGTGAGAGAGAGAGAGAGAGGGGGAGAGAGGGGAGAGGGGGAGAGAAAAAGAGAGGGGGGAGTGTGTATGGAAATGTGAGTAGATTAACCGCTTTCATTTGGGTGTCTGTGTGTGACCCGTGTGTGTGTGTGTGTTATTTATTTGTTTATTTATTTATTTGTTTTTATTTTAAGTACGTGACGAGAAAGTGTGTGTGTGCACGTGTGTGTGTGTGTAACGTTCATTAGTTAAGGTTGTAATCATTATTTTGTTTTTATTATTGTAATTGTTTGTATATATATATATATATATATATATATATATATATATATATATATATATATATATTCTTGTGGTAGTAAAACGTAAGCACATATATCGGCACATATCACACACACACACACACACACATGCATATACAGAAAAAAAAGAGTGCATATATACACATATACGCAGTATCTCGGCCACAGGCGCACAACCATGCCCAAGTGCGTCTCACGCACGAGTATGCACTCCCGCCAAAAACACACACGCACGCGCGCGGTCGCAATTCTACATATCAAGGCCAATGTAAATATGAATACAGCAAATGCAACATTGAAAAAAAAATGGAAAGAAACAAAATGGAAAGAAACAAAATTACAAGTTTTGGTGGGGCGGGTGGGGGGTGTTTCTGTGCAAATCTCGTGAGATCTGTGTTTATCTCGCGAGATGTGTTGATTCTATTTAACTCAGCTCAGTGATATCATAATTCTTCTTCCGGTCCGACCAGAAGTTGATGAATCACTGGCTTAGCCGAAGAGGAGAATGGACACTGTCCGATCTTATCATCTATAAAGAGGGGAGGCGGAAAGGGGAGATAGGTAGGTTTGGGGTGGAGGTGGGGTGTGTTGGTAAACGGAAAGAGATCAAGGACGGAGAGATACTGAAGAGAGAGAGAGAGAGAAGAGAGAGAGAGAGAGAGAGAGAGAGAGAGGAAGAGAGGGGGGAGAAAAAATGAAGGGCAATAGATTTGAAAGAAAATAAGAAAAAGAAGAGAGAGGAAAACAGAGAAGGAAATGAAAGAAAAAAAGTGATGAAAACCACAGAAACTTGAAAGAAGAGAGAGAGAGAGAGAGAGAGAGAGAGAGAGAGAGAGAGAGAGAGAGAGAGAGAGAGAGAGAGAGGAGAGAAGGAGTGTAATGAACGAAAGAGAGGGGTGATGAAAGAAATGAAAAGACAACAGAAACTAACGAACGGACGAAAGAAAGAAAGACAGAAAGAAAGAAGTTGAGGATGGTGAATGAGATACAGAGTAGTTTGAAAAAGATAGAAAGAAAAGAAAGAAGGAGAAAGAAAATTAAAGGAGTAGATAGGAAGGGTGAGGTGGAAATAGGTGGGTGATGGGGGATGGGATGAAAGAAGAAAAAGAAGAAAAAGAAATGAAAAACAGCAGGAAATTGAAAGAAAGAAAAAAGAGAACTTAATAATGAAGGTGGTGTATGCGGAGGGGTGTGTGGGGAGGGGGTTTGAGGCTATGAAACACCGGTTAAGTGAGCCCAGGGGGGGGAGAGTTAGCTGGGGCGTTGCGGGCGCATGCGTTGCAAAATCCGACACCGGCCAGTGGGACTGCGCCGGGATCATCTAACAGTTGAAATGGACAATGCCAGTGACAGGTGCGTGAAATTGATCGAACGAAGTTCGCTTGATATTCATTTCAAATGGAAATAATGAACTCAGCCAAATAGAAACAAAACGAACAAAACCAACAAAAACCAACAAAAAAACAAACAAGCAAACAGAAACAAAAAAACAACAAAAATATACAACCTGTAAAAGGTATTTAAAAATAACTCATTTAATATCTTTCCTCTAAAGTAATCATATATATATATAGTAGGGGCTGGGTTAGCTCAGTCGGTAGAGCGTTCGGCTAGAAACCACAACGTTCCTAGTTCGATATCAGTCCTCGCCAACTCAGCGTATGAGTAGCACAGGGATCTGTGCGGTAAAGTAAGGAGCTGAAGGTAGGTGTGGTGCTCCACCTCAGATGCTAAATACAATCTCCTTGGTCTAGCGCTATTGAAAAGGGAATAGACTCCTCGCTGACTGGCTGATACCGATTTAGGCCGCCCCGATGAATATATATATATATATATATATATATATTATATATATATATATATATATATCTGTTTGTGTGTGTGTGTGTGTGGCGTGTGTGTGTGTATACAGAGATGCTGATAAGTACGCGTACTGTGCCCCAAACGCAATTTTTCTAAAAGAACGCAGTATCCAGGCACCCCAGTTTTTCTTTTTTCTTTCCTCATCATTTTAAGCTAACTGTAAATACATTTCAATAGTTTCTTATTTTCTTAGAAACGAATTAGACAGGACACGTTACAAGGTAGGAGTTCCCCAGATCATAAATAAACATCCTACAATCTATAAAAAAAAAACTTTAATTTGAACCCATAAATTTTCCCGGGGACTCATTCAAAGCAAATGTGTGCGTCCTAGGACGCACTAAATCAAAAAGCTTTCAGCTGTATGTATATATATATATATATATATATATATATATATATATATATACGCACACACACACACACACACACACACATACATATATATATATATATATATATATATATTTCCCATTTAACATGGCACTAATAACCTTGGGAAAGGTATGAATCCAACTCTCCTTCCAGCTATGGGTAAATAGCAGGGCAGACTGGGCTCTTTAATCATGGCTAGGTAACCTGTCTAGGAGAAGGAAAACTCTGAATTCAAACCTGTTAAACTCCGCTTAAGAAATTGACCTTGTGTCACATCCTGCTCGTGCGGAGCGGTTGGTATATTATATATATATATATATATATATATATATATATATATATATATATATATATATATGAATAAATGGATACCTTGGTGTAGATATAAATTTACTTCGAAATGCTGAAATAAAATATCTACAGCACGGTATCCATTTACTCATTTATTTATAATACTCCCTATATGTAAAAATATATACGCAAATCTTTATATGTACGTTTGAGTTCTCAATTTTGGTTGAATCCTATCAAAGTATCACTTGATATCATCCATCTCTCTCTCTCTCTCTCTCTCTCTCTCTCTATATATATATAATATATATATATATATATATATATATATATATAGTTAAAAATCAATGGCAAAATGGATGAATGGATGAAACAAGAATGAATGAAATGAGGGGATAAATGAAAAATCCTTTCCAAGGGACCCCCCCTCTCAAAAGTATTAACCACTTTTTGAGAGTGGGGTCCCTGATAGAAAGTTTTTCTCATCTATCATTAGACTCATTTGAAGCATCAGGTTAATATAATTATTTTATAAGTTATTAGAGAAGATAAAATTGATCTCTTACCTTTGAAATATCTGTTGAGAATAGTTTGAATTACATATATATATATATATATATATATATATATATATAGTGTGCTAAATTTATAATAATTAGTGCTCACTATCGGAGATAGAGCAATTTATATATATAAGTTAGTGTAGCATGGTGATGAAGTTACTGACAGTTACTGTTATCATTTAAAGTTCATTTTTTAATTATCTTTACGAATAAAAATAAAATCTTAATTATTTTTGCTCAAAGACCAAGCCCTGGTGTTATTTAATGTGTATATATATTTATTTACTTTGTCGTTAATTGTTTTATTTTCGAAGTTTCCTCCGGAAATACATATACACACAACTGTCCTTTATATATTGTATAGATAACAGCACTGAATGAGTTATCTATTGAACTCGTTCTAATTCCTATCTGATCAGGAGTAAGGACGGAAGCAGCTTCTAAAATTGATTCCCATAATGCATTTTTGGAAGAAAATAATCGTCCATATTCATAAATCAGTATTTTCAAATGACTCCACAATTTCTCAAATGGGTTCAAACCGGCCGAACAAGAAGGTCACTTCCTTAACCAGTTCGCATAAAAGTCGACTTGTTCTAAATACTCTGTGGTCATTCCTTGTTGCATGAAAAAGAAGAATTATCTGCATGAAAACAATATTTCTCTTGAATATGTTTTTCTATCTCTTCACCAAAGTCTCAAGGTGCTTCTTGAAGAAGGCAATATAAGCATCAGGAGTCATTTTGATTCCATCTGGGACTCGACATGGACCAACCATCATACCACAAATAATACCAGATCTTATCATAATGCCATTAGATTGTTTGTTTGGTTGGTTGGGTTTTACGGCATGTTAACCCTTGTTGGGTTATTTTATGCCAAATATATGTTTTTATTCCTTCTTGTTGGGTACTCAATTTTTTTTAAGCTCAGTTTTTTAAAACACATTTTTAATAGTCATTTTTTAATCTATTTAACCCATAGATTGAACCCTAACAGGTACTACCACTCTGGGTCAGGGTGGACCTGGGAGTAAAGGCGATGAAGGGGTACTCTACATTCCCCAGTGTTACAGAATAGGAACCTCACTACTAGATGCAGTTTATACCTAGGACACAAAAGACCCCTAGCCACCTCCTTCTAGCACCCATATGATAAAAAAAGGTTTGAAGTTTGCCATAAGAGAAATAGAAATCATATAAGTGCTAGGTCTTGACGTGATCAGCCGATTGATCGGAAGGGGCCTCTTTGACCGTCCGTCTAGGCTAATTAAGAGCCAACGTGGTGCGTTGCATATTATGGACTCCTCAGACACCAGGATTCCGTCCTTAAGTATTACGAGTGCGCCCCACCCCTTCGATTGATAAGTGGGACCATTATGGTTTTTACCCTTCTGCAGAGGTGATGTCGGTATATTTCACAGCCCCAGCCACAGAGCAGAATATTATCAGATTTATCCAGAGTAATAAGGGTTTCGTTTGTGTAAAGTAATTTGGAAAAGTCAATTTTCCTGAACTCCTCTGTCTTTTTTAGACGATTCTCCTTATGAATTAGCCGTAACACTTGATACGTGACATGATCTGACGGGAAACTGTCTTAGACAAACTTTGTTACCGTTATAGAATATGGCCTACGAAATCATGTTTCACTTATAGTATGTGGCCTACCATGAAAAGCATATTATAAGGTTTTAATAATAATTGCTAACCCTAACTCTAACCCTAACCCTAACCCTAACCCCTAACCCTAACCTTATTTCAGAATATTAGAATATTTTAGAATTAAATAGATCTCTGATTCATGTAAATTATGGATAAATTCTTTTTTAATTATTCTTAATTACTACATACAGCTTATGACTGAATTGCATTTCTTGAAATTGAATATATGTGAAAAATAATTAGTTTCAATAAATTGCCTACTACTTATATCTATAAATATACTCTTACTGAGGTAGGACACATTCAAGCCGGGTAGGCCACATACTATAACAGAATCAAAAAGGTAGGCCACATACTATAACGACACCCAAACTTGTATCTACCCTTTTACGAACGACATTCCGAGTTACAATGAAATGTTTAATCATTTCATTGTATCTGCAGTTCTTTTGTTCTTTTACCTTCAGTTAATTTAGAAATGATTGTTCATATTTCTTGGTAACAGTCAAATCACTTCTTACGCCCCGCCTCCATATTTGACGTATTTGAAGAATTCTCGTTAATAATTTGACGCGGTAAAATCTGCGGCTCTTCACTTAAATCGCGGCAGAACGGAAATATATTTACACATTCAGCGCATATAGATATTGGCAACATTCACTGAAAATTTCGTTACATTCCAATCAATACTATAATACATATTTTAAAACAATTAAGCTCGTGAATAATTTTACAGGGTATATATATATATATATATATGTATATATATATATATATATATATATATATATATATATATATATATGTGTGTGTGTGTGTGTGTGTGTGTGTATATATATATATATGTGTGTATATATATATATGTATATATATATATATATATATATATATATATATATGTGTGTATATATATATATCCACCAAACTGGAAAATGCTACATCCGTCGCTTATGATTTCGTCCTTGCTTCTCCATCAGTGTCCAGCATGTCTTGTCCGTCTCACTCGGATGGTTTGTGAGATCAGGGACAGGTGTCCGTACAGTGACATGGACATGCAAATGTGGACAAGGATCTACATTGACCAGCTCTGTGCGGATACTGGATGCTGCACAGAAGACCTCCCTGGGACAATGAGTGATAGAGAAGGTTGACGTGAGATTGTCATGGATATCCATTCTAATTGCGCGAAATGATGATGATGATGATACTACATCCAGTATGCATATCATTTGTCAAACATTGCAACATGTCGAGATGGTATATCACATTCTATGCAATAAACAATATGCAATATCCGTACCATAATATTATATATTGATACAATGTTTGCAACATAGTAGAAGCGTATTGCATACTACGGTTATTGTATGCACACATAAAATTATGTTATTTTGATGTTATTATGGTTGTAATTTAAATATATATTACATTGTTCAGTTTTTCTGTTCTATTAGGTACATGTGATGTTACAAAATTTACAAAAAAAAATATATATACAAACGAATACTTTCAATTTGTTGTATAATAATATGTAATAATTTGAAACTATAAAACAGAAAATACAAATCCTGAAATATACAAATTCTCAATGATTTTAGTTTCAAGAATTATTTTCCTCTTACCTCCTCTCTAACTACTGTCTTCCACTTTCTCTCTCAGTCCCGATTGATCCAAATTTCATTTTAGTCCGGTCATGGACCGGGTACTTTAGCTAGTATATATATATATATATCTTTTTCTTTACCGGCTTCGTTTAAGTCTAGGTGGTGCAGCCATACACCATCACTGCTACAGCTACGGCTTAGAAGAATTCTCGATTTATCTTAATCAGACAGATCTGGTTCCATAATCTTTACACTGGATAGTACGTTCCAAAATTAATAGACCAGATGACATACCTAGGTAGTAATATCTCATAAACAGAAAGCGATGTCACAATACACATAGTAAATGAATGGACTCTTATATATTACGAATAATATCATATGATAATAATATTATATCACTAATGCAACACCATATTATACAACCGCCGTGAAGAGCATTACGGTTGGCATTGGACCATAAAATATCATATATAGTATTATATAACACTCCACTTAACAGGACTTATTTGGTTTGGTTTGGTTTGCTTTCTTTGTTTAATGGCGTATCAACCATCGTGAGGTATTTAATGCAAAAGCAATCCTTGTAGAAGAACAGTAATGGTAGTATTTAACCCATAGCTGGGGGATGATGGGGTTCATACCTTTCCCAAGGGTATTAGTCCGAAAGAGATAGACATGAACAAACAAATAGTAGAATATTGCCAATAAACAAATATA
>CM042172.1:47891529-47899029 GCA_023376005.1 Doryteuthis pealeii
AATAAGTAAGCAAGTCCCGAGTTATAGAACCCTTCGGCAAGTGAATAAGTCCTCTGATATAGAATCCCTCGGCAAGTGAATAAGTCCTGTGATATAGAATCCTATGGTCTGTCGTCCAAGAAGATCCAAGTAGTAATGCTTAGGTATGACCAGAAAAGGCCAGTATAAATAATAATATCAGCAGCAGAACACTGCCAGTGGTTGGTCAATAGGTTGGTCACATGATTATCACCCGAGTTGTAACCCGAGTTTAAATCCTGTACCAAGCTGCTTTTATTACACACAACGCTAATACGCTTGGGAAAGGTACGTCTCCGACTATTCTTCCTTTAGCTATGGGTAAATACTAGGGCAGACTGAGCTATTTAACCTTGGAATTGCAACCAGTCTTGAAGGAAAACTCTGTGGGAAAATTAATTGCAGAGAAGAATCAGTAAAATAACAAGCAAGAATATATGCCTTCTTGTCACGGATATTTAAGTTTTGATATAATTAGATATTACATTAGAATTAGAAAGACTAATGAAAATAAATACGAACACAGAAAGATTACACTTATTTTTGCTTTATTCTAATTAATTTCAATATAGAAGCATACATAGGATTGCTTTTAATATGTTTGGGAATAAAACAATAACAGAAATCAATAACATCAAGTAATTATTTATTAAACACGGTTTTGTTAAAACCGGTATGCAAATTATTCACACCATATACTATGTAAACGTTTATTTCTTATTTATATTTTACTCTATTCTAATTAATTTCTGTTGGAGTTTTTGGTTTATAAGGCGTGTGTCAAATGCTCACTTCTACTTATAGACACGGCGATAATCATGTGACCAACCTATTGGCCAACCACTGGCAGTACTTTGCTACTGATATTATTATTTATACTAGCTGTTCTGATCATAGCCACTCAATTGCCTTTGAAACTTCGTGGACGACGGAACATAGGATTATATCACTGGACCTTTGACACTATGTAGGATTACATAACCCAGGACTTATTCACTTATCAAAGGATTCTATAGCTCAGGACTTACTTACTTACTTACTTTAAGTCCTTTTCAACTGGCCAAGGATGGCGTTCAGAAACTTAACAATTTCAATATAGAAGCATACATAGGATTGCTTTTAATATGTTTGGGAATAAAACAATAATATTAGAAATCAATAACACCAAGTAATTATTTATTAAACACAATTTTGTTAAAACCGGTATGCAAATTATTCACACCATATACTATGTAAACCTTTATTTTTTAATGATATATAACACACATCGCAGGAATTTTAAACACAATTATATGGGCTGTTTTGAGGAAAATCTATCTCAACTAGACATTAATAGAGACATTGTTGATAAATAGAATACTAAAAAAGTAAAGTCGTCGGGGCGGCCCAATGTCGGTATCAGCCAGTCAGCGAGGGAGTCTATCCCCTTTTCAATAGCGATAGACCAAGGAGATTGTATTTAGCATCTGAGGTGGGGCGCCTCACCTACCATCAGCTCCTTACTTTACCGCACAAATCCCTGTGCTACTCATACGCTGAGTTGGCGAGGACCGGTATCGAACTAGAAACCTTGTGGTTTCTAGCCGAACGCTCTACCGACTGAGCTAAATGTCTATTTATTAACCATAATACAACATAAATAATTAAGAGAATTAGTTTGGAAAATGTTTTTTTTGCATTTGATATTTTGAATTGGATTGGTTTCATGTCTGTAACATTTTTAATTCAAAAAGTAATATAGAATAATAATAATTGAAATATTCTATTGGCTACGATTTGAATTAATGCTATTTCTTAAATAATTATGTATCCAATTTTACATAATATAAAAACATTATTACTAAATTTTACGTAATACCAAAAAGATATAATTAAATTTTACATAATACAAAAAATTATTATTAAATCATACATAATACAAAATAATTTTTATTACATTTTACATAAAATAAAATAAATTAAAGAATTATTTCAAATTTAAATACGGTGGTTTTATTTTAATTCAATTATTTCATTCATTTATTATTTATTATTCGTTTATTTTCAAAGTTTTCAAAATGTTTGGCACGTTACAAAAAAAAAAAAAAAAAAAAAAAAACTATGTAAAATATGAACATGCCTTTTCACTTGTGAATTTTCCGTCCCTTCTTTTTGGGTTTATTAAACATTTTGAAACCTTTTTGTTTTTCTAATTTTTAAAAACAATTTCTTTCACAAGAACTTTTTCTCCGGACGATGACATAAGCTCGAAAATAATAAAAAAACAATTAAAAAATGAATAACTTAAAATGCTCGTGTTTGTCTTATAACTTCTGTTCATCTTTTTTATTATGGAAACAAGGAAAAAAAAGAAGAGAGTGCACTGAGCTCAAAAAACAACAGTTGACACCACTACCCTCAAACAAACAAATCACAACAAGACTTAAACTATGAGAAAACACAACTCATAGTAGTGAGATTCCACAAAAAACTGACAAAATCATGAGATACGAATCACATCTACAGTTCTTGCAAATATATATATATATATATATATATATGAAGTATTCAAATAGTGTGTTTGAAAATGGCGAAGGCCGACAATTTGTGGGAGATTATGTGCTTAATTAAAGTCATACCTAATTTTGTTAATTAATTAATCATAACTAAATGAATTAGGCGTGCATATCGGTTTAAATGTAAAGCGTAAACAAATCGAGAAAAAGTCATCTCTGTATGTACATTTCAGCCCATTAGGCCTCATCAGCAGAGCTATAGACAGGGCAGTGCTTTGTGCGTGATTCGAACCCAGGCTGACAGGCGGACATTCTAACCACTACACTAGCTGGCTTCTCCAGAATTTTTCGAATTAATTAATTAACAAATTAGGTATGACTTTAATTAAGCATATAATCTCCCATATATATATATATATATATATATACTTCTGGATTAAAAAAACGATTTAAAAGTGCTCAATATAATGAGCTAAATATACGTTTAAAAACGAATAGCTTAAAATTTCCGACTGCAGTTTCTCGCCTGAAGATTTGCGCTACGGCGAGAAACTGCAGTCGGAAATTTTAAGCCATTCGTTTTTAAACGTATATATATATATATATATATATATATATATATATATATATATATATGAGATAGGAGGTTTGGAGTAAATACGACAGAATGTGGAAAGGATAAAGTAAAAATGGACAAAAAGCAATAACTAAAAACAAATAGATGTGGAGATATATATTTCGTTCCGAGTTAAGCAGTACTTCTTCAGTCAATTTATTAAAGCACAGTACATACATTTGTATTTATAGAAGATGTATGTACCGTGCTTTAATGAATTGACTGAAGAGGTACCGCTTAACGCAAAACGAAATATATCCCTCCACATCTATTTATTTTGAGTTATTCCATTTTGTCCACTTTTCCTTTATCCTTACTACTCTCTCTCTCTCTCTCTCTCTCACACACACACACACACACACACACATATATATATATATATATATATATATATATATATAAAGATAAATCTAATGAGTCAGACGAACCTACTATTAGTTTCGCTTAATGCTCTTCAGGGCTAAGAACTTAGCACTGAAGAGCATTAAGCGAAACTAATAGTAGGTTCGTCTGACTCATTAGATTTATCTTTATTATTTGCTCTATTTAGGTATTGGGCACTTTTTACTTATTAGCTTATTCTCCTAGCGGTTGTATGAATATATATATCTTATATACATATATATACATACAAATTTTTTTCTTTTGGTCAAATACTGTACCAATAGATTACTTTTTGTTGGTACGATTATCTTGGTCTTTTTTTTTTTCCCCAAAAATTTTTCTCCCCGGTTGATGTTTGGTAGTATATTTTTACAATCAAACTATTTGCTGGTTTTTTTCTCACCGCGATGATTTACCAACACGCTTGGTATATTAAATTATATATATATATATATATATATATATATATATATATATATGTATGTATGTATATGGGGGGTGTATTGTAAGTTCACTCCAAGAGAACTACTGGTATACACGTAATCCAGTACAACTTTCCGCGTAATCAAGAAATCGCTGGATAAATTTGATATTCAACGAATGAAAAACAAGACTTGACTCATGTCCTAAGATTTTGATAAATCATCCATTCTCGGTGTAAGAACGATTAATTAGGATAATGAATTGCTCTAGTTTAAGTTGATGTTTTTGAGGAATCTACATTTCATCCTTTATAATTCAATGAGAAATTTTATTTAATTTATTATAATTAATATCTAATTTAATTCAATTCTCAGTAATAACAATTGTTCTAAAGAGGAATTGCTCCATGGACCACTAGAATACCATGGTGGACCACTATTTCAGTATTTGTGAAAAGCGGGAGCCCCAGTATTGCTATTTGGACTCCTAGGGACACGTGGCTCCTGGATGAGAGTCACATCACTATGATGAGAAATAGTTGTCAAGTCTACTGGTATATGACTGATTAATTAATTTTAACGGCACATCAACCTGTGTAATATTAGTTTATGCCGATAGGTTTGGGAATCATGTTCATTATACATTGATATTTATATGTTTTATGTATTTGTTTCGAAGAGTTCGTTTTTTTGCACACGATCCTATTGAAGATAAATAGTTTAAATCTTAACAGAAATATTTGTCCCATAAATGGGATCCTAACAATTACTACCACTCCCGGTCAGGGTGGACTTGGAAGTGGGACTATGAAGGGGTAATCAACATTCCCTATATCACTAGAATTGGAGCCTCACCATCAGATACAGTTGTTGGGAGACAAAATAGAATTGTCTCCCTTTTTGCATTGAAGGTTTTCATACGTCAAATGTCTGTTGTGGATACGTGACAAGGCGAAACCTAAAATCTCGCTCTTTTACCAACGCGTGGTTGGAAGCGCGAGACGTTGTTTTTTTGTTGTTGTTTTTTTCGCTTCTTTAGCAGCTACGCATATAGAGAATGTTTTGTTCCCAAACCTCCTGAAAAATACTAATTGGTTTCCTCCCCTTTGTTTAACATTTTTTCATATTCCTCAGAAAACCTTGGAACTCTTTTTATGGAACTATGTTCCCACTTTGTATGATTGAATGTTATACTGTATGTATTGACTTGTCTTTTTTCTACCGAATATTCTGTATTAGGTTACCCTCTTTTGATTAATCTAATGCAGGGATCCCCAAACATTTTTCACTGTGGGTAGGGTAATTAAATAATGACGAGCGCAGGCCATATTATTTTTGTGTTCAATGTTGCTTACCAGAACGAAAGGTCTGAAAAAAAAGTGTAAAACAAAATTTATCTTTCCATGTTATATTCATGGATGAGTGGCGTAAGATGCACAAAAACAAATTTAACCAACATATTCATTTTCAAAACATTATCAAAAACATTACAAATTCAAGTACCGTCGGCGAGCCTGATATAATGCCTTCGTAGGCCGGATATGGCCCGCGGGCCGTAGTTTGGTGACCCCTGCTGCTAATGCCTTATAAGAGTACGGGTGTTAGCTACGAGTTAACACACAGCTAATTCTTATAGGGTTTAGTGTAATACACAGGATAATCGGAGGAGGGGGTTATAGGGAATACAGTCAGTTAAGCCCGGTCGACAATTTAGATTAAAACCTTCTGACCAGTGCCAATTTTAGGCCAATAACTTTTTGTTATCCTCTGCGTTGTCCAAATTCAATGTTTTTTTTTAATTGTTTTAATTGCTATATCCGGATACACTGGAAACTTCCGAGGAAGGTCGGAGAATACAGCGGCCGAAACATTGTGATTTTACATACCACAATAAAGATGAGGACAACTGTCCGAAAAATCAAAATTATACATATCAAGTCTCATATAAAAATTCAATCAAATACACAGTGGTACGAGATATGGCTGACCGTATATGGAAACAACATACACACATAACACGTACACAGACAGACACAGAGACATCTCACACATACATACACATATATCACAATCTCATACACACACATCACACATACATCACATCATACACACACACACACACACACACACACACACAGAGTTATACACAGTTATACGCACACATCGCATACATTTATCCACACACACACTTACACACATACACACAAACACAAACATACACACATGAACACACGTGCACGCACAGACACACACACAACAGACAAACACACACACATAACATAGACACAAACACAGAGACACAGACACATACATATAACACCCATCGCAATCACATACACACACCTACACACTTACGCACACAAAGAAACATACGCATCACATACACATACACACGTACACATACACTCACATACGTACACTCTGAGACACATACATACATACACACATCACACACACACAGACACATACATCACCCACACATCATACACAACACAACACACACACACACAGAACACCTACACAGACCCAGAGACACTGATACACGCATATAACACACAACTCAATCACATACATACATCGCACACATGCACACATACACATCACACACACACGCGCTTGCATACATACACACAGAAACACATACATCTATACATATATAAAGGGCAGTTGTGAGTATGTGTATGTTCGGAGGAAACTTCGAAAATAAAACTATTAAAGACAAAGTAAATATATATACACATTAAATATCAGCAGTGCTTGGTTTCTGAGCAAAAATAATGAAGATTTTATACTCGTGAAGATATCTAAAAATTCAAATTTGAAAAGTAACAGAAGGGAAAGTCATTTGCATGTTTTTTGGTTTAATTTTTTATTTTTTTGTATGTTTTTGTTTTCGTTTTTAAATATGATATTGATTGATTGAATTAATTGCATTATTCATATCTTTTTTTTTTTTTTTAAATTGAATGGAAATTTCTTACTATATTGTTATATATTTCCGTGTGGATTTTTATGGGGCAACCAATGAGGATCTCACTCGCGATAAATAATAATGGATCTGCGAGACTAACTTTTAAAAATTCCTCCCTCTACCCAGGCGACGCCGGGTAGCCACTTCTAGAACATACATAAACACACACACACACACACACACACACACACACATACGCGCGCAGAAACACACATATCACATGCACATAACAAATACACAGACCCGGAGACACTGAAAGATACATATAACGTACGTCGCAATCACATACACACACATTATACACATACCTACACACTTATGCACAGAGATACACACACACACATCACATACACACACTTACTTACATACACACGGAAACACATACATACAAACATAAACACTCGCACACACACACACAGAAACACAAGTTCATTTTCGGGTTACTCTGTATTGTGAGATTGTCAGTCACGAGTTGGGAAAATTGGATAAATAAAAGTTCGTCTCTTCTTTCTTGCCGACCCGTTTATTTGATTTGTTTTTTGTTTTGTTATATTATATATATATATATATATATATATATATATATATATATAT
>CM042172.1:47901529-47904029 GCA_023376005.1 Doryteuthis pealeii
CTGATATCCAAACTTTCCAGACCCTTTTCCAATCCTTTTGGGACCGTTCCAAGTGCACCAACCACAATTGGTATCACTTTGACTTTCATATTCCTTAACTTTTTCAGTTCTCTGGCAAGGTCCAGATATTTGTCCATTTTTTCATTTTCCTTTAACTTCACCCTGTGATCTGCTGGCACTGCAAAAAACACCAGTTGACAAGTTCTTTCTTTTTTGTTTATCAACACTAGGTCTGGTCTTCTTGCTGGGACAAGGTGATCCGTTTTTATTTCAAAGTCCCAGAGAATTTTATGCATTTCGTTCTCAAGAACAGATTCTGGTTCATGCATATACCATTTTGTTGTATGGTTAAAATTAATTTTTTTGCATAATTCCCAGTGGATCCCTTCCCAACCCAGTCGTGTCTAGTTTTGTATTCTCGTTGTGCTAGTTTTGTTTATTATTATATTATTATTATATTATTATTATTATTGTGAATTTTTCAGGGGTTTTAACTGCTGGCTCTTAACTGGAGCATTAGTCTATAACAGGACTTGGTTTCTAGAGTTCTTTTTTTGTTCTTCTGAAATACGCCTTTCCCACCTTTTCTTTCATTTCTGTGTATTTGATAGTATATACTTCCAATATTCCCAAATATTTGTTATTCACTATTCTCTTTGCAGTGTGAATATTTATGATTATAAATCATATGTATACTTTATGCATTTATATGGACACATTGTATTGTGCAAGGGTTAACGTTTAAGACTGTTAACCCATTGTTATTTACAATCAACTGGGCGCAGTAGAATATGCTGACTGCAAAATATCTAGTATATTGCTCATTATTCTTCTATCAATTTGGATAGCAAAGTCCCAGAGAATATGTATTCTTGTTTGGTGTTTCTACCATTCTTTAGATTTTGGTATTCCACAGTTCTTACGGATTTTCCACTGAATATAATCTCCTCTTTTATCCAGCCTTTCTTTACATTCTAGCCGATCTTAACAATGCTGTGGTTTGGATGGTGTCAATTCTTCCTCTGATTGCCAATTCTTCAAGTCTGCCTTTCTTTCTATTCTATCGGTGCTAGGATTTGGCAATCGGGCATTAAGTGGTAAATTGATTTAGTTTCTTGCAAGCATAGTCGACATATTCGGTTTGATCTGTTTTTTATAATCATCATCATTATCATGTCGCGCCAGCAGCACGGATATCCATGACAATCTCTCGCCAACAATCTCTATTATTCATTGACCCCGAGAGGTTCTCTGCACAGCATCCAATATCCGCACAAAGCTGGTCTATATAGGTATTTGCTGGACGACCCACGCTAGCATGTCCATGTGCTAGATTCCATTGAAGGACGTCACTTATTAGTTCATCCTTACTTCTCCAGCAGTGTCCGGTGTGTCTTATTCGTATTACTCGAATGGTTTGTATGAAAGGAGACAGGTGGACGTATAGCTGCTTTCTTGTGGAATGTCACTTCCACGATTTGTTCAAGATCGCACCCAGCATCCTTGTGTAGCTCCCATCCAGCCTATTTTCCAGGCGCCTCGTCAAGCTCCAAGTGGTGCAGCCGTACAGTAGCACTGATGCCACTACGATCTAGAAGAATTGTTGTTTCGACTTGTCGGTGAGGTCTGACTTACATATAACTGATAAAAGTAATTGGTAATTTGCTTGAAGCATTGTTAAGTATGTTATAATATATTAGTAATTTGAAGGCAAATACAATGCGTATACAAAATAAAAACAAAAGATGTTGTTTTTGTCTTATCGATTTCGAAGCATGAACTTCATCATCAGAGATTTGTATCTCTGATGATGAAGTTCATGCTTCGAAATCGATACGACAAAATAACATCTTTTTGTTTTTATTTTGTATACGCATTGTATTTGCCTTCAAATTACTAATATATTATATATAACTGATAATTTGTTAGCGGACCATGCCTTCCCTATGCGTGAATTATCTTCGCTTTTTTATAATGTTTGCCTGATAGTTTCTAGTTGGTAAGCTCTGCTCCTCTGCAGCTATTATAAACCCCTCTATCTCTACATTAAGCCCAGTACTTTTCAGACATCGATTAGTTTTTACTATATCAATGTCGACATTGTTTGTATCATTTGTATTATTCAGACCAGGTGACTGGTTCAATCCTGGTCAAGGGCGACAGTGAGATAAAAATTATTAACACTTGTACGTAGTCATGGTTAACCGAATGAGAACAGTCTATCCCCGGTGGATTGAATAAAGGGTTAGGTTTAAAGTTCCTTGAAGGTTCCCGATTATGACAAAAAGGTTCCCGAGTTCGAAGAGAAGGTTCCCGAGTTCGAGATGTTCCTGAGTCCGCTAAGAAATACATAAAGAAGACTGGAAGACACATCCCCAAAACGTTGTGCAGATAACAATAAAGATGAGAAAAATAGTCCGATTAATCCAAATAATACAAATTATCAAGCTATCTAAAAAAATTAAGAGAAATCGTCATTTTTTATTCTTTGTCTGTAATG
>CM042172.1:47909029-47919029 GCA_023376005.1 Doryteuthis pealeii
TTCTTCAACGGCTTGTATACAGTCAAATTAATGACAAAAGGATGATGCGTGTTGTCTTGAAAAATCCTGGAAGCTGAACCACTCCAAAAAGCAGCTGTATAGCCACTTACCTCTTATCACACAAAACATCAAAATACATATTGTCTAAACATTCCGCACGAGCAGGATTCCATACAAGGTCAATCTCTTAAACGGAGTTTAACAAATTTGAATTCAGAATTTTTCTTCTCCCAGACTGGTTGCCATACTAAGTCTGTCCTACTATTTACCCTTAGCTTGGGGTGGGGAGAGTAGTTGGAGACATATCTATCCCAAGGGTACGTGAAATGCAAACAGCCTCGTCCAGGATTTAATGTCGCCGTGTCCCATTTATGACGATAACCATTTCACCACATGCGCCTTCATAAATAAAACATCCGAGAAAGACGAACAAGACATGCTGACACTGCTGAAGAAGAAAGGACGAACTCATAAGTGTCATTCTCTGTGGACACCTACACATGGACACACCAGTGTAGGCTGATCAGCAAAAAAGCTACATGAATCAGCATTGTGCGGATTCTGGATACTGTGCGGAAAACCTGCCAGTGGAGATTACCGATTGGAGCGGCTGGCGAGGGAGGATTGGGAGAGAGAGAGAGAGAGAGAGAGAGAGAGAGAGAGAGAGAGTCATTAAAGAAAATAACAGGGAGATTAAAGAAAATAAGCGAGAGAGAGAGAGAGAGAGAGAGGGAGAAGGAGAGAGAGAGAGAGAGAGTGTGTGTGTGTGTGTGTGTGTGTGAGAGAGAGAGAGAGAGAGAGAGAGAGAGAGAGAGAGAGAAGGATTTAAAGGTATGTGTGTGTGAATGTAAAAGGGAGAGTATATATATGTGTCTGTGTGTGAGTGTGTGTGTGTGAGAGAGAGAGACAGGTAGAAATAGTTTGTGTGTATGTGTATGTATGTGTGTGTATGAGTGAGTGTGTGTGTGTTAGAGAGAGTGAGAGAGAGAGAGAGAGAGAGAGAGAGTAATGAGTGTCCATGCTATCAGCACGAACTGATGATGATGATGATGATGATGATATTAATGCCACCAGTTTCCCCGACGACCCTATATTTAGGTGCACTATCTCAGGTTCATTTTTTTCGTTAGTCTGATACTCTATCCAAAAGCCATTTTCTTGCAGTGCCTTCTTACTGGCTTCTTATCAATATTCTCTTTCAGCTTCGTCTGATGCGGGTGACATCGATGGATCACCGAGTCGTCGCTAGTCATGATAAGGTTTCATAGCCTTTAGCAAATTAGTTCGTTGTTCTAACCAGTGAGCCAAACGCGCTGATATCTTCGCCCCCTTTGGGAGTTTCAATCTCAATTTATATTGACTGTGACTGCTTAGCCGGGCAGCACTGATTGGTCCTGCTGAAGAGGTGTGTCAAGTCTCACCAATCAAAAATGCCATTTTGCGACGAAGAGAACAATGCTCAGTCATTGCCAGGCGTAAATCCGGGGCCAAAGTCAACCCCCGCCCCGCACTCTCGAAATGAATAGAGGGTCAGATTTTCAGGGTGCGGGAGATGGTTGGAAGGGGGGAGATAAATGGGCGTGGGGGATGATTTTGTGGGTCAATCATCGATCATCAACTGACTATATCCCAAGCCGAGAAGAACTAAATACCAAAGTATCGATTTGTTTATTAAGAAAGGAAATACCTACACATATATATGTATCATACATACCCATATAGTATAATATACATATACACACATATATATATATATATATATATATATATATATATATATATATATATTAGGGTAGTGTGGAGATCAACGGAGCTTGGTAACTGACACTTCCTCGCTAATATGATTTTCAACCAAGTGTATATATATATATATATATATATATATATATATATAGAAGAGAGAGAGAGAGAGAGAGAGAGAGAGAGAGAGAGAGAGAGAGAGAGAGAGAGAGAGAGAGAGAGAGCATGTATATCTAAGTTAAGATAGCCATATATCTATCTAATTAAATATGTTCATAATGTATCTATCCATCAATCTACGCGTCAGTCAATCTATATATCTATTTGATCTAGTCTTTATGTATGTATGTATGTATCTATCAATCAATCTATCTATCTATCTATGTGATTCAGCCTGTTCATTATTTATCTGTCTATCAAACTAATTCAGTCTGTCTATTATCTATCTATCGATCGATCTATCTATCTACATCAATCTATTCTTATCTATCTATCTATCTATCTATCTATGTCAATCTTATCGTATCTACCTGAATATATTAATCTAAATGAAACCAGTCGTTAATTACTCACTGCCTACATCAAGGCTGTCTTAATTATTTGGCTTAGCAACTTGACACTTGTGCGATAAAAAGTTGATCCATCTCCAAATATAAACCGAAGATCAAGAAGGGATCAGCGACTCTATCTTTCAAAGCCGTTCTAATCCACGGATCAGCGGCGAGCCTTTGTCGTCAGGACGAGATTCCCTACTTTCCATACAACTTATAATAGGCCTCTGATACTTTGCTGTTTTTTTCTTTTCTTTCTTGTCAAGCATCACACACACACACACACACACACACACACATGTCCTACTTTCAAATTTAAGGTTTTCTACCCAGACTGAGATTGTAAGGATTTTAGAAGCATACGTTCGTCTTTTTTCTTATTCTTTTAAAATCTTATTCAGAGACCGTTTTACGATGATGTTGCAGTCCAGCTGCATTAGCTAGTTCGTATTTACCAATCCCTTCGCACGAGCAGGTCAATTTCTTAAGCGGAGTTAAACAGGTTTGAATTCAGAGTTTTCTGGTTACCTAGCCAAAGTTAACGAGCCCAGTCTTCCCTACTATTTACTAATAGCTATATGGAGAGTATTCCCAAGAGCATTAGTACTATGTAAAATGCAAACAGCCTCGTTTAGGATTTGAAACAAGGTAAACGAGTCCAATTCCTAAGATTCTCACCGTTATACCATGCACCTCCGTTAGCAACTACACCTCGGGGACTCGTCCCAAAAATTTTAATTATTTTTCTTTTCATAGAACTAAGGGAAACTATTTGCTCTTGTGTGTTTCTTTCTTGGACAACTTATAAAACAATCTAATAGGTTCATCCCGCTAAATCACCGAAGTTACTCAGCGATGAGCCTGTTCAATACTTAAGCAACAGCAGTTACTGTAAGCATCCTGTTTATCTTTGTTTATCAAACTGACTTAATTCGGTATTAAATCGCCCAAAAAGGGTTGATATGCCTTAAAACGAAACAACATACCCCTAATCAATCTATCAACATATCTTTCTATTCATTATTGTCAAGCAACGCTGAAAGCACCGGTTCCCACGAGATCGACGAAATTAATCAGTAATGAGCCTGTTCAACCTAATTGGGTTACCACTTAAGCAACAGCAGATCTTGTAAGCAACCTGATCCCTTTGTTTAGCAAAATAATTTGGTTCTGCATTAAATGACCCGAAAATGGTTGTGATGCCGTAAAACAAAACAACCAAACAAAGTTCAGATGTCTAAATTTGACCCAACATATAAGAGAAAGACTCAAACTAAATAAAAAAAGAAAAAGTAAAGTCGTCGGGGTGGCCTTAAGTCTATATCAGCCAATCAGCGTGGAAGTCTATCTCCTTTTCACTAAATATATAGATGTTGGGTTATTAACTGGAAGACAAAAATGCCGATTTATATTGATTACCAGACTTGTCAGAAAGTACACAAACATTTTTTTTTGTTGAGAGGTGGAATCTCTGGAGGAAATGCCAATTCCCTGAGGTCATGGCAACCGAAATTAACGTAAGAGGGTAGGATACACGTGCACATAGATTTTAGGGTCTGATGTTAATCAGGTAGATACAGTCAGATGCAGCAGTTTTCAGCACGTGAAATGATTATGTCATGCGGTAGTCTCGTTCGAGCACCCGTTCCTTTGTGTAGCATTAGTTAAGTAGATTAATTGATATCATATGAATATCTATTTATATATCTGTTTCAACAAGTGGATCTCTCTCTCTCTCTCTCTCTCTCTCTCTCTCTCTCTATATATATATATATATATATATATATATATATATATAATGGACTGTCCCGTCGATTTCGACGTATGAGGTTCCGACAACCTCTTTTCATTTAACCTTGTGTGTTAATCGCAGGTGACTTTTCAGCGCTGCCAATAATTTGCAAAGAAGTCCACAGATGGAACAAGAGTGTGGATTATTAGAATGTATTGCTGGGACACTAGCCAATGCTCTAGTCCTTTCTCTAGCTTGACGCAGCTTGGTGACCTCTGACGCTGCAAAATTCTTGATACCATTGTAACACAAAGTCCTCCACGTTTTACGATCGAGTGCTGTGCTCTCAAAAGTAGCGTGATCCATATTTGCAGCTGAGAGGTTACTTTTCAACTTGTCCTTAAACCTGAGCAATGGTCCACCCACGTTTCTTTGACCATTGTCAAGCTGACTATACATGAGAATCTTTGGTATTCTGTCATCATGCATTCGCAAAACATGACCAGCCAGCACAATTGTGATTTTATGAGGAAGCTCTCCATTCCGTCAATGTTACATATGGTGAAAAGGGCAGCATTAGACATTCTGTCTTCAAGGGTGAGTCCACAGATTGCTCGTAGGCAACCTTTGTGGAAAACGTCTAACTCTCTCTCTCTCTCTCTCTCTCTCTCTCTCTCCTCTCTCTCTCTCTTATATATATATATATATATATATATATATGGTGTTTGGGATAAATTTGACAGTTTCATAAGGAAAAAGAAAAAGTGCTTGGTATCTACAAAATTTAATGGATTGTAAAGATATTCAACAGGCACGGAAATTACACTACTGTCAACAAGTTTCCTTCAAAATAACCGCCATTAGCATCGCCACAGCCTCAATCCTGCTCCGGAACCTAGAGCAGGCTGATGTTACAGTTTCCCTGAGAAGGGTTTCAAAAACTACCTTAATTCTGTCGATTAACTGGGCTTTTGTAGTACTGGCTCGGTGATTACTTTCTTTCTTAACAGCGCTCCATACATAATAATCCATGGGGCTAAGATCTAGGGAGTTCGGGGGCCAAACATTGGGACTGGTGTAGTCGTAAAAATTCACCCACAACCACTTTTTACTTTTCCCCGAGCTGTGGCAGGGGGGGTGAATCCTGCTGCCATGCATATGGCCTACCATTGGCTACCCTTGTTATTCAGGGCTTGCCTACAGTGTTTAGCAACTCCACGTAGGCATCTAAATTCAACCTGATACCTTCTCTGAAAAATGCGGAGGCATCACCTCCTTCTCAGAGGACACACATCCGAAAACCATCACAGTTTGGTGAAATTTAGTCTGCACAACACGAGGAGTGTCCTTTGGACTGTATGCAAGTTATCTGTTGTTCTACGTGTTGTGCTTTTGATTTTGGCAAAAGTTTTTCTCGTCGGAAAAGAATCAGATTGTTTGTGGTTCAGCAGGATGTTTCACTTTGCTCAGAAATTACTTCACTTTTGTCAGACGATTTTCACGGGCCTTTTCTGGTAGCAGTTGACCTCTGCACGCTTGTATGAGTAGTAGCGAAGGTCTTCATTGAGTGCAAGCTTCATGGTAGAGGCTGAAAGATTCAATTCACGTGAGAGAGAGAGAGAGAGAGAGAGAGAGAGAGAGAGAGAGAGAGAGAGAGAGAGAGAGAGAGAGAGATCCACTTGTTGAAAGATATATAGATATTCATATGATATCAATTAGTCTACTTAACTAATGCTACACGAAGGAACAGATGCTCGAACGAGACTACCACATGACAATCATTTCACACCCCTGGACAACAAAAAAAGTGTTTGTGTATTTTCTGACTATTCTGGTAATATATATATATATATATATATATATATATATATATATAAAAGATAGATAGTTAGATAGATATGGGGATGTGCATGTGTCTGCCTGTGTATATGTTTAAAAAAACAGATGAACTACTTATACAAAAAGTAAAATTGGTGGAGTTGATCAGTATTAGTATCAACCGAACATCGAAAGAGCCAATCCCCTTTTTGCTAGCGCTAGACTAGAAAGATTTTTTAGTGAGGGGAAACGACACAACTACCGCCAGCTCATATCTATGCCTTAACGCATAGATTAGATTACCCAAGCGGTGCTACTCATGCACTGAGTTGACGAGGACTGGTGACGAACCCGGAACTTAGGTGGATGCTCTAACGACTGAGCTAAATTAATTGACTTCAAAAAAGTAATTATAGATGATCGACTCTGTGGGAATACAATTTTAAACGATGTTCTATTTGAGCAAGTTAAACGCTCGGTCACATCATTACAGCAGTGTCAAAATTAATGAAGAGTTTAGTGCGAGAAAATTCGCATTAAAAAGAGCAGGTTGCTTTTATTTAATAATGATGTAAGGACATCTGTGTATGAAAGGGATTTACTCAAAACATTCACCACGAGTAGAATGTGACACAAGGTAAAAAATATTATGGGGCATACAGCACGGATCATACTCACTATTCAGTAGTAAAAGATTTGTGAGAATAGCTTGCGAATTTCACCACGACGGGACAACCTCTTACCTAATCCGTTCACCACGAGTAGGATCTGACAGAAGGTCGCAAGTATGAGGCACCCAGCGAACTAGCTTTTCAGTAGTAAGGGATGGGTACTCCCCTCTCCCCAGAATTCCAGGATAGGAACTTCATCATTAGATGCGTCACACCGAGGGCACGTGACATGTATATGTGTGCAGATGTATGCAGCAAAATGTGTAAATGCATATTTTGCATTGGCTCATTCTATAGACGTGTATGATATATATATATATATATATATATATATATATATATATATATATATGTATCAATAAAAAGAGATCAGATGATCCTGTTAATAAACAAAAAAGAAACCTTACTTAGAGGCGAATCAAATCTGGAATAATAATTAATAATAATTAAAATAAAATAAAAATAAATGATCAGACATACAGACATAAGCACGCACGCACACACATATACACTTACATTTACGCACACAGGCACTTACACACACACACACACACTTACACACACAAACACACAAATAAGCAAGCACCCCCAACCACACACATACACACACAGAATTTGGAAGACCTAAGACAGAACGAATTTAGCAACCGCTAAGATCACTTCAGTTCGATTATTCTTCTGATGATGGGATCTTTCATCCCGAAATATTAAGAATAAAATGACAGGTGAACAAAAAACATCATAGTTACCTTCTTTTTCTTTACACTCGCATTGTGACAGCCTTCAAAACCAACCAACAAACCAATATATATATATATATATGCGTTTTTGTAATAGAAAAAAAATAGATCCTGACAACTGGGAAAAGCTGGCATTGAAGAAAACTGAGTGGAGAATTCATATGGATGATGGCTGTACCAGTTTTGAGAGTGAAATAATTGAGCATGAAAACCTCAAGCGTCAACTTTGAAAGGATACACCTGTCATATTGGAGAGAACATGGAGGGTTGGAAATGTCTGAAATGTGGTCGAATTCTGCTAAGGCTGGATATGTCAATCATAGGAAATCTCATCAGGGATAATTCATGCACACTCCAGGAACAAATAATATATTGTGCAATCTGTAACAAAGTATCTAAGTCAGCTTCTGGTCTTAAGAGACATATGATGGTGCATAAGCATCAATTTTTATCATCTGATCCATCAGATACAATGGAAAGGACGTCCTTCCTATGTCATATTTGCATCAAACTTTGTGGATCTACAGCGGGTTTGATGAGTCATTTGAGGGCTCATGAGAGGAAAGGTACTGTTGGTGGGGTTGTTGGATTGTGAGAGACCGCTGATCTGTAAAGATTATGCTACTGTTGCTATATGCGTTAGTGCGTGTGCAAGATTGTCTGTGTGAAAGAAAACGTGTGTGTGTGTGTGTGTGAATTCGAATATGTGTACCTATGTATGTACGTGTGGGTCTTTGTGTGTGTGCGTGAATGCGAATGTGTATGTATGTATATACGTGTGTGTGTGTGTGTGTGTGTGTGTGTACTATTTTGCTGGTGGTTTTCTTATCCCCCAATCTGTTGATAATCTAACATGGGCCAACGAGAAAATTCTTTAATCTCTTTTGATCCAACTCGAAATCGCTGTTAAGCACTGGGGATTCTTCCACCTCCTCAATTCCTCCTCACCAAAACGTTTTCTTCTTAAAGTGTTTACGTTATTTTATAGGAACTTCATTGCAACCACCTGTCAACATATCAAACCTCGCACGAGTAGGATGTGACACAAGGTCAATTTCGGCAACGCCTTCCATATGCACATGAATATACACATAAATATGCCCATACATATGCACATACACACCTATATGCTTGTAAACTAATAGTAACAAGATATCCATAATATATAATATTTGATTATATATATATATATATATATATATATATATATATATATATATTAGTTTCATTCTTACTGCATATATATAAACGCTAAAGAAACCACAGTTTTTTTTTAAATCTTAAAATCTTAACATTTTGATCATCTCGTCTTATGATTGCAGTAAGCAATAATAGTAACGAGATATCCATAATATATGATATTTGATTATAAAGCTGCTCTGCTATTTTAGCATTGAGCACTTTATAGTCGGTATCAGCCAGACAGTGAGGGAGTCTATCTTCTTTTCACGAGCGCTATATATATATATATATATAATATATATATACTTTGCATACTTTTGAAACTAAATAAAATCCAAATAAAATGATTTGAAACAGAGGGGTATAATCGAAGAATAGAACAGCTTGAAACTAAGCTTTTATTGCTGAATTTTCCTAATTTAACTATTTAGTTAAATTAGGAAGTAAATAATAAAATTGCCGTTATTTCTTTATATTAAATGATTTCTTTAATATTTATCGAGTTTTTTGCTCATATTCATTCAATTAGAAATCAATAATACCAAGCGCTAAACTTTTAATATCAATATGCAAATTAGCTTTCTGTTCACACTGTCTATTTTGTTACATATATAAATACAATTGCATGTTATTAAAATGTAGATAAAGTCAAAAGTATAATAAGGTATAACAATTTTATCAATAACTGAGGTTTAAATAAAAATAAATTCATGGTGAATGTGACGTCAATAACTAAGGGAATTGTGACTTGAGTAGTGATTTAGTTTCGGCTTCAGACAAACAAACACACAATCTCCATTATAATAAGATATATACCAACTCCAGGGCAAAGGGTCAATTCATTAAGCGGATTTTAACAGGTTTGAATTCACAGTTTTCCTTCTAGACTGGTTGCTTAACCAATGTGAAAGTGCCCAGTCTGCCCTACTATTTACGCATAGATGTAGGGAGAATAGTTGGATTCATACCTTTCTCAAGTGTATTAGCACTATGTGAAATGCAAACAGCTCCGTCCAGGTTTTTGACATCGGGTCGACGAATCCATTTCCTACAACTGTAACCATTAGACCACACGCCTTCTATACGAATATATACACGAATACATCTATATCTCCCAACCCATCTTCACCAGTAGGATGTAGGATTTGAACCTCACCACTAGATACAAGTAAGTGTCTTACCCAGAACTCTAAATTGGTAGAAATATTTTCAAGTTATATTTTACGTTAATTTCTTGTATTAAATGATTGGTGTTTGTAATTATATCGAATTGAAGAATAGGCTGGGACAATTATATAGGACTTGACATGACGTAACCATAGATGAGATAGAATACTACCACTCAGAGTGGAACTGGAAGTAATGGCAACAAAGTTATGACGTCACTCCCCCCTATGCTCGAGAACTGATGTACCGGCAGTGGATGCCATTTAGTGTCATACTCGGGATACCCACCAACAAGGTGAGGACTGACTTTTCGAGGACGTATTTAAATTAATCTATATTACTCGGCCGGGCTATATATATATATATATATATATATATATATATATATGTTAGGGTAGT
>CM042172.1:47921529-47941529 GCA_023376005.1 Doryteuthis pealeii
CCCCTCAAGGGGGCGCCTCAGGCGCTGGGCTATAAACCCATCCCTGCCCCTTTAAATCAAGGGGGCAGGTATTGCCTGGGGGTAGCCCCCTGGGACCGACGCTTTAGATAGATAGATAGGTAGATACATGGATTGGTTGGTTGGTTGGTTTGTTTGTTTTATTACATATCAACACTTTTCGGCTATTTAATGCCGAATCAAGACATTTTGATAAACAGCGACCCAGGTGCTTATAGTATCTGCTGTTGCTTAAGGGTTCACCCAATTAAGTATTGAATAAGGTCATCACTGCTTAACTTCCCTGGTCTAGTGGAAACCAGTGCTTTCATCTTGACTTGACCATAAATTAGGTGACTGTATGTATTTTCCCATCCCATTACGGACAGGACGTAGCATATGATCATATTTTAAGCTTAATACAGTTGTTTTCCTTCTCCTAAACTGGTTGCCTTATCAATGCTAAATAACATATTCTGCCCTATTATTTACAAAAGAAAAACAAAAGACTTGGGTTACTTACAGTGCCCGTTGTTTCTTAAGCGTTCACCTAATTTCCTATTTGTAACGAGAGAAATAACTTATCTCGGGGCTCAAAACGAGCACGAACGTGTCTTACGTGCAAAATGAGTGCTCGAAAGGAAAGGGGAAATATGGTCGCCCTAACGTATTAATTTAAAAAATCCAGGAGAATTGTCGAGAGTGGTTATGGCGTATGATAATGTTCTCGAGATCAGCTATGCATAAAACACCACGCGTGATAGGGGAAACGTCGAGACGCTTTTGAACGTGTTATTGCAAATACATTGAATAGATTGGATATTCTTGTCAAACGGAGAGGCTTTGTCGTCAGACTTTAGAATTTGGGAGAGCGAATTCTCGGACCAGTTTGACTTTTGAACAGGCTTATCGTTGTATAATGGGGCGGGGGGGGGGAGGGTTGACCTCCAAAATACAAGATTTGGAGTCCTAAGATCTGGCAAGCGACTGGTGGAGCTACGGACCCTCCTAAAGGAAAGAGTAAAGTAAAAAAAAAAAAAAAAGCAAAGTCATTGGGGTGACCTAAAGTCGGTATCAGCCAATCAGCGAGGGAGTCTATCCCCTTTTCACTAGCGCTAGACCAAGGAGATTGTGTTTGCATCTGAGGTGGAACGCTACACCTACCATCAACTCCTTACTTTAGCGCACAGATCCCTGTGCTACTCATACGCTGAGTTGGCGAGGGCCGGTATCGAACTAGGAACCTTGTGGTTTCTAGCCGAACGCTCTACCGACTAACCCGGTCCTTAAAGGAAAGTGTAGACAGGCTTCAAATGAAGAAAAAATTAACGCTGCAGTAGTAAATGATGATGATGATGATTGTTGTTGATTTATTTCTCTTTTGTCTGTAATTAATTGTCAAATGGATATCATCCAAGGAATTTCTTGTGAGGTATTTACTGAACTTGGTTCTGAAATGACCTTGGATTTTTCATGATTTCTGAAAGTCAGGGTTCGAGTCCACATGAAAGATTGTTCTCATTCCAGTTGGACACATGACGTAACGGATACAAGGGTTGAATTAATACTGTTTTAAGTGACAATCATTTGGATGCTGCAGGTTCAATCTTGACTACAGGCGAAAATAACATAGAATACTTAACATAGCTTAACGTCTGTATCCGGTCATGGTTAATGGAATAAGAACAATCCGAACTGCGATATCATCGTGGTGATTTCAAACTCCAGTCGCGCTAATACGTTCAATTTCGGACTAATACCCGGGAAGGGGGTATAAACTCTTTCATCCCTCGGCTATGGGTTACATAGTACCACTACTGTTCTTCTACAATGTTGGTATTAGGTAAGCCATGAAGACTATTACGTTCAATTTCTAAGTCTGTTCATCTATCTATCAGTATTTCATATATCGCAGCCAGGGGAGTTTCTTTGGCGCAATGGCTAATGTGTTGGACTGCGACATCCCTGTAAGCGCGTTCGAACTCTATTACGTCCAATTTCTCAATAAAGTTTTTTTTCTTCTACTTGATTGCCATAAAAATCATAGCTACATGAATTTTAGTATTTCAATATGGCGTAGATTACTGTAGAGATTTAATTTTCAGTATTAACAATTGTTCTGAAGTAGAATTCCTCTATCGAAAATTAAAATATCATAGTGGACCCCCTATTCAGAATATTTTTGTGTTGACTCCAATAATGCTACATTGAACCCCTCTCCCCAGAACCACTGTATTAAAGAAAGACACTAAACCAAACGAAATCCATTATTATGACATTGCAATATCTTATTCATAACAATGGTGCTGGCTATTTTAATAAGTCTTTCAAAAATGTATCCGTATGAAATATACATTTCCCCCCGGATGAAATATACACTTCCTTCCAGATGAAATATACACTTCTCTCCTTATGAAATATACACTTTAGTCAAGATGATATATTTTATCATTGTTGAGAGTAACATACACTTCACAACTGATGAAATATTCACTTCCCTCTACATGACATATTTTATAATTGTTGAATGAAATACACACTTCACTTCAGATTAAACATACACCTCCCTCCAGATGAAACATACACTTCCCCGAAATATGCACAGATGAAATAAACACTTCCAGACACAGATGAAATATACACTTCCCTCCAGATGAAACATGCACTTCCTCCAGGAAATATGCACTTCCCTCCAGATGAAATATACACTTTCCTCTAGATGATATATTTTATGCTTGTGTGAGGGGAATATATACTTCAATCCAGATGATATATACATTTCCGTCAAGATGACATATTTTATAATTGTTGAATGAAATACACACTTCACTTCAGATTAAATATACACCTCCCTCCAGATGAAACATGCACTTCCCTAGATGAAATATGCACTTCCCTCCAGATGAAATAAACACTTCCCTCCAGATGAAATATACACTTCCCTCCAGATGAAATATACACTTCCCTCCAGATGAAACATGCACTTCCCTCCAGATGAAATATACACTTCCCTCTAGATGATATATTTTATGCTTGTGTGAGGGGAATATATACTTCAATCCAGATGATATATACATTTCCGTCAAGATGACATATTTTATAATTGTTGTATGATATATACACTTTACTTCCTAATGACTTCTGTTTATCTATCTATCTGTCTATCTATCTATTTGTTTATTTACCTATTTATTTATTTCTACTCATTCTGAGAGGGGGGCATTCTTCATTTTAAGAGGTCACTCATTCTTTGGAGTCACTCCTCATTCTAGGGGGTCACTTCTCATTCTTGGGGTTTATTCCGTTACACCGCAACCAGATGCATCCTTACTATAAACAAAAAAGAAGAAGAATTTAATCAAAAATATAATCCACAGATCGGCCTACTTTTCCCCACCTTTTTAATCACGTGATTATCACCCCCCAATTGATCATTTCTCAGTTGAAGAAGACCCGATGCTCTAACCACTGAGCTAGACCAGCGAATTCCAAAGTTTTCTTATCTAGTTGTTTAATTTGTGTCGAATCTTGTCGTTGTCAAGTAGCAATAACCCCGAGTGATATCACCAGTCTCCAAGTTTGGTGGTGGGTGTGACTTGTCACGAGGGAGGGAACGAACGGTGGTGGTGGGGGGATGGAAAATGGATGAGGGTCGGGGGGGTCATGAAGTGTTGATCTTAGCAGAATCAGGAAGAGCACGAGAGAGAGAGAGAGAGAGAGAGAGAGAAGAGAGGAGAGAGAGAGAGAGAGAGGTGAGAAGGAAGAACCCTGATTGTCGTAAAGGCGCACACCTGCGCCATGATGGCCTTAAACGCCGACAGAAATCATTCTTTAGAGATAGAAACAATCTGCACCCCCCCACCCCTCTCAACTCCCGCCCCCCACCCACATGCACACCGCTACGACCTTCATACACATGCAAACACCCCACCACTTCGTCTCTGTCGAACCTTCGAATACCCCCCCCCACAACACACACACACACGGAATTCGCTGCCAGAAATGTTAGCCCGACCAAATTTCCATCATTAATTATTCCGGAGAAAAAAAAAGTTTGGGTCATCATCGCTGATAGAAATTCTTTCTGGGGGCGAGGATCACTTTGCTGTGCTGCACATCGATTTAGATGCTGACACATATCTCAAGCGACAATGCATCATATATATATATATATATGAGAAAAATATATTTAGCTGCAATTTTTTTCTAGAGAAAAGAAAACTTAATGTGTGTGTGTGTGTAAGAAAAGAGAACTTAATGTGTGTGTGTGTGTGTGGCGTGTCCGTGTGTGTTTCTGTGTGTGTGCGTATTTGTTGAGTGTAACTTTCTTGTCCATGCAACCATTGAACACACACACACACACACACACACACACACACACATATATATATATATATATATATATATATATATATATATATACATAGATATCATGTGTATGTTTCTGTGAGCCCAATGACTGCATAGACGAGAAACTGACACCAAACACCTTTAACTATATCAACATATGCTCTATCACCGATATTTATAAATATAACACGCATATTTTATTATTATTATTATTATTATCATTATAATTATAATTATATATATATATATACATACATATATATATTCATATGTCTATTTTGTTGAATATGTATATATTTCTCCCATATAAATATATATATATCTTATTATAATGGAGATTGTGGGTTTGTATGTCTGTAACCGAAACTATATTACAATTCAAGTTACAATTCCCTTTGTTATTTACATCACATTCTCCATGATTTTATTTTTATTTAAACCTCAATTATTAATAAAATTGTTTTACATCATTAATACTGTTGACCATATATACATACTAATAACATGCAATTGTATTTATATATACAACAAAATAGCGGTTTACAGTGTGAATTGAAAGGCTAATTTGCATATTGATCTTAAAAATTTAATTTTATTAAATATATGCTTAGTATTATTGATTTCTAATTGTTTGGCTTTATATTAATGAATATGAGCAAACATCTCGGGGATAAATCTTAAAAGAAATCCATTAACAAGAAGAAATAACTGTAATATTATTCTTTACTTCCCATTTTATCTAAATAGTTAAATTAGGAAAATTTAACAATGAAAGACGGAGTAAGGGAAAATGATGGAAGAGTCAGTTTCAAAGTTGTTCTATTTTTCAATCATACCCCTCTGTTCCAAATCTTTTTTATCTGCATTCTTATTCAGTTCCATTAGCCTTTCTAATTTAATACAATATTTTATTTAGAAAATTTTGCATTATAGCCTATTTCGGGGAGCTTAGATAAAATGTCTAATTCCCCAGCTCATGAGCTGGGAGAATCAGACACTTTGTCTAAGCTCCCCGAAATAGGCTATAAAGCAAAAAGTCTTTTGTTATTTCTTAACTTATAAATTTGCTCAGTAACTCTAACAATAAAGAGCACACATTGAGCTCTCAAACTGCAACATGTTGTTTAAAAAACTCCTATATCATAAGGAAGATTTCTTCTCTGGACTTTTGGATTATTATATATATATATATATATATATATTATATATATATATATGTGTGTGTGTGTGTGTGTGTGTGTGTGTGTGTGTACGTGTGTGTGTGTGTAGTATATTAAGAAAACTGAAAAAGTACAGGTTTAAAAAATTGAGTGGTAAATTCATTAGCCGACGCTGCAGTGTCTCGATCTATTAATTAGATCTTCTTCAGGGAATTTGTTGATATAATTTTTATCACAGAATAACGAGAAAGACTGCGATAGTCCTTGTTTATTCGTCTGTTCAAAATTTGAAGTTTCAAACTTCAAATTTTGAACAGACTGATAAAGAAGGACTATCGCAGTTTTCTCGTTATTCTGTAATAATTCTTTTTTATACCTTATATCAACAAATACCCTGAAAAAGAATCTAATTATAAAATTATTATTTTATTAACGATCTTTCAAGCTTTCTGGCCAACTTTTTTTTACATTTGTATGGAATCCGTAGATTAGTCCACCAAAGTTCATATCCCAAGTACTTTCGGTACTTCTAAATGCCATAATAAGGGTTGATGTGTTTATGTTCCAGTTTTTTTCAAATTAGTAGTAGTGAGAGTAATAGGAGGGGAACTCGTATAAATTATATTAAGTATTTGGGATCTGAACTTTGGTGAGACTAATCTACAGATTCCATCCAAATGTAAAATAAAGTTGGTCAGAGAGCTTGAAAAGATCGTTAATGAAATTGTTTTAACAGGAGACCTACCGTTTGTTCAATTCTACACACACACACACACACACACACACACACACACACACATATATATATATATATATATATATATATATATATATATATATATATATATATATAGGGCTTATATACTGATCATATTAACAGTTATAAATGTATTTCAACTAATACAATTGGCTTCATCAAACAGTTTTTTCACAAGAAGATAGCACAAAAATCCCCCAAACTTGTTTATATTGTTATGATTTTGAAATAGACTCTTAGACACTTCCGTGTTTATATTATCCGAGACATTGTAGGTGTTTATTTAGGGTAAAGAGCGTAGTTAGGGAAGAAAAACAAATTTTAAGAGTCTATTACTTCAAGGTGGCCTAAACCCATATCTGACAAAATTAATGTTGCTGTTTTCCTCATCAGGAATCCTGTAATAACAACAACAGCTATAAAAACAAATAAACAACATTATATATATATATATATATATATATATATATATATTATATATATATATATTATAAATTAAATAAAACAGATGTCTCCTGTTTAACGAGTTCTCCGATCTTTTCAAGATTTCTGGACAACTTTTTTTTAACTTGGATAGAATCCGTGGATTAGTCCACCAAAGTTTTGTCCCAAGTACTTTCGACACTTCGAAGTGCCATCTTCAGGGGTGATGTGTTTGTGTTCCAGTTTTTTCAAGTTAGTAGTAGTGAGAGTAAATAGGAGGGAAACTCATAGAAATTATTCTAAGGGGTATATATATATATATATATATATAAATATATATATTATATATATATATGTGTGTGTGTGTGGTGTGTGTGTGTATGTGTGTGTGTTGTGTGTAAGATTCATTGATGAGTGATGTTTAATAAGCCTATGCTGCAATTTTTCGGTTTGTTTAACAACCTTCGTCACGTCCTTCATTGTTTAAAGAAAAATAAATTATTAATGAACAATAGTCACTTTTGGTGTGTAGCGGCTTTTGTTGATATTCAAATATTTGAAGAAGACGTTATTTAAAACGTCAATGAAACTTGTGTTTTTTGATTTTCTATAAAATTACATATTGTCGGATTTTAATGGAAAAGTTAATATAAATCAGAAATGAGTTAAAAATATGAGGTGTGTCTGAAAAGTAATGAGACTGTTGTTACAAACAATTCATTTAAAATCCAAACAACAAACTAAATTTTTCCCCCTCCAAAGTAGTCCCCCCCTCTTGAATCTAATGCACTTTCCATCCTTCTCTGTCATGCTTCTCTGCCCTGCTGGAAGGATTCTTCTGGTATGTCTCTCAGCTCCATCATTACGGACCTCTTGATGGCCTCAACTGCATCTGCGCAAGTGGCAGACAGGCCAATTTTTGAATTGCAATCTCTGGTGCCGTGACTGTAAATAAACAGTGATGCTTGCTGGAGTTGCTGTTGTCTCTTCTTCCTTCTGGCCCTCTTTTCTATGGCGACTTCTTTCCTCTCTTTTTCACTCCTTTTGTGTGCCTTGTTTGACAAGGAAGCGTCATGCCACTCGGTTTTCTGCACCAACCTCCCATTGTTCCTTAATCTTCCGACCGTTATCATCTTTCAACACCCATTGTTTTCAAAAAATGAAACGTAAATCTTGATTATTTGGTGTCACAACATGAATAAGAAATAAAAACTCCAAATACTAGAAGCTTTATACATCAAACAATACAGACCATCCTTAAACAAAATCAATATATATATATATATATATATATATATATATATATATATATATATATATATAATTGAAATAATCATGACAAGCAAACTCGGCGAATTCTTTCCTCAACTTATTATTATATCATATGCTCCCAAACTCGGTAGAGCTCTTTAGGGATGACTTAAATTATCTTTCACTGCCAGCATATATAAAGCAATGATCGTCTGTAAACAGACTGCGTCTCTCTGATCGTAAAAAATATATAAACAAACGTATGTATTTAATAGTTTAAATGGCCGAAAGGTTAAGAAGTCGGGCAGACAAAAAGTCTGCCGGATTTCGATCCTGGGCATGGGTAGTTGTGTCTGAAGAGGCGTGAAATGGTAAAACACGGTGTCTGTAGATGGCTTATATATATATATATATATATATATATATATATATATATAATATATAAAGATAATAAAGATAAATCTAATGAGTCAGACGAACCTACTAAAAGTTTCGCTTAATGCTCTTCAGGGCTAAGATCTGACTAAAGAGACTAGGAGCAAACGCATTAAATATAGTACTTACCACCGTGATTCAAATAAATCATTTAAATTAGCATAAACTAAAACGACCAATAGAAAAAAAACAAAAAAACAAACTAAGAACACTATTAAATCAATATTTTATTATATATATTTAATTTTTAATATCATTTCATATTTTTAAGCAAATTTGAAACTACTACATTTATTCTAATAAACAACGCTAATTATTACATACAATAAACTAAGAAGACATATCTATTAACATTCTCTAAGGAGCCATGTTTTTTATGAATACAACTATCAAGAACTTCTGATCTTTTATTTAGTAGTTCTCTATTATTAGAAAAGGTGACCATTGCCAGTTTTTCTTCCATACATAACTGGCAATATCTAACCCCAGCTTTATATTTATTGCATTTTTTAATAATTTCCCATTCTAGAATAGGGTCAATACCTTTAGCTTTGATCTTTCATACATAACTAGGCAAAGCAGTATTATATTTATATTTATCATTAGTAATTAAATGAATTGGGCGTGCATATCAGTTTAAATGTAAAGCGTAAACAAATCGAGAAAAAGTTGATCTCTGTATGTACATTTCAGCCTATTAGGCCTCATCAGCAGAGCCATAGACAGGGCAGTGCTTTGTGCGTGATTCGAACCCTACCTAAAAATTGTCGGCCTTCGCCATTCTGGTGAAGCCTGCTAGTGTAATGGTTAGAGTGTCCGCCTGTCAGCCTGACAGGTAGGGTTCGAATGACGCACAAAGCACTGCCCTGTCTATGGCTCTGCTGATGAGGCCTGGTGGGCTGAAATGTACATACAGAGATCGACTTTTTTCTCGATTTGTTTACGCTTTACATTTAAACCGATATGCACGCCCAATTCTTTTAATTATAATTAATTAATTAACAAATTAGGTATGACTTTAAGTAAGCACATAATCTCCTAAAAATTGTCGGCCTTCGCCATTTCAAACACATTATTTTTTCACTTCATATATATATATATATATATATATATATATAAACGCATAAAGGAGCAACAATCAAGGTGTCGCAGAGGTATAAACAGAAATAAAAGTGTATATATAAGCTACACTCATAAAATGTCACACGTATTGAATGTCACACGCATACAACGTGACACACGCATAAAACGTGTCACACGCATATATATACTTAATAGACATAAAAGAAATCGCAATCATATTGGTAGTCACACTGTAAAATGGGTCACATGCATGATATATGTCACATGCTTAACGTCACACACATATATAAAAGGAGTCACACGAATATAGGAAGTCACACGCATAATATATTATATATATATATATATATATATATATATATATATATATATATATGTGTGTGTGTGTGGTGTGTGTGTGTGTGTGTGTGCGTTGAAATAAAAAAATAACGGAAAGAAAATGTTGAATGGATAAAATAGGATTTATTTTATTTTATTAGACTGACACGTGTTTCAGCCAGGAGTCTATCCATGTACATATGTATTCTATCTATTATTGTTTTAAATACAAAATGAAATAACAATAACAATGATAGAAAAAAAAAAAGAAATTTTAAAGTATATAATGAAATAACAGCCTTCGTCGGAGTAAATCCTGATTGTTTTAAATGAAATCGGTTGAAATACGGAGAATTTCCGAGATGTTCGAAAAAGAACTTTTTTGAAATTGCTTGAAGAAAGTGTTCTAACGCGATGGAGAAAACAGTTATGTTGACGTCATTGTCGCATGCAACGGATTTTGAAAAAGAGAGAAGATGTCTGGAGAATACAAGGAACAAAGTCAGGTGGAATTCATAATATATGTAAAGATATATTTATGCGTGTGACTCGTAGAAAATTATAATAATTATACTATATATTATATATATATATATATATATATATATATATATTTGTTGAATTTTTTAAATATAATTGTTTTCCATAATCAACTACCCAGGTTTCAGGTTATTTCACCATCATCAGGTTTTTAAAAATATGCAGAAATTGAAAAATTCAAATATAAAATCGAAAGCATAAAGAGCATCCACAATAATCAAACATTTTTCCTATTATTATTATTATTATTATTATTATTATTATTATTATTATTATTTTCAACTCCATCTGATTATTTTAATAATAATAATAATAACGTAAATCCGTATACATTTTGATAAACAGACCGAAACACATGTGTAAGTGATATCGATTAAAAGTGATATGGATAAAATTCATTTTTATCCATCTACATTTCTTTCTTTACTCATTTTTTCCTCATATTATCGGATTCATTTTCCATTCTTACATATCTATATCTATAATATATATATATTAGTGAATATATTTCTATTTTCTGAAGTATTCTCATAATATGTTGCAGTCGGTTTTTGAAATGTACACTAAGCAAAACAGAAACTGAAATGAGCAAACAAGTCGTTGAGAAAGAGAAACATTACATCGACAAGAAACTACGAGGAAGTTCTTAAAACTTTTTTTTTTCAAAAAGTAAATGAATAAATAAAGAAATAAAAAAAACCCTGAGGTTTTAACCTCCTCTCCTCTCACCACCAACCCACACCTTCGCCAGTTGTAAAAGAAAAAAGAAAAAGAAAAAAGAAAAAAGAAAGAGAAAAAAGAAAGAGAAAAAAAGAAAAGAAAAAGAAAAAGAAAAGGTCTGTGTAACATTTGTTCGTAGATAGATCTTTAGCAGCTGGTCATTTGCAAATTGTGATTATGAGTTTTGGGTTTTACGGCGAGTCTGAAGAGTTGAGGCTCAAACAGATCGCTATCGCTGTCGTAAATCTAATACGTGACATATTTATACAGCAGGTGTTCGCTCATGGGAAGTAGGGGAAAACATAAAACGGGGGGTGGGGGGGGTGGCGGTGAGGTCGGTGGTTGAAGTTGTGCAGCAACCCAGGGGGGGGGAAAGAGAGTCGAAATAGTAGAGAAGAGAAATACATTAGAGACGTGAGCTAGCAATGGAAGAAGAAAGAAGAAGAAAGAGAAGAAGAGCGAGAAGAAGAAGAGAAGAAGAAAGAAGAAGAAAGAAGAGAAAAAAAGAAGAAGAGAAGAAGAAAAAGAGGAAGAAGAGAAGAGAAGAAGAGGAGAGAAGAAGAGAAAAAGAAGAAGAGGAAGAAGAAAAAGAGGGAGCGAGAAGAAAGAAGAAGAAGAAGAAGAGAAGAAGAGAAGAAGAAAAGAAGAAGAAGAGGGAAGAAGAAGAGAGGGGAGAGAAGAAGAGAAGTGAGAAGAAGGGCGAAAAGAAGAAAGAAGAAGAAGAAGAAAGAATACAGAAAGTGAGGGAAGAAGAACAAGAAGAATGAGAAAAGAAGAAGAAGAGCGAAAAGAAGAAGAAGAAGAGAGGGGTGAGAAGAAGACAGAGAGTAAGGGAAGAAGTAAAAGGACGAGAAGAAGAAGAAGAAGAAGAAGAAGAAGAAGAAAGGGGTATGAGAAATGAGGAGAAAACCCAAGCAAGTATCGCTGTGCCGCCTTTGTCTGGGCGCGTTAAATCTCTTTCGTCTTTAAGCTGATGTGTCTTATATTAAACTACTCATTAATGGAGTTTTTATTACGTGAACGGCTTAACTCATTTTCCCAAAAAAACCCCACCAACATCTTCTTTCCTCCCTTCCACCCCCCATCTCTCTCCTCTCTCTCTCTTCGTAAGAACTCTATTTTATTCTCTTTCATCATTTCTCTTATCCCCCTCCCCACTCTCTATGTTTCTCTTTCGCTCTTTTTCCTTCTCTCCCTCTCCCCCCTCTCTCTTCTGTCATATTCCTTATCTTTTTTCCTCATGTCTGTAACACGTGCGTGCATGTTTACATATGTACGGATATCTACAAGTTCAGATACGTCTGGCAGAGAGAGAGAGAGAGAGAGAGAGAGAGGAGAGAGAGAGAGAGAGAGAGAGAGAGAGACGGGAAAGGAAGATAAGAGATAGAGAAGATCGTATTGCGCCAATATTATTTTAGATAGAAAAGCTTTTGCAAATCAACACAACGCACAGATGTGTAGGGATCACACGCATAAAATAAGTCACACTAATAAAATGACACATGTATTGAAGGAGTGGTACGCTTATATAGTTAAACATAAACCGTGTCACACGCATATATATACTAAGACATAAAAGGAGTCACACACATAAAAGGTGTTACACATATATACTTATACACAAGAAGTGTCACACGTATATACAGTTAAACATAACAAAAGTTGTTACACGCATGACAGGTATCACACACATTTAAAGTTAAACATAAAAAGTGTCACACCCATATTAGAAACCACACGTATAGATATAAAAGTAGTGACTGTTTTCAACAAACAGCCTTAAAAGGATAAATGACCCCTTACGATGTTAGTTTGTGTTGTATCGTTGAGATGGTAAAATATACACTGAGAAATATTGTGCTTGAGATATTATTTTACTCAGCAAATTATTGGTGCTAACAGATACTTATTACATAAAAACAAGAAGAAGAACAATTCACAAAGACAAACTTACAAGAATGAGGAGGGTCAAATGTGTGTAGTCAAACGCCGTGGTTTTGTCCGAATATAATTTTCCGTTTCTATCACTGCTACGTCGACTATTATAGGCTATGAGCCAGTCCATCTTGTAGGGGTGTTAACTCCTCTACAACAGTTTGTCATATTTTACAAGCATCAGATGCTATGAAGAGGTTCTCAACAGTTTCACAGTCTAGAAGACGCTTCTAGAAGTCAGGCTAGAATAAACCTTCTATAACTAGGAAATGCGTACGTGAATGAAGTTATAATGGACCCATGTTTGGGCACCTCACGTGGTGTAATGGGTAGCAAGCTAGATTCGAAGACCATTGTTAGTGAGTTCGATTCTCAATGGGCGCCCCATACTTCTGGCCTTGTGCCAGATCTAAGCTAAGCTTAGTAAATAACTATAATGGACCCAAGTTCAAAGTGTAACTTCCTAATTTATCTTGAACTCATATCTACCCAACTCGAACCTTCAGTATACGACCTTCTATCGATAATACCAAATCACTGAATGCAGTTGTATATATATTTAGATGAGGGCGTCCCAACGTGGTGTTATGGTTAGCAAGCTAGTCTCGCAGATCCATTACTACTGAATAGCGAGTTCGATCCTCGCTGGATGCCTCATACTTGCGACCTTGTGTCACATCCTATAGTGTGTCCCATTATGATGTAATTGTGACCAAGCTAATCTTACTAGATTATTACTACTGAATAACGAGTTCGATACTCGCTGGGTGCTCCATACATTGACCTTGTGTCACATCCTATAGTGTGTCCATTATGATGTAATTGTGACCAAGCTAATCTTACTAGATCATTACTACTGAATAACGAGTTCGATCCTCACTGGTGCTCCATACATTTGACCTTATGTCACATCCTATAGTGTGTCCCATTATGATGTAATTGTGACCAAGCTAATCTTACTAGATCATTACTACTGAATAACGAGTTCGATACTCACTGGGTGCTCCATACTTTGACCTTATGTCACATCCTATAGTGTGTCCCATTATGATGTAATTGTGACCAAGCTAATCTTACTAGATCATTACTACTGAATAACGAGTTCGATATCATACTTTGACCTTGTGTCACATCCTATAGTGTGTCCCATTATGATGTAATTGTGACCAAGCTAATCTTACTAGATCTATTACTACTGATAACGAGTTCGATACTCACTGGGTGATTTGACCTTGTGTCACATCCTATAGTGTGTCCCATTATGATGTAATTGTGACCAAGCTAATCTTACTAGATCTATTACTACTGAATAACGAGTTCGATACTCACTGGGTGCTCCATACATTTGACCTTATGCCACATCCTACCTATGGCGAATGGGTTGGGCAAATACAAAGTTTAGTATCTTTTAGTACAGTGATCTGTATTTTGTGTTCCCGTGTTACTATAACACAACAAAATAGGCACACCATAGCGAAAATAGGGCAATTACGATTAAGATGATCTTAAAGAATGAAGTAATTTAAATCTAATATGTAACATTATGACAACTAGCAAATATATGCACCCTCCGTAGGGTGCAGGTATTTAAGTTTTAATGTAATAAAATATTGTATTAAATTAGAAAGGTTAATGAAACTAAATAGAATGCAGATAAAAAGATTTGAAACAGAGGGGAGTATAATCGAAAAATAGAACAACTGAAACTTACTCTTCCATCACTCCCGTCTTTCATTGTTATTTTTTCTAATTTAAGTATTTAGTTATAAGATGAAGTAAAGAATGAAATTACAGTTATTTCTTCTTGTTAATGGATTTCATTTAAGATTCATTGAAGAGATTTTTGCTCATATTCATTAAAATAAAACCAAACATTTAGAAATCAATAATACTAAGCACATATTTATTAAAATTACATTTTTAATATCAATATGCAAATTAGCCCACGCGTTCACACTGTAAACCGCTATTTTGTTGTATATATAAATATAATTGCATGTTGCTAGTATGTAGATATGGTTAACAGTATTAATAATGTAAAACAATTTTATTGATAATTGAGTTTAAAATAAAAATACAATTATGGAAAATGTGATGTCAATAACTAAAGGGAATTGTGACATAAGTAGTAATATAGTTTCGGTTACAGACGGAAAAACACGCAATCTCCATTATAATAAGATAGTGGTCTGTGTTCCTCCTTACCCCAACTATTTTAATTTATCAAATAAAATAATATTAATGATGTCTCTATGAAAATCTGAATTAGATTTGCCTTGAAACAGCCCATGTTATTAGTGCATTTAAAATCCTGCAATGCGTCTTATATATCACTAAGGTGTAGTTAATTTGCATACTGGTTTTAACAAAACCGAGTTTAATGAATAATTACTTGGTGTTATTGATCTCTAATATTATTGTCTTATTCTCCGACATATTAAACTCAATCCAAATGAAGGATTTATATAAAAAACAATTAAAATATAATTAAAGTAAGTGTAATTTTTTAATATGCGCTCTTATTCAATTTAGTTAGTCATTCTAATTTAATATATTTCATTACTTTAAAATCTAAATACTTACACCCAGCGGGTGTATATTTTTGCTAGTACACATAAAATAATACCCTCAACGGAGACCCCATATTTGTGACCTTGTATCACAGCCTACCCATTACGAACGAATTGGGTAAATACATATTTAGTTCGATTGATTGCTATAACTTTTTTGATTGATTGATTCTAACAGTATATGAACTTGTCTAGGATTATTATTAGAACCATCATGAACATCTTAGAAAAGGTCATTGGTTTCTTTGTTTAATGGCATATCAACCATCATAAACTGCTCAGCCACCAGGATTCCGCCCTTAAGCATCACAGGCCGCCACCCCCAGCCAACAGGTAGCTTCATTGGTATTTAATTTATAATCGATGAACAGAAATTACCCTGGAGGCGAATACACATATTCTTTTTAATTTATTTTTTATTTTAGATGAATAATTTTTCAAAAATAAATATATTTATCTATATTAATAACGTGGGTTGGGTGTATCTCTGCCTGTAACCAAAACTATGTCACAGTTTACGTCATAATATTGTCAATAATTGCGTAAGTTAATGAGTATTTAATTTATAATCAAAATCGTTAATACATAGAATAAAAACAAACCAGTGTTATATACACTCAAAATTTGAGTAAGCAATTTTTAAAAATTATTTTTTTTACACTTTCCTTTTTCTTTTCAATAACCAGAAGTTAACTAAAAAGTTAAGTAACTGCGTACTGATGTTTTCATGTGGTTTCTTAAGTGGTTTATTGCACACTGTTATCCGATATTAAGTATTCGGTGCTAAATTTGATTTATACAATTTTACCAATTTTAAAGCCCTTATAGATTTGTGAAGTTTTTTGTTAACAGCTCTTTTTCATTTTACAGGTTGAGAAACACATTTTATAATAAGAGTAATGCTCATAAGAGATCTAAAAGTTACTCCTCATAAATATTTGTCAGAGTCGTTAAAGATTTTGAACTGAGATGATCCAAATTACCATATTTGACGGCAAATAGGACGCACCTTTTTTTTCCAAAATTTAGACTCAAAACATTGCCCTGCGTCTTATACATTGTAGGTGAAGTTTGAGACCTCCCGTAGGTCTAGGCTAATCTTCCCTATTATTTCCTGCTATTGAGATGTTTTGTGTATGCTTATTGCTTGCCTGTACTGCCAAATTGCTTTTATACAGCTATGTTTCTACTTGTGTAATGCACAGCTAGACTGTTTTCAACAATATATGCTTAAATACTCTAAAAACCTTTTTTCCTAAATCTGACCTGCTCGTGCGTCTTATGTGCAGTCAAATACGGTAACATTATTTTGAATAAAAAAGTAAAGGGTTTTTTTTTGGGGGGGGGGTCATTTTCATCTATTATGACCAATATTTTAGTAGCATAAATAAATCTTTTTTTTTTTTTCATTTAACGATTTAATTATTTTTTAAAAAATTTTTAACATTAAAAATTTTATCATTTTTTTTAGGAATATGCGTATTTGATTTATAAATCAAATTTAGCATCAATTAAATTGTATAAATCAAATTTTCTCAGCTAGAGTTGTCGATTTTGGGACTTGACAAATACTTTATCTTTTTACATGATCGAGAGGATTTGCAAATCCTTTGCATCTGGAGGTGTAGAATAGGTGATGGCTTACCCCCGGGCACGAAGTACGTTCATATATGCCTGGTGTTCGTGAGGAATTAAAAACTCAGAAAGAGGAACATCACCACTCCACAGCCATAATATAAGAGACATAATTCCGGAGCCAAGATTAGATTTTTAACGAATGCAAATTTCTCCAAGATCAACAACACAATGAAAGAAAGCAAGAGTTACAGAAAAAGCAAATTGAGGCTATTCATTTTGTCTCTTTGGCTGGTGCAGAAGAGAAGATGTCTTACTTCCGGGAACAAAGTGTGTTTGCATACGCCTGGGCATGAAGGGTTAAAAACTTAGAAAGAGGATCATGGCCACCCAACAGCCCTAATTTAAGAGATTTCAGCCAGGATAATTGACAAGATTCCGAAATCAGCCACACAATAAAAGAAAGCTTCAACAATGTCCTTTAAGTTTTTCTTGACAAAGGCATGAACTCCCCTGTTTTCTTCTCAGTTTTGGGTAAATATTAGGGCAGATTTGTAACCTTTGTACCGACTTGTTTAAGAGAAGATAAATTAAAACCAACCGTACTCTGCTTACAAACATTTCCCGTGTGTCACATCCTTTCCGTATATAAGTTTACTTTTACTTGGCAAATGGCCAGATGTATGAAACAACTAAGTATTTATCTACTTTCATAAAGATCGTATATGGTACAAAAGCGTTTGTATAATGGTAAACTAAACAGACTAGTTTAATGAGGTAGTGCAAGGGTGTATAAGTTTTCAGTTGGGACGCATCTGGTACAAGCTGTAACTTAGCCTCTTTTTGCACGCGTCCTCAAAGATTTCTACATTATTGTTGCAGATTGCTGTGGTGCAAATGTCTTCAGGATCAACTTTGTCTTCTTTCTGCTTCTTTCGTTGATGTCATTTGGAACTTGTTTGCTATTTACAAATGTTCCTCTTATCTTAACGACCGTGTGCAAATGCTCGATTCCTTCAATCTGCTTGTTTGTAAACACTTCAACTCTCGGTGCGTCTATCGACACTATTGACATTTAGCCACAATATTTACTGATGTCACTCGAGCAACAGCAATGTTAATACGACTAGCAAGAATATGTGCCATCCGCCGGGCGTAAGTATCTAAGTTTTAGTGTAATGAAATCTATTAAACTATAAAGACTAACGCAATTAAATAAGAACGCATATAAAAAGTTTACACTTATTTTAATTATATTTTAATTGGTTTCTATATAAAATCATTCACAGGATTGATTTTAATACGTTGGAGAATAAAACAATAATATTAGAGATCAATAACACCAAGTAATTATTTATTAAAACCGGTTTTGTTGATATCAGTATGCAAATTAACTACACTATATAATATGTAAATATTTTATTTCTTAGTGATATATAAGACACATTGCAGGATTTTAAACGCACTAATAACATTGGATGTTTTGAGGCAAATCTCACTCAGATTTTCATAGATACCTCGTGAATAAACAAGATTTATTCTCTGTATTAATATTAATGATTTCGACTATAAATTAAATACGTATTGTTAAAGTTACGCAATTACTGAGGGTATTGTGACAATCAGTGACGAAAAAGAGAGATATTTTCGATTATTTCTTTCAAACAAAAAAATAAAAGAAGAAAAACGAAAAAAGAAAAATTTAAAGGACATTATTACACTTTTAATTTATATTTTAATTACATTTTGCGAAGTCTGCATTGTTTAAAATTTCGATTTTAGCAAAAATCATTAGCTGCAGGATTGAGTTATTTTTACCAATGGGGTCCAAATACTGCAACACGACGCAATGAATGACTGCATCACAAGGGGAAGCATGTTGAATAATAAACCTCACTTGGTAACATTCCATAATAGTATATTGGTGAGCCTACGAACTTTTCAGCCCAGCCTCGTACATTCAAGGGTAAATTTTGGTTATTCTATGTAAAAAAAAATGAATAAAAGAATAGGACAGATATGGTGGGAAAATATAAGGAATTTACATTCTATTTATTTATCTATCGTTTAACTCTTACAGACCTCCATACAAAAATTATTATCCATTATGATAAATAAAAATTTAAAAAAAATTAAAATCTTATATTTTGCTGTGGCTGATAATTTTTGTATGGATGTCTTTAACTGTTACAATATACCCCTTAAGGGTAATAATTCTTTTGATAATTAAATGCTTGACATTTTTTTTTACTAAGCTTCAAAGCAATTGTCTGTTTCCATTTCTTTAGTCCTTAAATTTTTTTTCTTTCTTTCCTAATTTCTTTCTTTTTGCAAGAAATACATTAATTTTTTTTTTAGTTTAATTCGGACGTTTTACCGTTTAGGGGGCATAACACCCAAATCTAAGACTGAAAATGCATAAATAATTATTACGCTTTTGATCTCTATTCATAATAAATGAGTCATAGCCAATAGATTGTCAAAATATGTAAACAAAATACAAAAAAAGAGTAACCAATTAACGACAACAGTTTACGTTATAAAAGATGAAAGGAAGCTGGGATTTTTTTTCGAAAGAAAGATTTTGGATTATTTCTTTCTAGCAAAAAAAAAAAAAAAAAAAAAAAGAAAAGAAAAGAAAAAAAGATAAGAAAATTCAAGACGGACATTTTTACAATTTTCATTCATATTTTAAATATATTTTGTTCCCATCCATTTTGTTTTGTGGCATATCAACCTCAGTGGGTCATTTAATGCTGATAAAGTTTTGAAATAAACAATTCTTAATGGATAATACAATTTTTTTATAAATACATTTTTCTATTTAACCCATAGATGGGACTCTAACAGGTACTACCACTCCGGGTCAGAGTGAACCAGGGAGCA
>CM042172.1:47946529-47969029 GCA_023376005.1 Doryteuthis pealeii
AAATGATTTGCAACAAAAACATTTTTGACAAAACAGTGTTAAATATATAATTACTTGGTGTTATTGATTTCTAAAATTATTGTTTTAAACACACTAAAAGGAATGCTATATATAATTTTATATTGCAATCAATTAGGATAATTTAAAAGTAATCTTTTTTGCGTTCTCTCTTTTAATTTCATTAGTCTAATTCGATATGATTTTTAATTATATTGAAACTTAAATACTTGTGTCCGGATGGTGTATATTTTAACTAGTAATCATGAGATATTCCGAAACACCACTTTACACCATTATCTTCTGATCGGGATAAAAATGTGTGAGTTGGTTAGATGCAAGTACGGTGGTACCTTGACTAACGAGTTTGATTTGTCCCGCTCGTTGCACAATTTTCTTCGTATATAAAATCAATTTACCCTTTGAAATAAACTGAAATGCCATTAATCGTCTTTTTGATTAAGAAAAAAATAGCACTGTATTGTATAAAAAAACACAACAAGATGGAATGTAATTAACTATATGTTGTAATATGTTTTAATGCTTATTTTTTAAGATAATATTTTTCTTCGGTTTTTCTCTGAATGTTTGAGATGAGGCTTGATCATTAGTATTATCTGCGTAATTCGGACTATTGTCCTCATCTTCATCAAATTGGACACATGGCCCAGTGGATAAAGGAGTTAGGTTAAGACAGTTCTAAGTGACAGTTTTCTCTGGACTGTAGGTTCAATCCTGGTCAAGGGCAGCAGTAACATACTTGATACAGCTTAACGTCTCTACCCCAACTATGGTTAGCGGAATGAGAACAGTATTCTCAATACGTGAATTGAATAAAGGGTTAGGTTCAAAGTTCCGTGATGGCTCCCGATTACAAGAAGGTTCCCGAGTTCGAAAAGAAGGTTCCCGAGTCCGACAAGAAATACCTGAAGAAGGCGGAGGGCATATCAACCGAAACGTTGTACAGATAACAAGGAATATGATGACAATAGTCCGAATAACGCAGATAATGCTAATTTTTCTTCGGCGTAATAAATTTCGGAAAGTGAAATTTTTTAGGGAACTAACAGAAGCTTATCACTGTATTTCAAAAATATTCTCAAATTTGACTGTCGTGATGTAATGGTTAGAAAGCTGGTTTATAAGACTATTGGTAGTGAGTTCGATTCTCACTGGGTGTCCCACACTTCCAGTATTGTGCAACAACTAATCTAAGATTAACTACATGCAAACACAAATGAAAGCATCCGTAGACCAATGGTTATCGCCGTAGAAAATACACACGGCGACACAAGTTCAAATACTGGACGTTGTTAATTACATTTGCTATAACGCTAATCCCACTGGAAAAGGTATGAATCAAACTATTCTCCCTCTAGCTATGGGTAAACAGTAGGGTTAGCTTTACTCTTTAACCTTGGTATTGCAACCGGTCCAGAAGAAGGAAAACTCTGAATTCAAACCAGTCTGCTTAAAAACAGACCTTGTGTCACATCCTACTAGTGCGGAGGCCTTGGATAAATACATACATGCAAGCATACATTCATTTTTTAAGAGACTCACGAGTAACAACAAACATAAACAATAACAATGTACGCGCACACACATGCATACACACATGCCGTTTATTTAAATCACTAATTACACTGGCCAGCATTTTTTTAAATTCCCAAATGTCAAATGTTCATCAAGTGATATAGGATCACTATTTTATGTAGAATTCAAAAATACCATTCATTGTGTTTGCTCAGGTCTGGTTTTTAAGACATACTTGAATAGTTCACTAGTTGTACATAATAATAACACTTAATCAAAATCCTGCGGACTCTAATTATCACAAATAGATAGCGTTATAATACTGTTCTATACGTTTAAAGTGAGAGCTTGTATCTTTAAAAATTAATCTGATTAGAAAAAATGAGTATGATTTTTGGATTCAGCGTAAAAACTGTCTTAAAATCAGCTATTATGTATTGGACGTTGAAAACATCGCAGTCCAGTGTTATTAATTCCAATATTGTACGTCCAGCACAACGTTTGGTTAAGACACTAACACATAGCGCTAAAACCCTTGGGAACGGTATGAATCCAATTACCCTTCCTCCAGCCATGGGGCAGACTGGGCTCTTTGAGTTTGTTTCGGCAACCAGTCTAGGAGAAGGAAAACTCAAAATAGGCTCAGTCCTAAATAATGATCTATCTCACTATTTATTTTTATTTTTATTTATTTATTTTTTTGTAAAAAAACAGTGGTGTTACTATTTAACCTATAACTGGGTGGATAAGTGGATTCACACATTTCCCAAGGGTATTACTTCGAAAGTAAATGTGATAGTGTGACTGGAGTTTGAACTCGCTTACTACAATGTCAGTGCTGATTTTATGCACAATTAATGCTGCATCTATTGGGTGCAGCCACTTAGAGTATAGGTGCAGTTATATGTGCATTTCGTGCACATAGTTCAAACACTCTAAATAATGTCATGGAAACCTGTTACTCAGACTCCAGTTAAAGATCATCAGCTTCCGCTGGTGTACACATCTCGTAGCGACTGAAATATCCGTTTATATGCATTCTGGACGTGGCAATTATCTCATTTAGCGCTAATACCCTTAGGAAAGGTATGAATCCTACTCTCCCTCCAGCTATGGGTAAATAGTAGGGCAGACTGGGCTCTTTAACCTTGGTTAAGCAACCGGTATAGGAGAAGGAAAACTCTGAATTCAAACCTGTTGTACTCCGCTTAAGAAATTGACCTTGTGTCGCATCCTGCTCGTGCGGAGGGGTTGGTAAATATATATATGCATTTACTTAAGAGGCTAATGCAAAAGACTTTCAACAAATGAACATGAAGATGAATTATATAATTATTTTATACAAGTGGTTATTGTAGACATTTTCACATGTACTATTTTCGTTCATATCCAATCACTTAGGATACGAATGATGAAGACACTCAAAAAATGGGAAACAAGGGAAATTGAAGATGGATTACAACATCATCCTATACTGTGAACTTTCCAGGAGTGATGACTGATAGGAAAGAGTAGCGAGAGAAACTGTTATATATATATATATATATATATATATATATATATTTGGAAGAATATGTGCTTAATTGAAGTCGAACCTAATTTTTTAAGTTAATTAATTAATAATTTATTAATTAGGTGGGATTACCTATTTAAAGGCTAAGGCTAAACAAATCGAGAAAAATCAATCTCTGTATGTACATTTCGGCCTATTAGGCCTCATCAGCAGAGCTATAGATACGAAGCCCCGTGTGCGATTCGAAACCTGACTGTCAAGCTGACAGGCAAGCATCTTACCCCCACACCAAACGGACTTAGCTAGATTTCTTCGTTTTGTTTGGGAGTAGGTATTTATATTCCTCTTAAGTGACCTCTACACGACATTATGAGAAGTAAACAAACAGACAGTCAGGTTTCGAATCGCACACGGGGTGGTCTCCGTATCTATAGCTCTGCTGATGAGGCCTAATAGGCCAAAATGTACATACAAAGATTGATTTTTCTCGATTTGTTTAGCCTTACATTTAAATAGGTAATCCCGCCTCATTAATTAATTATTAATTAATTGACTTTCAAAATTAGGTTCGACTTCAATTAAGCACATATTCTCCCAAAAATTGTCAGCTAAAAAAGCCATATCAAAACACATCGTCTGTTTGTTTACTTCTCATATATATATATATATATATATATATATATATATATATATATATATGACTTCAGCCCTATACGTAGGACAAGAGAGTGGTACATGGGAAGATAGGAATATGACCCTAAGTACACGATAAATTTTCCGAAAGAAAGAGCATATTTATTTAGGCTTTTATTCCAGAAACAAGCATACGCACACCATCACACACACAATCACACACACATACGCATACACACCTATATATATATATATATATATATATATATATATATATATATATGTGTGTGTGTGTGTGTGTTTGTTTCATGTTCTTTAACGCAACAAAAACGACTTTTTTTATTAGAGTAATTGTTGGCAGCCTTCCATCTACTTAAGACGATGACGTAGTGTCAATTTTTTTCCAGTGGAACTGTGTAATCTGGGCGGTTTGAAATGTAGGATGAGTTGTTGCCCAAGCAGCGAATCCCCCCTCTCCACTCTGTCACCGAGATCCAAAGGAAAGGTCAGAAACCAATGCAGTTTGGCAGCGGTAGTGTCGCAGGAGTTGCTGGGTAGCATTGAGGTTCAGCATCACACTACCTTTAGGACTTTTGTTCTATTCATGCTTAATGGGTATTCAAATTTATTTAAATTCAATTTCATAACAGATTTTTAAGCCATAAATTGGATACTAACAGGTACTACTACTACGGGCCAGTATAAATCGGGGAGTAATGACGATGAAGGGTTAATCTACTCTCCCCAGAGCTCCAAGATTGAAACTTCACCATTAGATGCAGTTTAACGCCAACTGGTTTACTGGTCATCTATATATATATATATATATATATATATTAGCATAAAGATACACGGTAATAACCTACTCGAGTTTCACCATAAGGGTCTTCAGGGTTAAATCCACTGGATTAATCAAGATATTGATTAATGGCAGACGATTACACATGTTATTACCGTGTACCTTTATGTTAATAAATTTGCTCTACTAACGTATTGAGCACTTTGTATTTGATATATCGCTGCCTTATCATTGTGAAACTTCAATCAACTAACCACTGTGACCATTTTCACCGGTAAGTCACTTTTTTCCACAAATACCATATATATATATATATATATATATATATATATATATAAGTTTAAAATCGAATGGTTTAAAATTACTGACAATAGTTTCTCGCAGTAGCGTGAATCTTCAGGGTATTTTTCGTCCTAGCATCCGTCTGTATTTTATAACTGGGTTGTGCCCATTTTCAATACAGTGGGTGTGCTACATACTCGCCTTCACCCCCTTTGTAACACCGGAACTTACTAGGCAGAGTCTATGCTTGTTTTTGTGCCTACATTTATTAGTTAACTCTGATCGCGAGTCACTGAATTCTGATATTTTTAGTTTTTCTTGCTGGCACTGTATGCACACGTTATCATTTCCTTTGTGTGATGATGCTTTCTTAATAATCCTCCACTCCACGTCTGGATCACTCTTATGCTTTTCTTTCAATGCACACACATGTTTTGCAAGGGTTGTCGTTTCGCTGTATTTTTTGTCCCTGAATGATAACCTGTCTTGTGCTATTCTGTTTTTTATAGGTTGCTGTGTAGCTCCTATATATAGATTTTAGTTTTTGTTGTACCTGCAAGAAAAAACTAAAACTAGCAGAATTTTAAACTATTCTGTGTTTAGTCTAAGGCTATTTGGGAAGATGAATAGTGTCATAAAGTCACCATCACTAATGACCACCACAAACACCATGATGGGAACTCGATGTTTGCTTTTCACCACTAAGGGTTGTTCAGTGAGTTCGCCATCTGATCCTGGCAGAAACTTTTCTCATCTGTAAAAAAGCAAAACATATATGTATCAAGAAAAGAAGGAGAAAGAGGTCTCGCCAGCATTGAAGATTGTGTAGATCCGACAATTCAAGCACTCGATGAATATACTAAAACGAGCAAAGAAAAACTAATAGCAGCAGCCAAAAAAACAAAACAAATGGACGAGCACAAATATAACAAAAACAAGAAAGCAAAAATGGGAAGAAAAACAGCTATATGGACACTTCAAGCGAAACACAGGAAAGATCGCACATCAGAAGACAGAGACATGGCTAAGAAAGGGAAACCTCAAGAGAGAAACATAACCTCTTATAATTGCAGCACAAGACAATGCCATAAAGACAAATTATATAAAAGCAAAAATAGATAAGATACAACAGAATAGCGAGTGTAGATTGTTCAAAAGCTTTGAAGCACAATCTTTCCTCTTGAACTTTTTGGCCTGTGATAAAAGTCTCATGTTATATTAGAAATATTGAATGTATCCTGGTGGATAAGAAACTCAAACACTACCTTGTCCTTAGCTGTGGGCCTGATTGACTTGCTGGGTTCGTTTTCTGCTACCATTTGATTTCATGTTCATCTAAACAGGGAAATCATCAGGCACGAAAAGAAAGATTTTGAGAAATTGAAAAAAGTCGAAAAAAATGGACAAAAAAAAAATAACAGTATGCACGGGCGATTTGGTCATTTTCATATGGAATTATGTGAATGTGTAAGCGCGAATGCGTCTAGTGTGTGTATACGATAACACACACGCACACATAATTACGTACATAACGCCTAATAATATAAATATATACGTATATATATGCTTACAAATGTTTTGCGCAGGTTATGTGTATATGCTGACGTATGAGATTCTATGTGTGATTATTTGTGTGTGTGTATGTATGTGTGTGTGTATATATATGTGTGTGTGTGTGTGTGTTGCTACGCGCATGTGTATGTTAATATGTGGCAGGTCTGAAATTGTCTTGTAGTTACATATCGATATGTAGCCAATACATCGGGAATATATGTTTTGTTATTTATGTTGTTGGTTTGACCGTGAAAAATATTGTATTAGGATCGTAGTGATGATTCATTATTTAACATTTCTCAAAATCTTTCTTTTCCCGCCTAATGATTGCTCTGTTTAGACGAGCATAAAACCAAATAGTAGCAGATAAGCATCGATTTATATATATATATATATATATTTTTTTTTAGCAAAATAGTAGCAGATAAGTATCGATATTATATATATATATATATATATATATATATATATATATATATATATATTTATTTAAAAAAAATACATCAGCCCTGATGATGGCACTTCGAAGTGCCGAAAGTACTCGGGAACTGAACTTTGGTGGACTTATCCACCAATTCCGCCCAAACATTAAAAAGTTGGCCAGAAAATTAGAAAAGATAAAAAATAAAATTGTTAAACAGGAGATATGCCTTTTGTTTAATTCTACCTGTATAAATGAAAGAATGCTGCCCAAATACACAACACACACACACACACACACACACACACACACACACACACATATATATATATATATATATATATAAATAACTTTTTGAAGCTCATCGTTGTATTCTTTGAACTTTTGAACTTTATTTTATTTTATTTTATTTTTTTATCAAGCAATGGCAATACTCGAACACGAGTTTGCTGCCATCACACACACACACACACACACACACACACACACATATATATATATATATATATATATATATATATATATATATATATATATATTGCTGTCTGAGAGTCCATGGTGGGAAACTTTGTTGTGTATATTACAGGCATGTGTCCTTTGTGTAAAAATTGTGTTGGATGACAAAATTAAATAGATAAAAAACACTTATTCAACATAACTTTTTTCGTTAAAGGACAGAGGTATATGCAAAATATTTAGAGTGTAAGATGAGAAATAAGAAAATACTCTCGATTTTGAATGTTTTATGATTTGTCTTTTTTTTCTTGTTACATTTCCATGCTTATAATATAAACAAAAACACCCCACCATCCATCACACACACACACACACACAGACACACACACACACACACATATAAATATATATATATATATATATATATATATATGTGTGTGTGTGTGTGTGTGTGTGTTTTGCATTTCACTTAGCGTTAATACCCTTGGGAAAGGTATGAATCCTACTCTCCCTCCAGCTATAGATAAATAGTATGGCACACTGGGCTCTTTAACCATGGTTAGGCAATCGGTCTAGAAGGAAAACTCTGAATTCAAACCTGTTGAACTCCGCTTAAGAAATTGACCTTGTGTTACATCCTGCTCATGCGAAGGGGTTGGTATATATATATATATATATATATATATTAACATAATGCACATCGAGCTATAATTACTCGTACAAAGCGACAGTCGAACCTTCACAAAGTTAATGGTGTGCATATCCACCGGTTGTGAGATAGGTATTAGCAGTTTTTTTTAAATGTTTGAAAGCAAGATGTTTGAAGGGATGTAGGCAATTCAATAGAAAGAAAGACTGAAAGGAAGAAAGACCGAAAGAAAGAAATGAAGAAAGAAAGAAAAAACAAACAAAGAAAAAAGACAGAGAAAGAAAGAAAAAGAAAAGAATGAAAGAAAAGAATAAAGAAAGAAAAAGGACGAAGAAAGAAAGAAAAAAAGGAAGAAAGAAAGAAAGAAAGGAAGAAAGAAAGAAAGAAAAGAAGAAATAAGAAAGAAAAGAAAGAAAAAAGAAAGAAGAAAACAAAGAAGGAAGAAAGAGAGAAAAGAACAAAGAAGGAAAAAAAAGGAAAGAATTTAAGAAAGAGAGAAGAAAGAAAGAAAAAAGGAGAAAGTGAAAAAAACGGATAAAGAAAAAAAGGGGGAAAAAAAGAAAGAAAAGAAAGTAAGAAAAAAGAACGAAAGAAAAATAGAAGTTTCTTTTTTGAAAAAAGCAATTTGACTGGGTGGCCGGTAAAGATTCCTGATTTCACGCTTATCTTGCCTGTGCATCAACAAGACAAGTCCCCCGCCCCCTAATACGCACCCCCCAATAACATACACGTCCTTTCCCTAAGTCTTGCACACGTGACACGATCCTTTGGGCGTCTGGGGGCCAGCCTTTTCGGTAGGATGAGGGAAATGACAAAATGATTTGGCGTATCGAGCCATGTGTCCCCCCCCCCAGTCTTCGAGTCTTTCTGGCTCAAAAAGGAACGCTCTGACAGCGCCTGTAACGTTTATTTAATAATACTGTTAGCGTTTTGCTTTCGTGGGGGGGGTGTGGGGTGTGGGGTGTGGGGGGTGTGGGGGGGGGGCTTGTTGGCTGGCCGACACCAACTGACTACTGCACAGCTGTTACTGTAAGTAAGTAGTCCAGGTTTTAAAAAGAACGCAGTAAGGCCAACACAAAACTGAAATTTCTAGACCTTATTTTTCCGATGCAGGTATCATTGGAGAACGAGAAATATTTTCATAAAAGCAGAGAGTTCCGCACGTTTGCCAAAACTTTTTGTTGCCCAATGATACTTGCATCGGAAAAATTAGTTCTTAAAAAATGTCGGCTACGGGTTACTCTTACCGCGCATTTTACTGCAGCTCAAGGGTTTTATCTTTTTTTTTGTGCCGAATAGAGAAAGGTCAATAAAGTCGTCGGGGTGGCCTAAAGTCGGTATCAGTCAATCAGCGAGGGAGTCTATCCTCTTTTCACTAGCGCTAGACCAAGGAGATTGCTTTTGCGTCTGGGGTGGAGCGCCCCACCTACCATCAGCTCTTTTACTGCACAGATCCCTGTGCTACTCATACGCTGAGTTGGCGAGGGCCGTTATCGAACTAGGAACCATGTGGTTTCTAGCCGAACGCTCTACCGACTGAGATGAGTAAGAAGATCTAATTTCATTGAGAAATGGCCGATTTAAATTCTAATGTAAAAGTTTTCAAAATAAAACTGTTTTAAGTGGAATTATATTATTCATTATACTTATATTATCTATATCAATGGTTCTCAACCCTTTTTTAGCCCATAGACATCTTTCCCTCTTAGTTATCATAGTTATTCCTCAGAAAAAAAGCTCCTTATATTTTTCACTAATAAAAAAAAGTAAAGAAATTGTATGAAAAATTAAAGAAATAGTAAATGATTGTGTTTCATTTTGAAGGAAAATTAATTTATTGCAAATAAACATATTTAACAATTAAATTCTGCTCAGCGAGATTCAGTTCCATCGATGTCAATATTAATCGAAGATCACCCATTTTCACAATGTCGAGTCAATTACAAATCTTTGAAAAGAAATGAAAAACGTGACTAAATTTTGATTCAGCAACGTAAAATGATGAAAAATCTATGCAGCGCTTTCAGTGACTCAGAGGAGTGGCTACTTTTTAGCAGTGTCTTTTGTTTTCCATAGATTAGGCATTCAATAATTATATTATGAATTAAATATTTCATCAATTTGTAATTCAATTAGAAATTCAATTCTCAGTAATAACAATTGTTCTGAAATAGAATTGTTCTATGGACCACTAAAATATCACGGTGGAACCCCCAATTCGATATCTTTTGCGCAGATCTCCATTAATCTCCCTGGCGTAGCGTCAGCGAAAAGGGGGATAAACTCTCTCTCTCTCTCTCTCTCTCTCTCTCTCTCTCTGTTCAGCTGATACCGACAATAGGACACTCCACTGACTTCTAGTATTTGGAATAAGCCATTCATTGTTTGATTCTATACGGTATGTAACAATAAAACAGCAGGAACGACACTCCATTGGCGAGATTTTAATTAAAGCAATGCACTTGAAATCATTTAGTAAAGCAAGAATAAGGCTACTTCCAGTCAAGTTTGCAATTGAATGGTAATTTTAAAGAGTCTATGGTGAACATCATTTTATCAATCCTCCAAATTCTTGATATAATGGAGATACGCCAGTTTACCTCAGTCGATAGAGAATCCGCCATGGAGCAACAAGTTTCCTGGTTCGATACCAACTCACCAAGTTAATGCATGAATAGCACAGCTTGGATCTCTGTGGTAAAGTGGAGAGCTGATAATATATGTAGCACCCACCTCGGGTGCAAAAATAATCGCTAGGGAAAAGGGGATAGACTCCCTTGCTATTCTGAAAATAGGCGACTCCGCCGACTTTACTTTTTACTGTTAATTAGAACGCTTAAGATTTGTCCCGTAATCTGCTTTGGTCGGGGGTGGGGGTGGGGGGTGGATAGCAATTGGTTTAAATTAGTTTACCTTCTCCAAGATTGGTTTCCATACTAAAGTTAGAAAGGTCAATCCGTCCTTCTATTTAGCTGAGGGATAGTTGGATTCCCAAAAGTATGTGCTACATAAAAAATAAAACAACCATCTTCAGGATTTGAACTTGAGTAGCAGAGTCCACTTCCTTCGACGATAGCTGCCACACTATAAGCACATCTGTAGAACCCAGAACTATACCTTAGATAAAAGCACCAACATCATTATGGACCACTGTTACCAAAGAAACTTACTGGGTCCACGGCTCGTCTCGTAAAAGTTTAAAAGTATAAAAGTATATTTCGATGTCTTTTTTTTTTTTTTACTGAAGAGACGGTTGAATTATTTTGTAAACAAACAAAAAATTAAGACATTATTTCAATTTCAGAATTATTTAATCTTAGATATTATAATTTTAGAAGAAGATGGATTCAACCGAACATGGTTACTGACAGCTACCGTATTTGATGGCATATAAGACATACCCCTATTTCAGCAGGTGAGATTCAGGAAAAAAATGTTTTTAGTGTATTTACGCATATATTGTTGAAAACAGTCTAGCTGTGTATTACACAAGCATTATTTGTAATCCTTGGCATTTCAGTCTTGGCAAGTCACAGGAGGCGCTGTAAATTCAGGGATCCCCATAAGTTATAGCATCTCGTGTGATTGTAAAGTCCAATGGGATTCTTATTAGTAGTTTCACTTCATCTACGATGTATAAGAGGCAGGGCAATTTTTCGAGCCAATAATTTTGGAAAAAAAGTGCGTCCAATATGCTGTCAAACACGGTACTTACTTATGTGATCTTTGTCTAAATATCTTATAGGCGTGAAACTGTCAGTAATTAGATGCAATCGACCATATCCACGCTACCTTAACTTACATATAAATGATCTATCAATGATATTGAGCACTGTTTACCAACCTCTCCGCACGAGTAAGATGTGATACAAGATCCAATCCTTAATCGGAATTTATAAAGCTTGAATTCCGTGTTTTCCTTTTCCTAGACCGGTTGCCATGCCACAGTTAAAGAACCCAGTATTCCAAACTATTTACCAGCTGAAAGGAGAATAGTTTAATGCATACCTTTCCCAAGTGTATTAGCGCAATGTGAAATGCAAACAATCTTGTCAAGAGTTTGAACTCGCGTCGCCGAATCAATTTCCTACGAATATAACCATTACACCACGCGCTTGCGCATAAGGATAGAGTGGATAACATATAATACTAGCAGGACCTGCGTATATACCACAGTATGATAATTTAATTATTACAACGTTTGATATGTTTACTTAAGAGTTGTTGCATATGAGTTCAATATGGGAAAAGTATAATAATCTTGATTTAACTATCTACCCCCGCTCTGTCTCTCTCTCTCTGTCTCTCTCTCTCTTTTCTTTATCATTATGGCTTCCGGATGCTCACCTCCTCTCTCTATCTTTCACCTACTCTCTTTCTTTCTTTCTTCCTAATATTATTTTTCTGTGTAGCAAGTCTTTTTTCTCATTCTTTATAATAAAAATGGATTTGTCCATTATTTATCTGAGGCACTCATAAAAAATAAGAATTCGTCGAATTTAGATTTTTGCATTTCCTCTTGGACGATTTGGACGGTCTGATTTTTAACCAGAGGGTATTGCAAGATGATAATGGTCGGAAGATTAAAGAATAAGTGTATTAATACATAAATATAATATCTAAGATTAGAATAAGCAACTTTCTTGTATTATTTCCAAAAGGGATCAAAACATCCTATGATCCAGGAAGAACAGGAATAACATTTTATAAACAAAAGTTCTCAGCATTATTTAATGATAAAGATTTTTGCACCCTCACACACACACACACACACACACACACACACACAATATATATATATATATATATATATATATATATACATATTATTTATATATATATATATATATATATATATATATATATATATATAGATACACTCACAGTGCAGAAAGATTAGCAGTGTAGAGATACCCTACCTCGCCAGGTAGATATCAATACAGCAACACCAAAAAGTGTTCTATCTATACATATATAAAGGTCACTTGGTGTGTATGTATGTATGTATGTATGCATGTATGTCATCCAGCAGGACGAAAAACAAAACCTGTCAAAGGGCGGATGAAGCCTTTCGCTCAACGGCCATCTAGCAAATAACATACGCGGGGACGTAGAAATACTTGGATTGGTATCCAGGCGCGTAGGAAAACCACCGAGAGAGATGCATTCCTCAGCCTTGTCAAGGCAAGTGTCTAGGAGGAGGAAAACTCCAAAATTTAACCTGCGGCGGCTGCTGCAGCCAATGATGTTGACTTGTTCTTCTTTTTGGCTCAAATGTGGCAGTCACTTAGAGAGTGGGATTGGTTCTGTGCAACGCGAGTTTGCTGCCATCATATCATGTATGTCAAGAGGAAACAACAAAAGTAAAACTATTAACAACAGAGTAAATATATATACACATGAAATATTTATGCAAAAACAAAGATTTGATTTATATTCAAAGATATTTAGAAATTAAAATATACATAGAAATAGCATTGAAATTAAAATATACATAGAAATAGCATTGAAATTGAAATATACATAGAAATAGCATTGAAATTAAAATATACATAGAAATAGCATTGCAATTCTTCTTAAAACCATCCAGCATTAGTAAATCTCAAAAGTAAACAAATCAATAGACAAGAACTCCCCCCCTCTACATATGTGACACTGGGTAGCCGCTTCTAGTTTTTCTATAAAGCAAAGTTTTTTGTTTTTATTTCTCAGTTTACATTTTATCAATATCTATGTATGTAAAAGGAATTTTGGTATGTACGTGTCGACTTATAACTTACAAACGAGAGGTGATTCAGATTTTAAATCTCGCATACTACTTGATATGCTTATATCTAAGAAACATACACAATTTGTGTTTCGATTTTTAACAAAAAAATTTAAAAATAAAGTATACAAACCCGCTACCCCCAACCTACTCCCGTCGACATGAGTTTAATTTTGAACTTCCAGACATACCCAGCTTATTTGCGGTTAGTCGAACAGTCAGCCGACGATCGCTACGCACTAAATACCTGACGTGCTCAATGTTAGCCTCAGTCCTGGTCGTTGAAAGCCTTCCACTCCTGGGGCCGTCTTCCACAACCCTACTAGATTATAAAATTAATAATATAATATAATATATAATATAACATGGGTTGACATGCCGTCAAAATCAATCAATCAATCAAATTAGTGATTCTGATAAATACTATAAAAATCAGTTGCAAATTTAAATTTGAACATAGATATAAAGTTTGGTCTCAAAGGGGTTAATGGCAATCTATTTATTTTGCTTTTTGTTTGTTAAAAAGAAAAGAAATAAAATAAGCTATACAATATAATACTTGTGTTCCTTAATCATACGACTGTTATCATCTTGCAACCCCTTCTGGTTAAAAATGAGACCATCAAAATGATACAATATGAAATGCAAAAATGTAAATCATGTTTATCATATAAATGTTATATATGTTAAACTGCATTTAACAGAAGAACACAGATGAAGAGAACAGAGTTAAAGATTATCATACTGAATATTTACAAAGATGAGATATTGCTACCTATGGTGTTCTGGGTATAATGTTAAACTGCATTTAACAGAAGAACACAGATGAAGAGAACAGAGTTAAAGGTTATTGTTATCTTATTATAATGGAGATTGTGTGTTTTTCTGTCTGTAACCGAAACTATATTACTAATTGAGTCACAATTAACATAGTTATTTTCCTCACATTCTCCATGATTTTATTTATATTTAAACCTCAATTATTAATAAAATTTCTTCACCTTTTTATTAGTGTTGTCCATATCTACATACTAATAACATGCAATGTATTTATATATACAAAAAATAGCGGTTTGCAGTGTGAATGGGAAGGCTAATTTGCATATTGATATTAAAAATGTGATTTTATTAAATATGTGCTTAGTATTATTGATTTCTAACTGTTTGGTTTTATTTTAATGAATATAAGCAAAAATCTCTTCAATTAATCTTAAATGAAATCCATTAACAAGAAAAGATAAGTGTCATTTTATTCTTTACTTCCTATTTTAACTAAATATTTAAATTAGAAAAAATAACAATGAAAGACAAGAGTGATGGAAGAGTAAATTTCAGTTGTTCTATTTTTCGATTATACCCTCCTCTGTTTCAAATCTTTTTATCTGCATTCTTATTTAGTTTCATTAGCGTTTCTAATTTAATACGATATTTCATTACATTAAAACTTAAATACTTGCACCCGGAGGGTGCATATATTTGCTAGTTTATATAATGATTCAATCTTAATTTGATAATTTAGAATTCTTGTCATTCATAAAACATAATTTCAAGCCAAACAGCAATTCAGAATGATCATGCTATTCCCACTTTTGTTTTTGTTGGTGATGTTTGTTGTTATTTCTGTAGAGAAGATGTTGTTTTTCTTTCTTTAAAGATTCTTTTTCTCTTGAAGATACAAACAATATTCACTGATAAAATTTGGCATCTTTCTTTTACTCTTGAAGGAACAAAAATAGAAAAAAAACTAAAAGAATTGTTCTAATGTGTCTTTGGGTTGCTTGATTTTTATTGGACCTTTTTTTTATGGCAAACAATTTAAGTGTAAATGGATGGCTCCAACTTCAAGTAGAACTTGTCTTCTAAGTGGGGCACTTCAGTCTGGCAATTTCAATAGAAACATGCAGCGAACGTTGAAAAAAATCATCAATGCATATATATATATATATATATATATATATATATATTGGGGGTGTAAAATATGGATATGAGTCCGACAATATATAAGAATAGGAAAAACAAAATGTTTCAAAAAAGTTGAATTTATTATATTTATGTCGACATTTTAACGTTTCGATTTATATAAAACCTTCTTCAGGACAATATGAGAAGAAGAAGAAGAAGAAGAAGAAGAAGAAGAAGAAGAAGAAGAAGAAGAAGAAGAAGAAGAAGAATTACAGTTTAAGTACTTTAAAGAGAAGTGGATCTTACATTAAAAGGTTTTCTGTTCAGTGTCTATCTGTCTATATATCTATATCTATATATCTATCTAAATCTGTACACTATCTCTCTCTCTCTCTCTCTCTCTCTCTCTCTCTCTCTATATATATATATATATATATATATATATATATATTGTAACTAGTTATAGCGTTTCTATTATCGTTAGGCTAATAGTAGGAAGAGGGGAAGTAGAGGGGGATGAGGAGAGATAGAAGAGGAGGAAATGAAGGGAACTCTTGGAAAGCCTGTAGTAGGAGGAGGAAGGAGAGGAAGGAGGGAAGGAGACAAAGGAGACGAAGGAGGGGAAGAGACGAAGGGCAGGAGAAGAGGAAGGAGACTCTTCGAGAGTCTGTAGTAAGAGGAGAGGAAGGAGGAACTTTCAAAGTTGACTAACGAGAAGAGAGTCCTTTTGGTTTGAATTCAGAGTTTTCTTTCTCCTATACCGGTTGCCATAATAAGGTTAAAGAGCCCACTCTCTCCTACTATTTACCTAAAGGGAAAATATTTGGATTCGTACCCTTACGAGGGCTATTAGCGCTCGGTGAAATTCAAACAGCTGCGTACAGGATTTGAACTCGTCTCGCCGTGTCCAATTTCTTTGACGATAATCATTACACCACAAGCCTTCAACATCATATATCTATATTCATTCACATTTATGTCCATAAGATAATTTAATAATTTCTAAATACCGAAAAGCTCGATTTGTTTAGTATGGCATGTCTCGTTCGAAACTTCCAATTCCCTTAATTCTCTGAGACTGGTCCACCAAATTAAAAGAGAATCAGGAATTGTTCTAAGGAGTGTTCTTAATCTTCAATCATTTGAGGTTTATTTTTAGACTGCAAACAAATGTTTTGGGTGTGACGACCAGAAGTTCCTCAATGAGCTTCAAACTTGTGTGAGAGAATGAAAAACTCCTTAAATGTCTGTGGATTTGGGGTGGGGGGTATTTCTCATCACCCACCTCCCACCTCATTTTTATTGCATGAGACAGTCATGCAATCGTAGCAAGTTGAGAAGCAGATTGATGCTCGGTTAAGGCTAATCATCATCATTATCATTATCATCATCAAGACGCACCGACAGAACGGATTAACTAAAGTCTCTCTCGCCATCCGTCCCTAATCTGGAAGCAGGATCCCACAGCAAAACAGCAGTTGTATAGCCACTTACTTCCCATTAAATAAACCATAAAAGAAAGGCAAATAAGACATGCTGTTCAATGCTGGTGGAAGTGAGAACGAACTCATAAGTGATGTTTTCCTATGTATTTCTATGTAGGAACACACCACTGTAGGCCGAACAGCAAAAACTTACATTCACCAGCTCTGTACGGAGACTTGATGCCGTCTAGAGGACTTACCTAGAGCGATGACAGATAGGAACAGAAGGCAAGAGAGAGAGAGAGAGAGAGAGAGAGAGAGAGAGAGAGAGAGAGAGAGAGAGAGAGAGAAATAGAAAGAGAGATAGAGGGGGACGGTCAATCACATCTTAGTGGTGATACGTGTACGGATATCTACCAAGTTCAGATACGTCTGGCAGAGAGAAAGAGAGAGACAGAGAGACAGAGACAGAGACAGAGACAGAGATATGAGAAGGGGGTCAATCACGCATTGGTAGTGATGATAAATAGTTTATATCGATGTATTCTTATGTCAACATTTTTGAGATGAAGTTTTGTCAGCATTTCACAAATTAATCGAACCACGATTTTGTTTTTAGCCAAAACTTTTGTGACGTTGTGGATGGTATTAAATTTGGCATTAAATAACCCGCAAGGGTTGATATGCCATTAAACCAACCAAACAACGAACCTTTTTATCATAAGCGTGCTAGAGCGCGGTGGCTGTGAGTCAATCATCAGTATTCATTTTTATATTGGTTTGGCAACTAAGTTCCTCCGTAGCTCAGTTGGTAGAGCGTTCGGCTACAAACCGCAAGGTTGCTGGTTCGATACCGGCCCTCGCTAACTCAGCGTATTAGTGGCACATGGATCTGTGCGGTAAAGTAAGGAGCTGATGGTAGGTGTGGCGCTCCACCCCATACGCTAAAATAATCTTGGTCTAGCGCTAATGAAAAAAGGATAGACTCGTTCGCTGATTGGCTGATACTGTTTTTAGGCCGCCCCGACGACTTTACTTTCTTAGAGCATGTGGAACCCATGCTCCATACTTTTGAACCTTTCCCGTCAAGTGAAGGTGCTTCTGTAGACAGTGTGGAGCATTCCATTGTCTCTGCCGAGTTCCCTTGTCGTTTGACAAGAATTTTTGTGCAAAAGTTAGTTTAATCGCTCTTTATTGCACTGAACTGGACGGTCAGAACGAGGTGTGTCTTTGTGGTCAAAATTTCCATTTTTGAACTTGGCATACCAATCATAAGCGGTTCTTTCAGCTATTGCACCCTCTCCATACACAGCACAAATGTCGCGAGTAGCATTTGCGGCCTTAGAACATTGATTAAAAGCAAAAAGGAGGTGTCGAAAATACTCATTTTTCTTAACACGACATTCCATTTTAATGATCTGGAAATAAACAAAAATCGACTAAGATTAACTAAAAACACAAAATATTCAAAAATAGAATTCTCGAAAAACAAAATAGATTTGAAAATTTAAAAATGTAATTAATTTAATAAAAAAAAACGGCGGGAACTTAGTTGCCGACCCAAGATATGAAGTTACCAACTTATTAATATATATATTTTAAAATGTCGTCGGAGCCGCCTAATGTCAGTATCAGTCAGACAGCGAGGGAGTCTATCCCCTTTTCACTAGCGCTAGACCAAGGAGATTATCTTAACGTCTGAGGTGGAGCGCCACACCTACCATCATCTCCTCACTTTACAGCACAGATCTCTGCGCTACTCATAGGCTGAGTTGGCGAGGGCCGGTAACAAGCCAATAACCTTGGGATTCCTAGCCGAACGTCATACCGACTGATCTAAGCAGGGCCTATAATGTCAATGAAAATTATTATATATACATAAAAATCAAGAATTGGCATTATATAACCATCCAAGGATTGACATGCCATTAAAACAAACATACGCAGAGGTGGCGAGGGTCGGTATCGAAACCGGAATCTTGTGGCTTCTAGTCCGACGTTCTAGTGACTGAGATATATATATATACGAATTCATCTTAACATACAACTCTGATCGCCATCTTAATTTGACTTTGCAAATGTTTACCAGAAAAATGCTTGTCCTTCATTTTTTTTCTTTAGTTCGGCGCCATTTTTAAATTTGCAAAATTTTCCCCAAAAATCTAAAACGTTCCAAACGAAGAGAAATATTACCCTACAAAAAAGCATACAACGAAAGGTTAATATAAGGCCGAAAATGAATAAAATTTTATCATGAGAACAATAGAAATCGGGAGAATAGAAGTAGCAATTGGAAAACCTTAGCAGAAATACATAAAGTTTATTAGCCTATACATAATGTAAGGAAGTATAAAAGTATTTGAATTCAAAAGTTACCTTGTAATTCGTAAGAATTGTCATGGAAAATAACCAGTTGTTTGATTGACAGATTTTGATCACACATTGATCTGTTAGTAGTTCTCTCATTGGTCGATTTAGTCATGTGACTACCCAGCCGTGAAAATAAGTTCGTTATTCTGAGTGAAGTAGGCGATTGCTATCTACGTCTGTCTCAATAATTCCTCTCAGCGCGTGCAATTATGGAACTTGGGAAAATAAAGTCGTCGAAATTAAACCCTGTCTTTTGTGTTCATATACAAGAACAAGAAGTGGACACAGAAATTAAGACAAACCCAAGAAAGACCCAAGACAAACCCAAGATAAACGGAAGACAACAAATAGAAAAAGTAGACAAGCGGAATCCGGTCAACAATTTGTCTCATTTGGTTTGGTTTGTTTTGTTTTACGGCATATCAATCTTAGTGGGTCATTTTATGCCGATAACGTTTTGAAATAAACCAATTCTTAATGGATAATACAATTCTTTTATAAATACATCTCTCGATTTAACCCATAGATAGGAACCTAACAGGTACTACCACTCCGGGTCAGAGTGGACCAGGGAGCAATGGTAATGAAGGGGTGCTCCACATTCCCCAAACCTCCAAAACTGGAACCTCACCATCAGATAGAGTTTAACGTCATTCCCAGGACATGTAGACCCGCAGCCACCGCCTTCTAGCACCCATATGATAAAAAGGGGTTGGGGCTTACCATGAGGGCAACAGGGTTGGGAAAATCATATAGGTATTAGGGCTTGACGTGACCAGCCCGGACGACGCCCGTCTAGCCCAAGATAGGGCCAAAGTGGAGTATTGCATGTCATGAACTGCTCATCCACCTGGGCTCTATCCTTTAGCATCACGGGTCGCCACCCACGGCAAACAGGTGGCCCGATTGGGGGAATTTGTCTCATCGGAAGGTGTATGTTACATCCAGCCGCGTCACAAGAAGCTATTCCATTTTGGCCCTTTGATCAATCGGCTGGTCAGGTCAAGCACTATCACCTATATGATTGTTTAAAGAAAATTGTGAAAACTTCAAGAATGAATAAAACAAAAACGTCTTCGGCATAAAATGACCCAACAAGGGTTGACATGCCGTAAAACCCAATCAACAGAAGTTGTCGGTTAAAACAAAATAAGAAAACTGAAGATACTGAGTTAAAAGATTTTTCAATATTTTGCAGCGCATATATCAAGTGACCGATGCAATTCAAGTTGTGGTAGTGACCCACTGTGGTCTTTGGTGAACTGACACGTTGTGTATTGTGTTACGTTATGGGTCTTTCGTATTCTTAAGGGTTGGCTCGTCTCCTTCTTTGTGAAACGCCAACTCTTCCGTGGTTAACCACTTTGAGCGATTAACAACAAGCCTGCACTTTCTTTCATCAAATGTTTATTTTTATTGGCTGTGATAATTTCTAGCAGTCGGTGACGGTGACAGAGATAGAAAGAAGGTCCCAATGACAGAGTCGCTTCGATTAGATACGCTAAGCTTGTCTTTCGTTTGTAAATGGTGGCTTAGGAGAGGATGACAGAGAAGAAGAGATGTCGCTCTATTGGCTAATTTTAGGTCGCATCATGGTGTCGACCTTTTCCTGGTCGGGAGTTCGTTTTCCCCTCGTTCTCAGCTAGTTCTCCCCTCGTTCCCTGACTCTGGATTATTTACCCCATCCTTTATAATTCTAAAATAATCAGCTGATCACTTTCTTATTTTGATTCGATTGTAAAATTACTACACTGGAATTTTTGGGCAAAACAATCCGACATTGCCCTGCTATTCATGTATTAACATCGCTTTCTGTGGATGAGATATTACTACCTAGGTATGTGAATTGTTCTACTGGCTTAACTTAATCCTTATTTTATCTTAATTAGCATCTTATTGATTAAAGATGTCTCTATTAAATTCATGTTGGTTTAAATTTGCCTCAAACCAGCTCATGTCATTAATGCGAGTTATATATCACTAGGAAATAAAGATTTACATGATATATGGTGTGTGTGATTCGCATACTGATTTTTAACATAGCGTTTTATAAATAATTACTTGGCGTTAGTGCCGGTTTAGCTCAGTCGGTAGAGCGTCCAACTAGTGAACCGCAAGGTTCTGGGTTCGATACCGGTCCTCGTTAACTCAGTGTATGAGTAGCATATGAGTAGCTGTAAAGTGAGGAGTTGATGGTAGATGTGGCGCTCCACTTCAGGCGCCAAAACAATCTCCTCTGTCTTGCGCTAGTGAAAAGGGGATAGACTCCCTCGTTGTCTGGCTGATACCTACTTGATACGACTTTACTTTTTTATAGATATATAATATCATTGTTAATTTTCAAACGTGTTAGTCCTGTCAGTTGAGGCGTTAGAAAATACCGACTGCACCTCTGCAGAGGGGTAAGACCACCCAATGAGGCCACCTGTTAGCCGTGGGTGGCGATCCATGATGTTTAAGAATGGAACCCTGGTGGCTCCACTTTGGCCCTTACCTAGGCTAGACGGGCGATCAGAGATCCCCCCCTCCGATCAATCGACTTGTCAAGCCCTAGTACCAATATAATCATCCCAACACTATTGCCCTTAGGGCAAGACTGCAACGCTTTTTATCATATATATGCTAGAAGGCGGCATCTAGTGGTGAACTTCTAATTCTGGAGTTCTGGTGAATGCGGAGTTCCTCATCATCCCCATCACTCCCAGGTCCACTCTAACCCCAAGTGGTAGTACGTGTTAGGATCCCATTTATGGGTTAAATAGAAAAAATGAGTTTGCAAAACAAACGTGTTTAAAAAATGTGTTTTAAAAAATTGACCACCCATAAAGAATGAATAAAATAAAAACATATTTGGCATAAAATAACCCAATAAGGGTTGACATGCCGTAAAACCCAACCAACCAAGGAACCAATCAAACGTATTAAAAGAAATCCTGTGTATAATTTTCTTTCGAAATAAATTAAAACACAATGCAAATAAGTGTAATCGTTTTATATACATTCTTTAGTTTCGTTAATATTTCTAATTTAATATTTAATATTCTATTACATTAAAACCTAAATTAGCAAGACCTATGAATATACAACAGTATGATAGTTTAATTATTACGTTTGATATGTTTACTTAAGAGCTATTACTATTACTTCAATATGTAAAATGTATAATAATCTTGACTAGTAGAACCTGTGGATATACC
>CM042172.1:47979029-47981529 GCA_023376005.1 Doryteuthis pealeii
CTTTCGTTTTTTTCTTTATGGGTGGGATTTCTTTTCTCTCTTTCATTTCTTTCTTTCTTTCCTTCTTTCTTTCTTTCTTTTAAACATATTTTTCTTTCTTATTTTCTTGTTTCCTTTCTTTTCTAGACGTTTTCTTTCCTTCTTTCATTTTTTATTTCTAAATATTTTTTCTTTCTTTCCTTCTGTTAAACATATTTTTCTTTTATTCTTTCTTTCTTTCTTTCTTTCTTTCTTCAAACCTCTTTCCTCATTCTTCCTATCTTTATTTCATTGTTTATTTTAACTTGTTACTTTTTTCCTTCTTTCAATTATGTCAATATTTTTACTTTTACCTTTGGATTATTTCAAGACTTTTTTCTTTCTTTCTTTCTTTCTTTCTTTTTTCATTGTTTGTTTTGTTTCTTTCTTTCATTCTGTCTTATACATTTACCTTTTCTTTCTTTCTTTCTTTCTTTCTTTTTGTCAGATGTTTATGTAGATGATTATCATTGTTTTGGTTCTTAGTAAACACTGCCCCCCCCCCATTTTGTCCGGGGGTGGAGTGGGGCTAAAGATCACAGTCACCGCTTACGAAAATGTAGATATTCATTTGTATAGTTTATTTAAATCCACGTGTCTTAATTACCCTTTTTTATCAGTCGAAAGCTAATTGACTTCACAGGAACTTGTTCCCATTCCTGCACTTGCTAATACACTCAGATTTCTCATTGAATAGATAGATGTTTTTCAGGTTAAGTAGGATTCTTTTTTTCAAAACGGATCTGCTCAAGTCCGTGATGCTGAAAACCTCCGAACAACAGTCTCTCTCTCTCTCTCTCTCTTCTCTCTCTCTCTCTCTCTCTCTCTCTCTCTCTCTCACTATATATATATATATATATATATATATATTATATATCGTTGAATCTCCTATCGTAAACGATCGGTAAGGGTCAGCAGTGAGTGATTTGTTCCCCCCCCCCACGTTGTGCGTGCTATAAAGGAGACATTGAGTACACATCGTTTTAAAATGTTTCGATTAACAAATACATATACAATATGATTGAATATCAAATACATACCTATTGTAGATAAATATTTGATATATATTTGATTATACACACACACACTCACCTCCACCCACCCACATACACACATACAAATACATAAATATATATATAAGTTAGGGTAGCGTGGACATGAAGTCAATCGCGCCTAGTTACTGACAGTTTTTTGATTAGTTACTGATAGTTTTACTCTCAGTATATATATATATATATATATATATATATATATATATATATATATGATATTTTTTTTTGAAGGCAAAATTATGCAATTCATGTTGAAAAAATATATTTATTTAAATTTTTTTTTTTCCTTTTTTTTCTCTTAATATTTTCGGACCAACGTTTATTCCGTACGGAATTTGACGATCTTTGCCGAACTTTTAAATCTCCATAGAATTCAACGGAATAATACCACAGTTGAGTTTAACAAACACAGATGGAAACTTTTCAACTCTCTGAAGATGGACGTTGGTCCGAAAATATTAAGAGAAAAAAAAATTTAAAAAAAATTAAATAGATATGTTTTTCAACATAAATTGCATTATTTTACCTTCAAAAAAATATCTTATTACATTTTATGATTAATACTTCAAACACACTATAAAAACAAAAAACTCTTATTTATATATATATATATATATATATATATATATATATATATATATATATATTATATATATATATGTGTGTGTGTGTGTGTGTGTGTGTGTGTTTATGTAATATTTACAATGAGCGGTAACACCCATTACAACTTATCCAAGAGCCAAAGTTGTCCATTTCAGAATTGAATAGTCAGTCTCCTCGTCATAATACCACCTCATTGGACACTGTGTGCAGCAGAACTGTTTGGTTATTTAAATGGGCGTTTTAAATACCGAAAACAACAATAAACATTTTCGACTTTGTCTATGATACTGATTTCAAAAGATATATGTCACGATATTTAAATACATACACACACACACCGCAGAGACATATACACACACGTAATGATGCGTGTACGACTGTCGTGTTAATTGCTTTAACGATTTGAATGAACTTGTATATAATGTATTTTGACTGTTTTTAAAACGAAGTGTTGGAATATTTTGTATATATAAGCCGTGCTGCAATCCACCACTTAAATTTATAGACTAAGCGTGGTCACGTTGTTTAAACCTCAACTAATCAACAGCCCGAACTACATGGTTGGTTAACTATATTTGCACTCATTGACAAACAACCTGAACACTGAGGAGCACCAAGGAACAACCAAAGGGTCATACCCAATATCAAAGGACACTAAGGAGCAACCAAAGGATTTTTCACTGAAGATCACGCACTGCTTAACACAAAGGATCTCCGCTGGACAGTGCTCTTGCTTGAAACCTTAGGATGGCCACAAAAATCGTAACACTTAGTGGTAAAATTATAGTTCATCCTTATTGTGAAAATGTATCACAAAATTACAGACA
>CM042172.1:47986529-48021529 GCA_023376005.1 Doryteuthis pealeii
CATAAGCACACTCTCATAGATGATTAAGCACACACACACACACACACACAAACATATACATAGGCACAATCAAACAATCAATTACATAGGCACATTTGCAGTAATAGTTACATAATCGTAAACAGATTTACTTACACAAACACATACACAAACACATAGTCAAATAGTCATATATATTATCATACTTACATAAGCTTACTCTTTAAAGGTTTGACAGATTAAACGACACTATAGAGAATAAAAGTTGTAAACTCACAAATATTTGGTATCTGGTCCCTGATCAATAAAGGTTTTCAGCAATTTACAGTCAAATGGGCAAACTTGGCATTTTAATTTTAGTCAATATATCAGTGATAGGTAATTATCAGATCATTTATTAATCATTTTATGGCCGATCATTTTAATTCTAGTTGCTTTTTACATACCAACAATCATCATACCCACAACTAGACCCACAACTAGACCCTCAATTAGACCCACAATTAGACCTACAATTAGACACACAATTAGACACACAACTAGACGCACAATTAGACCCTCAACTAGACGCACAATTAGACCCTCAAATAGACTCACAATTAGACACCCAATGTGACGCCCAACTAGACCCACAATTACACCTACAATTAGACCTACAATTAGACCCACAATTAGAGCTACAATTAGACCTACAATTAGATCCACAATTAGACCTACAACTAGACCTACAATTAGACCCACTATTAGACCTACAATTAGACCTACAACTAGACCTACAATTAGACCTACAATTAGACATACGATTAGACCCACAATTAGACCTACAATTAGACCTACAATTAGACCCACAACTAGACCCACAATTAGAACAATTAGACCTACGATTAGACCTACAATTAGACCTACAATTAGACCCACAACTAGACCTACGATTAGACCCACAATTAGACCTACGATTAGACCCACAACTAGACCTACAATTAGACCTACGATTAGACCCACAACTAGACCCACAATTAGACCTACAATTAGACCCACAACTAGACCCACAATTAGACCTACAATTAGACCCACAACTAGACCTACAATTAGACCTACATTTCGATTGCTAAAATATTTTCTGATATTTAATCTACATGAGTTAATATGAAGTTCATGACCTTTTAAAGAAAATGTACTTTCTTCTAGTAGAGAAAATGTTATATTAACTTTTTACCTTTATATTATGTTGCAAAAAGGCAATTTAAAGAATGTTTGACATATCAAACAGCAATACAGTGTATAAAACTTGTCAAATCACGAACGATTTGGCATTAAATGAGCCGAAAAGGGTTTATATATCGTAAAAAAAACAACAACGAACCAACCAACCACTACGCCATGCCTCTCCTTTCAGACAAAGAACAATAATCATCTTATTATCACCTCCCTGTATCCATACATTCATATCCCCATCTGTAATCTTATTAGGTTCAGGCCACTTTAAAAGCGCCGGTTCCTGCTAGATAAGCGAAGTTAAGCAGCGATGAGCCTGTTCAATAGTTAGATGGATAAGCCATTTAAGCAACAGCTGGTACTGTAAGAAAAGGAAAATGACTGGATTTGGTATTAAATAATCCAATACAGGTTGATATGCCGTAAAAACACAATCAACTAAGAGTCATATTTACATAATCCCGTACATAATTAGCATGTTTATGTAAATGGCACCGACATATTCATACGCAGTGACCCCCCCCCCCCCCAAAAAAAAAGGTTAGTGTTTTGAAGTTTCTTATTTTAGGAGGCAACACAATTTCTTCCTGGATATTATTCTCACAATCGTCACTAGCACCGTCTGGCTTTGAAGTCAAACTGCAATTCCTATTTCATGCGCCACTGCGTTTATATTGCCATGGCTCGTTTCTGATTGGTTAGTCAGATCAATCAGCATGAACAAATAATCATATGAATGGACTAGTCTTCTCTCGCGAACCTCTTTTTTGTCACGTTCGGTTTCAAGCCCAACCGGGTTTTAAAATATACCGACTGCGCCTCTGCAGAGGAGTAAGAAACCCTCAATGGAGCCAACCGTTTGCCTGTGGGTGGCAATCCTTTCATCACCATTGCTCCCTGGTCCACTCAGACCCGGAGTGGTAGTACCTGTTAGGGTCCAATCTATGGGTTTAATAGTAAAATTTGTTTATAAAAAAATGAGTATCCATCAAGAATGAATTTATTTCAAAACTTTGTCGGCATTAAATGACTCACCAAGGTTGATATGCCGTATATATATTGAATGCTACATTTAGATGCACATAAGAAGCAAAAGAAATAATAAGAAAATTAAATAATATTCAATTAGAAATGAAAGCAAAAAGAAAATGAAAATAGCTAAACAATTTGACCTCACACCGAAAGAAATTGTAAATTATTTAGCTGAGGTAACGGCACCGTGAAGAAATAAAACCTCGGAATATTAAGGAATGAAAAGAAAAATAAATAAATAAATCTATTGAAAAATATCGGCCATATTGAGAAGAGAATTGAATATAACAAATAAAGTGATAGTAATTAACGCCCTGGAAATTCCTGTTGGGACAAACAATGTTAATATAATAAACTGGGTGTTTACTGAAAAAAAAAAGATGGATACTAAAGTTAGGAAACTAATAATCTGTCATTGAATGCATCACCAAAGAGTAGATATAAATCGTATTACATCAACAGAGAAAATGGTGGAAGAAGCTTCATCCACTTTCAATTGGTATGCAAAAAAAAAACAAAAAAACTATAGGATTAAAGAAATACTTAGACACTAGAACAGATTGGATGCTACATTTAGATGCACACAAGAAGCAAAAGAAATAAGAAGAAAATTAAATAATATTCAATTAGAAAAGAAAGCAAAAAAAAAAAAGAAAAATGAAACAATTTGACCTCACACCGAAAGAAATTCGAAATAAAAGATAAAAGTAATTGAGACAAGAAAAAAATCTAAAGAAATAAACAAATCACAAAGTCGAGATGAAGTTAAAAATACCAGGGAACAAAAAAATACCCAACATGGACGATGCAAACAAACGAATATAAATGTCGATATTGATATAATAAAACCTTTAATCATTTCGCCACGGGGATTTCCACCCCGAAAAAGAGCGGGAACAAAATAGAAAGCTGATTGAGCTAAAGTTACGAATTCGACATAAAATGATATTTGACTAGCAAGACCTGTGGTTATACAATGGTACGATAATTGAATTATTACAACGTTTGATACGTTTACTTAAGAGCTATTGCTCAATAATTCAATATTTAAAAAGCATAATAATCTTGTGTTAACTCTCTCATTTTTTTTATTTCCTTCTTTTCATCTTTTCCTTAAAACAGATTAGCGATATCGCTTCCGCGCGCTCACCCCTCTCTCTATTTCCCCGACTCGCTTTCTTTCTTTCTTTCTTTCTTTTTTTCATTTTTTCTTTCTTTCTTTCTTCCTTTCTTTCTTTCTTATTATATTTTTCTGTGTGGTACGTCCTTTTTCATCTCTTTCTTTATAATAAAAAACTGAATTGTCCATTATTTAGCTGAGGTAACGGCACTCATGAGAAATAAGAATTCGTCGGATAAGCAATACCAGATAATCAGGATTAACATGTTTGCATTTCTTCTTGGGCGATTTGGACGGTCTCACTTTTAATCAGAGATTTTTGCAGGTTGATAACGACTGTACAATTAAGGAACTCGAGTACTAATATATAGATAGAAGAATAATGAATGTTTGTTTTTAATTTCAAGATCTTTAAAAATGTTTTCTGTTGAAATTCCTGGAGCAAAATTAGAAAAGTTGATAATTACTCGGGTGAGTCAGAAGTTTTGCATTATTTTAGTAACATAAAGTACAATCCGTTAGTTCCGTGTTCTTGGTATGACGTTAAACTGCATCTAGTGGTTAGGTCCCAGTTCTGGAGATCTGAGGAGTATGGAGTACCCCTTCATTACCATTACTCTGACCCGGAGTGGTAGAATCTCTTAGGGTCCCATCTATGGGTCAAATAGAGCTCGGTTTAGGCTTGGGGCCCTAGTGTCATGGGTATGACGTTAAACTACATCTAGTGATGATGTTCAAATTCTAGAGATATGAAGGTGTGTGGATCACACCTTCACCACCATTACTCCCAGGTCCACTTTGACTCGTATTCGTAGTACCTGATAGAAATGTATTGTGAATTATTTTACTATAGAAACGTATTGCATTTTTTAAATATAGAAATGTATTAGGAATTATTTTAATAGAAATGCATTGCAAATTATTTCACTATTGAAATATACTGAAATTTTCCTTACTATAGAAATGTATTGTGAATTATTTTATAATAGAAATGCATGGCATTTTTAACTTTAGAAATGTATTTTTCTATAGAAATGCATTTCTTTTTCTTCTATAGAAACGTATTGTGAATTATCTAAATACAGAAATGATTTGCCTTTTCTTACTATAGAAATGTATAGTGAATTATTTTGCTATTGAAATGCATTGCACTTTTTACAGTATAAATTTATTGTGAATTATCTTAATTCAGAAATGCATTGCACTTCTTTTTTTTTTTACTTAAGAAATGTACTGAGAATTATTTTGATACAGAAATGCATTGCATCTTTTTACTATAGAAATATATCGTAAATCATTTTACTATAGAAATGCATTGGATTTTTTTACTACATAAATGTATTGTGAATTATTTTACTATAGAAATGTATTTCATTTTGTTTACTATAGAAATGCATTGAAAATTATTTCAATAGTTTTTGTTCGTGTAATCCATAATGTATCAGCCAATATTTATAAAACTAATATCTCAAATCTTCCACTCAATTTAATTTAATTAAAAGCTGCATTAAGAGTGGTTATACAATCTACTATTTGTAAAATGTCCCCTGAAAATATCATGTTAGTGCGATCTTATTGTGTACCTTTTCAGGATATAATTAGGGCATCTTGTCATAGTGTAATGGTTAACAAGCTAATCTCGCAGAACCATTACGAATGAATAGTGAGTTCGTTACTTGCTGGATGCCCTTTATTTGTGACCTTGTGCCAAATAATACCTGTAGTGAACGGGTTGGGTAAATATTTATTTGTTAAATTATTAATTCGGATTACTTATTAACGAATACAATTGGCGATTTACTAAGAATATGTTGCGCCAGATTTCCTCGTTTTTACTATGCCTCGAACTCTGGTTACATAATACTCTTGGAAAGGACAGATATTCACCCAACCCGTTCACCACGGGTAGGATCTGATACAAAGGTTACAACTTTAGAGCATACAGCGAGGATCGAACTCGCTTTTCAGCAGTAAGGAATCTGTGAGACTAGCTTACTAACCATTACATCATGATAAAACGACTTTAGATTTTGGAAGGGTAAACATCCAATTTTTTTTTCTCTTCACTCAGAGATATAGTAGGGCAGACTGGGCTTTTTAACCTTGATTTGGAAAGAGAAGGTATTTACCCAATCCGTTCGCCACGGGTAGGATGTGACACAAGGTAGCGAGTTTAGAACATCCAGCCAGGATCGAACTCGCTTTTCAGTAGTAATGGATCAGCGAGAGAAGCTTGGTAACCATTATGCAACGATGGGACGCCCATATTCTTCAACGTGTACCCGGGTCACCAAACTACGGCCCGCGGGCCGGCTCCGACCCACGAAGGCATTTTATCAGTTTTAATGTTGCGTTATTGATTTTAATGTTGCGTTCTTTGATAATGTTTTGAAAATAAATACGTTTGTTAAATTTGTTTTGTGCATTTTACGACACTCATAAATATAACATGGAAAGATAATGGTTAATTAATTAAATTTTCAGTGTTGATATATTAATGAATAAAAGATATAATGCACCAGTTATTTTATTTAAAAACTTTTACATTTTTTCAAGTCAGTTAACTTGCAACCACGTATCTTTGAGAACCTGTATTACGCCTCAAAGATAAATGGTTCAATGTTAACTGATCTGCAAAAATGTAAAAGTTTTAAAATAAAATAACTGATGCATTATATCTTTTATTCAATAATATATCAACACTGAAAATTTCATTAAATTCGGTTAATTCCCTGACTTTTGGTATTTTTTTCTTTCGGCTGGGCGACATACGATGATGGAATTTAGGTCCGTGTAGTTCGATTTAACCAAGATAATTTTGTTTTAGATCTTTTTCTCAGAGCTTTTATTCTGGCTAGCAAGTACTGAACACAATAATAATGTGGTCCGCGCTCGTTATTTTTTTCAATATAACACTTATGGGCTGGGGCACAGTCTCAAGGTATGTATGTATGTATGTGAACGATGCTCCGGCACAGTATTACAGTCGTCGAAACCGCCCGTTCCAACCTCCCTTTTCTTATGTTGTCTGTTGATTTACAGGAAGGCTGAAAAAGAGCTGGTTTCGTTCCTTTTACCAACTCGGCTGAAATAAGATTAAATAACCAAAAGCTGTCAACGGATCAACAAAACAATTGAACACAACGCTTTTTGATGCTTATGTACAAAATATATACATTTATTTTACAAAGGAGCGAGGTGATTTCTTTGTCAGTTGACTGGCGATCTACAGCTAGTTTTTGGCTAAGTTATCAATTTTGTACCGAGTGGCAAGACATCAGAGTGTATCGGTAAAGTTGTGGCAAGGGCACCGAGCTATGGCGCTTCCTGGTTTCGGAGTGTCTGACTCCACTTCTCTCTTCTCTTCGGTCTCTTCTTTATGGGATTCAGACCTCCCCACCCCTAACATATGTCTCTGATTGGCCAGCCACTCGATACTATTGTCTACGTGTCTAAATGGCCTTGTGCCAGCCTAGCTTGTATCTTTCCATTTGGATTTTTCCAACTCCAACGAGTCAAGGCCAACCATTGTTTTATTTATTTAAGTTTTTGAAATTGTTGACCAACATTTCAAAAACTGGAATCTTCTTTGTTAAATTATCAATTTATTTTGTGAAAATTTTAAATTCCGATTATATATATCAAATTCCATAAAACAAAGGATTTATGCCTACGTGATGATTCTTTGTCTAGATGAATTTTTATTTTTAATATAAACAATTATTATTATTTTTATTATTATTTTTTTTTCTTATTTTTACTTTTAATTTTAACAAACCACCATAATTAATAATTAGGGTAGTTTTAATCAATTAGTAATTAATTAATAGATCGCCAATTAACCCATAACACTTCAATAGTGTTACACAATTATCCTCCTCACCGTGAAAAACGTTTGGTGATCCCTGCTATATACGAATGGAAAATATAATTCAGACAACGCCAATCTTTACCGGAGGACAAAATGTGTCGCTTAAGTAAACTTTTCAAAATCCTCGACCATCACGTGACGTGACGTAGTTAACTTGCTAATCCTTATATCACGATGGGACGCCTTTACACTTAGCAATAACACTTGAGGTATATTGTCTTGCAGTCTTTTCGAATTTGTTCGTCCCACTCTCTCTCTCTGACTCTGATTACCAAGAAGGGGGGCTATCTCTGTGCACTATATCCACTAAGAGGGGCCGGGTTAGCTCAGTCGGTAGAGCGTTCGGCTAAAGACCACAAGGTTCCTAGTTCGATACCGGTCCTCGCTAACTCAGCGTATGAGTAGCACAGGGATCTGTGGGTAAAGTAAGGAGCTGATGGTAGGTGTGGCGCTCCACCTCAGATGCTAAAACAATCTCCTTGGTCAAGCGCTAGTGAAAAGGGGATAGACTCCCTCGCTGACTGGCTGATACCGACTTTAGGCCGCTCCGTCGACTTTACTTTACTTTATATCCACTAAAAATATCCCCTTCAGCACAGTTATTTTCTGATTCGACTCTCTTTTTTTTTTCAAGGGATTCAATACTTGGTAAGAGTATTAATCCAACTTTACGACCTCCATCTTTTGTTAAATAATAGGGCAGACTGTTTTTTTTAACCTTGGTATGGCAACCGGTCTGGAAGTAGGAAAACTCAAACCCGTTAAAGTCGACTTAAAAATTGACCTTGTGTCACATCCTGCTCGTGGTGAAGAAATTGGGTAAATACATTGTGACACTAGAAGTTCCGCATTCTTTTGTTGTGGTCGCAAAGGTTACACAGAATACTAAACATAACTTAACACTTGTATTTGGTTATGGTTAACGGAATGAGAACAATTTACCCCAATGGATTAAATAAAGGGTTCGGTTCGAAGTTCAATGAAGGCTCCCGATTACGACATGAAATCTCCCGAGTTCGAAAAGAAACATCTGAAGAAGGCCGCAGGATACATCGGCTCAAACGTTGTGTATACAACAATAAAGATGAGGACAATCGTCTGAAAAATCTACATAATACAAATTAGGAAGATTATGTTGCGCCAAGTACCCAGATGAGAAATGTCTTGATAATCAACATTTTAAATTTGGGCTTTTAGTATGGCTCAAACACTGACCACTGGAAAAGATGGGAAATATTAATTTCTCAGCCACCGGACAGGTCCCAGTTTTAAAATCTACATAATACAAATTAGGAAGATTATGTTGCGCCAAGCACCCAGATGAGAAATGTCTTGATAATGAACATTTTAAATTCGGGCTTTTAGCATGGCTCAAACACTGACCACTGGAAAAGATGGGAAATATTAGTGTCTCAGCCACCGGACAGGTCCCAGTTTTAAAATCTACATAATACAAATTAGGAAGATTATGTTGCGCCAAGCACCCAGATGAGAAATGTCTTGATAATCAACATTTTAAATTCAGGCTTTTAGTATGGCTCAAACACTGACCACTGGAAAAGATGGGAAATATTAATTTCTCAGCCACCGGACAGGTCCCAGTTTTGATGTTTGTGATGGGGTGAGGGGTGGGGGGTCTTGGCTTGGGTTTACTTATTGTTATCTATTAAGTTTGTTTTCAAAAAACATTTTCCCATCTATTTTTAATATATTCATACGTGTGTATATTTATTTATTTGTCAATGTGCTTGCATATCTTTGTCGCGTGTGTGTGTGTGTGTGTGTGTGTAAGAGAGAGAGAGAGAGAGAGAGAGAGAGAGAGAGAGAGAGAGAGAGAGGATAGTGGAGAGAGCCAAAAGTTTCACTGACTCACCCCCCTCTCCTTTTTACCCGCCACCCCCACCCTAATGTTTGCTTTTCTTTTCGTCAATAACACACAAGCCAACCTCTTAGCAAAACTGTATATTTCCCCCACACAAGAAAAAAAACCAACAAAAAACAAAACAAAAAAACAAACAAACCGAAAATAAAAAGCAAAACGCTTACTTCTCTGCCCCATCTGTTGAGAAACAGCTTCAATCGTTAACGTCCTCCATCTTTAAACATGGCGAATCCGATCGACTTCTCTTCCTCCGCCCCCACCCACCCGACCCGGGCGGCAAAATTCATCTTTCCTTTCATCTTTTTGGTCGATTTGTTAAAAAGGGAAATAGAAAAGTGAAAGGGCACACACATACGCACACACACACATATATATACACACTACACACTCTTGGGCGCGTAGATAGACACATACCAATGCGCTCATGCACATACACACATACACGTCATTGACTGGGGGGGGGAGCCATCGTATAGAAATCTTCTTAATTCCTCATCACTCGACAAAAAAAAAAAAAAAAAACAACGGGAGAGAAAAAAGAATCAAATAATTTCAAAAAGTGAAAAAAATAAAGTTGAACAAAAAAAAAAACAAAAAAAAAACGCAAAACGTCTTGTCGGAAGCAAGATCCGAAAAAGATGAAAAGGGCGCGCTTTTCTGAAACGATAATAATTGACAAGGCAAATTTCCTCCACTATTCGTCAGACGTCATGTGATCTCTCCTCCTCTCTCTCTTTACCAGTGGTGGAGACGGAGGAGGAGGAGGCCACAGCGGCGGCGGTGGCGACGACACTAACGGCACATTCCCGTCGTCCTCGTCGTTAGTAGTGCTCCTCCTTCTCCTTTTCCTCCTCCCTCTTCTTCTTTCCTTCTCTTTCTCTCCCCATCCCTCTCTCTCTCTCTCTCTCTTATTTCCTTATCCTCTATCTTCCATATCTTGATACTTTCCTTTCTTTTCCCTTTCTCCTCTCTCATTTTTATATCTTTTCACATTCCCCCCCATTTTGTTCATTGAGTTTTAACATCTCCCCCCCTATCTCTCTCTATCTATCTCAGTCTGTTTATCACACACACATACACACACACACCCTCTCTCTCTCTCTCTCTCTCTCTCTCTCTCTCTATCTATCTATCTCTATCTATTTATCTATCTATCTCTCTCTCTCTCTCTCTCTCTCTCTCTCTCTATATATATATATATATATATATATATATATATATATATATATATATATCCCTCTCACTATCTATCTATCTATCTATCTATCTATCTATCTCAGTCTGTTTATCTATTTTTCAAATTTCCCTCCACTTTTTGTTCATTGAAGTTTTAATTCACTAACTTCATTTTCTATTTATTTTCCGTTCAATTAACACACACTCTCTCTCTCCCTCACGCACTCTCTCTCTCTCTCTCTCTCTCTCTCTCTCTCTCTCTCTCTCTCTCTCTACCTTTTCTTCACTCTCAAATTTATCCGTCTTTACCATATTTCCCTCCTCCTTCTTTGTTCATAGCAGTTTAACATCTCTCTCTCTCTCTCTCTCTCTCTCTCTCTACCTACCTATCTATCTATCTATCTATCTCACTTTTCTCTCTTGTTTTCTTCCCACGTTATACCTTCTCTTTCCTTATCTTCTTTACTCTCATCTTCTTTCTCTTTCCCTTTTCTTTTTTCTTTCATTTCTTTTTCTTACTGACTTTTACAATTTTATCTACACTCAGATTATTTTATCTGCTTTTCTTTCTTTCTTTCTTTCTTTTCTTTCTTTCTTTCTTTTTTCAATTCAGGTTTCTGTATTCTGTCTCGCATCTTTTTACAAAACTTACTAACCTTTCTTTCTTTCTTTCTTTCTTTCTTTCTTCTTTCTTTCTTTCTTTCTTTTTCTTTCTTTCTTTCTTTCTTTCTTTCTTTCTTTCTTTCTTTCTTTCTTTCTTTCCTACCACGCCAATTTCATTCCTTCTCTCTTTCCTATTTTCTTTTCTCTTTTTCCTACATTAATTATCTTTTTCCTTCTTTCTTTCATTCCTATTCTCATTAATCTAAAAACTTTTACTTTCATTCTCTCTATCATTCCTTCTCTCCTTCTTTCTCTCTTTTCCACATTCATTTATCTCTTTCCTTCCTTTTAATATTTCATTTCCATTTTTTCTCTCTTTCCTTCCTTCTATTTGTTCTTTCTATTCCCTTTCATTTTTCTACCTTTACTTCTACTTATAGCTCTCTCTCTCTCTCTCTCTCTCTCTCTCTCTCTCTCTCTCTCTCTCTCTCTCTCTCTCTTAATTGTTTCATAGTATGTCTGTCTGTCTGTCTGTCTCTCTCTCTCTCTAAATTCATTCCTAATCTCTGTATCCCCTCTCTCTTACTGTCTAAATTTATTCAAAGTCTCTCTCTCCCCCTCTTTCTCTCCCTCTCCCTCTCTCTCCCTCTCTCCTCCCCTCTCTCTCTCTCTCTCTCTCTCTCTCTCTCTCTCTTTATTCTCTTTCTTTCTAATTTTGCACTCTTTCTTTTTTCTTTTTTACCTTCTTTCTTCTCCTTCTTTCTATCTATTCTTTCTTTCTTTCGAACTTCATTCATTTTCATTTCTATTGTTTTCCCTTTACAAATTTTCTTTTTCTTTATTTTTTATAACGAATTTCTCTTTTTTCATTCTTCTTATTTTTCTCTCCCTCTTTCATTTTTTTTTTTCTTTCTCTCGCTTTTTGTTTGTTGTTTTTCCTTTTTCATTTCTGAATTTTCCTCCAATTTCTTCAGCGCCATTTTTTCGAATTATTCTAAGAAGAGAATTCTCGATTTTATATTTTTTCCTCCCACTTTTGTTTCCCATATAGACTCACAAAAAACAAACAAGTGCCACACTTAATGCATGACAATCGTCCTCACTTCTTTTTTTTTTTTTTTGTATTTCTTGTTGTTGTTGTTGCTGCTGCTGCTGTGTTGTTGCGGTTATTGTTGGGTTCCTTTGATGTTTGCGTTTTAAGATCTCATCCAATCCCGGCTGCACCCGGTAAAATGAAAAACGAAAAAATAAAACAGGAAAAAAAAGAAAATAGGAAAGAAAAAAGGTAAACAAGAAAGAGAATAAAGAAGAAGAGAGAGAGAGAGAGAGAGAGAGAGAGAGAGAGAGAGAGAGAGAGAGAGAGAGAGAGGGGGGGGATGAAAAAAGTCGATAAAGAAAAAAAAAGTAAAAACAAATAAATGATCTGAGACACAAATTAAAGGTATTTTCATAGCAGAGAAAATCAATAAAATTAACGTCTTATCCATTATTCGTATCTAATCGATTGATACCACCCCACCCCGTCCCAAATTATTACAATTTCGGTTGACGGTCACATGTAGAATTATTCACAACGAAATTAAAAATGCGTGACTTTTTTACTAATAATCCACGTAAGCTAGTCTCGCAGATCCATTACGACTGAATCACTAGTTTTGTACTCTTTAATATACTTGTCACACGCTACCCAATTTTGCTGTTAGAACATAATATTTTCCACTAGCCATTTTAATGATAAATTTCGAATAAAAGATTAAATAATTTTAGTTAATATGATAGAGCTAATAATATTGCCACAATCGCATTATAATAATAATAATAATAATAATAATAATAATAATAATAATAATAATAATAATGAAATTTATTGTGTACAGTGCTCAGGTGCACCACAACTCATCAAAGTCTCATGTCAAGTACACCGAATAATGTATTAGTGTCAGGAACATGAACAGTTTACAGTAGTAATATGCATGTGTGCGCGTGTGTGCATATGTATCATATGTGAATATCATATGTGAATATCATGTGTGAATATCAGGTAAGATCAGGTTGGTCTAAAACCTTGAATTCAGAGATCCTGGTACAGACTATAGAGGCAAATCTGGTGAGTAGCACTAGGAGAGTATCAGGGAAATTCTACATTTCACAGTTAAGAGTGGTTTATCACATTCCCGATCTCAGCAAAGGCATCTGGAACTGTCAGTTGGTTGATTGGTTGGTTGGTTGGTTGATTGGATTTTAAGGGATATCGACCCTTGGGTTACTTTATGCCGATCACGTTTTTATTTTATTCGTTCTTGTTGAGTATTCAAATCTTACAAAGTCAGATAGGTCTGAAACCGTGGATTCCGAGGCCGTTCACCAAGCCATAGAGGCAAATCCGGTGAGTAGCTCTCGGAGAGTATGGGTTAAATTCGGCATCTTATAGACCAGTATGATCCGTCATCTTCATGACCTCAGCAAAAGCATCCAAAGTAGCTGAATGGTGTCCTCAAGTTCCCAAAATATTGCAAAATGTTTGACTCACCAAAAAAAATGTGTTTACAAAAAACGTTTTTAATACCCATTAAGAATTAATAAAACAAAATGTCTTCGGCATAAAATAACCCAACAAGGTTTGACATGCTGTAAAATCCAACCAACCAACCAACCAAACAGGTGTTTTCTTTCCAATTTTGATTTCTGGATATTTTGTTCGTAGTGTTCGTGATATTTTTATTTTTTTTATTTTCCTTTTAAAAATCAATCTAATTCTGAATATTTTTGATATTTCGGACTGTTGTCTTGATCTTTATTGTATTTAAACACAACGTTCAGGCCACAGTAACCTCGGACATTGTTCAAATTCATATCTTTCCTAACAGTATTAGCGCTTTACTGGCTTGGTTGCGCATTGGCCATACAAGACTAACAATCTTTTGCTCACGTAGGAGGATCAACCACGGTGCAGGACATATCAAACACCCATCAGTCAAATAATTCCCCATGGAATGGCGAGTTTTTGTTTCAATCAGAAAGAAAAAATTCAACGCAAAGGATCTTTTTGATGGATCTGTTTGAGGGATCTGTTTGAGAATACTAACATGGATGACATTTTTACTTTTAGAGAGAAATAAAAAATATATATAAAATTATGAATCATATATAAAATACATCCACGAAATAACTTGAGTACCAACTTTTATCTCGCACACTAACAGTTTTTGGCATTAAATAACCCACAGGATTAATATACCATAAAGCAAACCAAACTGAACCAAACCAAATCAAATGAAATTAATTAAAATCATTTACCGCCCTGTCGTCTGGGGCGTTAGAATGCACCGACTGCACCTCTGCAGAGGGGTAAGACTCCCCCAATGGGGCCAACTGTTGGCCGTGGGTGGTGAACCGTGATGCTTAAGGATAGAACCCAGTTGGTTGAATAGTCCATGACTTGCAATACTGCACTTTAGCCCATACTAGGCTAGACGGGTGGTTGGAGAGGCCCCCTCCGATCAATCGGCTGGTCACATCAAGCCCTAGCACCTATATGATTGCTCCAACCCTATTGTCCTTATGTCAATCCCCAACCCTTTTTATCATATGGGTGCTAGAAGGCGGTGACTGAGGGTCTACATGTCCTGGGAATTACATTAAACTCTGATGGTGAGGCTCCAGTTTTGGAGGTTTGGGGAATGTGGAGCACCCCTTCATCACCAGTGCTCCCTGGCCCACTCTGACCCGGAGTGGTAGTACCTGTTAGGGTCCCATCTATGGGTTAAATAGAAAGACATGAATTTATAAATAAAAATTGATTATCCATTAAGAATGAATTTATTTCAGAACTTTGTCGGCATTAAATGACCCACCAAGGTTGATATGCCGTAAAACAAAACAAAACAAACCAGTTTTTGACATTAAATAACTACAGGATCATTAAAACCAAGCTGAACCAAACCAAACCAAACCAAACCAAACCAAACCAAATTAATTATTGATTATTTATACCAATTTGAAAACATTAAGAACTTGAAACTTTAATCAAAATAATTTGTTTGATCAGTAAATGACCCGAAAAGGGTTAATATGCCGTAACCCCCCACCTCCGAAAAAAACAAGAAAAAACAAAACAAACTAAAATAAGATTTGAATTCGGGTAGCAGAGTTCACTTTCTACGATGATAACCGTTATGCCTTAAGCGCCTCGAAGTGCATCGTTCTAACTTTGTTGTGTCGTCTTTGTTGGATTCCGGTTACATGTTAATATAATAATAATTTTTATAATATATAGATTTACTAAAACCTCTTGAAAAGGGAGGAACATTACGTACCTCCCTTTCTCTTCCCATCCACACACTCACCCCCTCACCCCCGAAAAATTCAACTTTTTCTATGAGATTTACGCAACAGGGGAGCCGAAACCAAAATTATTCTTAATTTCCTCAAGTCATCAAAACTTTATTTTTTTATTTTTATTTATTTTTTTTTTTTTTTGTGAAAGTGGGGAGTGGGTTGAAGTGGTCATATTTGAACACTACTTGTTGATATCAATTAAGGACGACTTGAGAAGAGAAAAGAAATATATGAAAACCACTCAAGAGGAAAGAGTTGATTAAAACATCTGTTAGTTTCCTCTTAACTATCGCCGGTAGCAAAAAGCTTCAGATCTGAGCACTTTGTTATCTCTCTATGCGGCTATACGTGTGGTCGACAAGAAGGCATGGATTTCATTATATATATATATATATATATATATATATATATATATATATATATATGTACACACACACACACACACACACACACACATACATATGTATATAAAACGAAATCCAGGCCTTATTGTAGACCACACGTATAGACGCAAAGAGATAACAAAGTGCTCAGATCTGAATATATATATGTTCGTATGTGTTTGTGTATGTATGCGTGCATATGTGACTACGTGTATATGCATTTGTGTGTGCATGTATGCGTGTCTATATATATGTGTGTATATATATATACATATATATATATATATATATATATATATATATATATATATATAGATGTGTGTGCTTGTGTGCGTGTGAGAGAGCGTGTGTGTCTATATATATGTGTGTATATATATATACATATATATATACATATATATATATATACATATATAGATGTGTGTGCTTGTGTGCGTGTGAGAGAGCGTGTGTATACGGGTACGTGATTGCGTGTGCGCGTGTGTGTGTGTGTGTGTGCGCCTGTGGGTATGTGTCTGAGTACTTAATACTGCTTTGATTGTAATCTTGTGAGGAGGACCCCTACTGTCTAAGAGGTCAATTCTAAATGTGGAATCTCGAGTGATACTTAACAGTCCTACAGAGTTTTGGTCATTCCCTGGGGAAGTTAGAGTTTTACCTCAATTCAATAATCATTAATCAATAAGTAAATTGATCAAATTAAAAAAGAAATTATGTCAAACGTTCAATAACGCATAAACAACATCGATGATTGATTCATGCATAACATCAACTACATAAATGCCGATTTTTGTCTGTCTGTGTATAACCAGTAGGCGTTTACACTAGCTAAATTTACACACATGTTAAGCTAATATTCAAGAACAGGGCTGGTGAAATGGATTTCAAAAAAACAAAAAAAAACAATAATGGGACCTCTGGTAACATCATTACAAGGAGGAGGGAAAAAAAGACTTTTCACTGACAGAGGAAAAAGGGGTCGTCGTCGTCGTCGTCGTCGTCGTCGTCGTCGTAGTAGTAGTAGTAGTAGTAGTAACTCCTCTTACCCTTTTTCAGTGTTTACCGTAAATCTTGAATGTTTCATTTACTACTACTGCGTAAACTGATAATTTTTTAAAATACTCTTACGATGTAAAAAAAAAAAAAAAAATCTAAATGATTATGGATAAGAGATTTATTCTTAACTTTTTAAATCCTGGGCAACAACGGGTATCTCTGCTGGTATTTGATATTTTCCTCCTTCGAGGTCAAAATGGCATCTCGTGGTTGACAAGTTAATCTAACTATATTCCCTCAAAGGAAACGTGCTGTCGGCAGGGCATAGAATACTCTGACCCCTGTAGAGTGGTACCCCCCTCCAAAAAGTAATGTCTGGTTATGTCACTCTCTATCATCAATTTGATGGAAAGTTCAAGAAAAAAAATAAACAAATAAGATAAATAAATAAATTAAGAAATGACGCAATAATTACTTTCCCTTCTTTTATTATACAAATTTTGATTTTAATTTTTAAATCTTTTCCCAAATATAAATCAAATCTTCATTATTTTTACACTAAAATCAAGCTCTGGTGATATTTAATGTGTATATATATATTTACTTAGTCGTTAATTGTTTTATTTTCATAATTTCCTCAGGACATACATACACACAAACTTCCCTTTATATATGTATAGATAACTTTGTTCAAAAACACTTAAAAACAATTACACTAATCTCAATTAGTAGAGCCTTGCCTTAGGAATCGTAAGGTTCAAGGTTCGATACCGGCTCTTACCAACTATTATATGCCCTACCTATGAACATTAATGGATATGTTCCAATCCTCACAAGTACGGGAGTATTATACTGACTGAGTAGTCTTATACCACTAGCAGTGGTTTACTTTCTTTATGCCGCTGACAATGATTGTATTTTGCTAAGTTTATAAAGATTCCATTTCATTTCCAACTTCCGTTTGGTTATTTCTCATTTAGTAAACTTTATTAAGTTACAAAACCAAATTAGCGAGTGAATAGCACAGATTGAATCTGCGTCAAAGTTGAATAAGGGTAGGTGTGGTGCTCCACCTCATACACAAAAACGATCTACCTAGTTTAGTGCTAGTGAAGAGGGAATAGACTTCCTCGCTGTCTGGATAATACCGAACACTCCGTCAACTTCCCTTTACATTAAATAATTAATGTTCAATTGAGAAACATTATATTTCATTAACATTATTCTAAACTTTTACCTTATACAGGTCACCTTTATTGACATTTCGAATTCGCAAGTAATATCTGAAATCACGATCAGAAAAAAATAAAATTTCTCCAAAATATTAGATTTCCCCCAAAAAATCAGATTTCCAAAAAAATCCGAATTTAAAAAATAATCCGAAATTTGAAAAAAAATCCGATTTCCCAAAAATAAAATAAGAAAAAATTCGAATTAAAAAAAAAAATCCGTTTTTGTAAAAGTACGGAAATAAAAAAATCCACATTTCGAAACAAACCCGATCTCCGAAAAATCTGAATTTAAAAAAAAAATTTGTTAAAAAAAAAAAAAATCTGAATTTAAAAAAAAATCTGAATTTTAAAAAAATCTGAATTAAAAAAAAATCTGAATTTTAAAAAAATCTGAATTTGTAAAAAAATTAGAATTAAAAAAAAATGAATTTAAAAAAAATCTAAATTTGTAAAAAAAAATCTGAATTTAAAAAAAATTAGAATTTAAAAAAAATGAATTTTAAAAAAATCTAAATTTGTAAAAAAAAATCTGAATTTAAAAAAAATCTAAATTAAAAAAAAATGAATTTAAAAAAATCTAAATTTGTAAAAAAAAATCTGAATTAAAAAAAAAAAACATAAGACAAATTCCAAAATAATCCAAATTCCCTAATTTGTTTCACCTTTCAACGTCTTACCTTTCAATTTGTTTACCTGTATTTTCTTAAGTAGTTAATGAGAAAAAAAGCGAGTAATTAAATTCGCTTATCATCGGCTTTTCATCCAGGTCCAAAAACATAAAGACTATATCTTTTGTCAGTCATGACAAACAGATGAATGAGATTTCTAAAGAAATGTAGAAAGTCCGGATTTCCGGAGAAACATTTAATGTTTTTCCTGTGCAAAGATTCAAAAACTGGAACTCAAATTTGGCAAATTCAAGTCGGATTCAATTATCTACTAACAGGATCAAAAGAGAATATTCTCATTACAACAATTTTGAAAAGAATCTAAATATCATCATCATCATCATCATCATCATCAAAGTGTGCCGACAGTACGGATTCCTGTAACTATCTATCTATTTCTATCTCTCTATCTTTCTCTTTCTCCCGCCCTCTCTCTCTCTCTTCTCTCTCTTTCTCTCTCTCTCTCTCTCTCTCTCTCTCTCTCTCTCTCTATATATATATATATATATATATATATATTATATATATATATTTGGAGGATATGTGCTTAATTGAAGTCATACATAATTGTGAAAATTAATTAGTTAATAATTAATGAATTTAGGCGGGCTTCAAATGTAAGGCTAAACAAATCGAGAAAATGGCAATCCCTGAATGTACATTTCGACCAGGGATTGACATTTTCTCGATTTGTTTAGTCTTACATTTGAACATATATGCCGCCTAAATTCATTAATTATTAACTAATTAATTTTCAAAATTAGGTATGACTTCAATTAAGCACATATCCTCCAAAAATCTTCAGCCCTATAAAAATAAACACATTTGTTTGTTTACTTAACCTATATATATATATATATATATATATATATATATATATATATATATATATATATACTAACAAATCAATACGACAGGGTGTGGCACAAGGTAAATCTTTTTAAGAGGAGTTTAACACGTTTGAAAAAAATAACACAACCAGGTTAGGTTCTGGTCAACCAGTCTTGTACTTTGGATGTTTTATACATCGACCTATCAAATACAAATCATTTTCAAATCGAGTCATTTGACCCATGCACGGGGTTCTAACAGATCCGGGTCAGAGTGGACCAAGGAGAAATTTAGAATACTGATGTTAGGTAATAGACAAAATCAGTGTTTCTAAACATTTTTAACCCCAATGTGAGTTCTTAGTTGCCCCCTCCCCAACTTAAGTTTTCATGCTCCCACCCGCTTCGCGCTCCGGTCGTCAACCTAATTCCCCTAGAGAGATAGAAATATCAAAAATTGTAGTTTGAATAGTACTATGTCATCAAAACACTAATTCTAGTTGTAAATCAAAGAATAATTTTATTTGGATAGATATTTTATTTAAATCATAATAAATCATAATTTATCATAATAAATATTTATGTTAACAAAATGGCTTCGATTTATTTAACATTTGATTTAATAATAACTTTAGTATTTTATCTTAAATAACAATTATCAATTAAAAAAATTATACATATGTATATTTTGAGGGTTCTCGATTTTCTGTTGCCTCCTTTAGCCCCCCCCCCCATTTTAAAAATTTCGCCTTGTGCCCCCGCCCCAATCTCATGACTCCGTTGTGAAACCCTGCACTAGGCTATGGAGTATTGTTGTTGTTGTTTACATACTTCCGTCTACGAGAGACGATGGAGTAATGTCTATTTTTTTAGTGGAACCACGTAGCCTGGGCGGTTTGGTATGGAGGATGACCTGTTGCCCAGACAGCAACCCCCCTCTCCACACTGCCGATGTGATCCAAAGGAAAGGTAAGAAGCCAATGCAGTTTGGCAGCGGTAGTGTCGAATTCCTCTCGGTGCGTTGGCAATATGATCCTTGGGGAAAATAAAAGCTTAATATAAACTGAGTCTTTGTGTTCATTTATAAGAGTGAGAAATTAATAAGACTAAATAAGAATGCAGATAAAAAGATTTGAAACAGAAGAGGTTATAATCAGAAAATATAATAACTAAAACTAACTCTTCCATCATTTTTCCATCACTCTCGTCTTTCATTGCTAAATTTTCCTAATTTAATTATTCAATTAAAATAGGAAGTAAAGAATTAAATTATAGTTATTTCTTCTTGTTAATCTATTTCTTTTAAAATATATCTCTGAGATTTTTGCTCATATTTATTGAGACGAAACCAAACAAGTAGAAATCAATAATACCAGGCACATGTTTATTAAAATCATTTTTTTAATATCAATATGCAAATTAGCCTTCCGTTCACACTGTAAACCGCTATTTTGTTTTTAAAAATCCAGTACATTTATTTTCTCATAAAACCTTGCGATCTAATACTTGAAATATATGTGAAGTCCCGACATTTCAAAATCATATATATATATATGGTAAAGAAAAAGGCTTAAAAATCAGTCGTATTAGCATTATCAAACTATTTCTACCCATATTATATGCATATACATATGAGTTTCATCAGACCGCTAACTTTTATTGAAATGGTCACAGAATTCATAGGACATTTTATATATTTTGGGGGATTTCTGAATAAACTTTGGCTTCACTTCTTATCACCCCAGGAGGTGGCATTTATGTCCATGAGCCAACTATATACATATACATACGGATAGAAATAGATACATAACTGCTAATATTACTGATTTTAAAGCCTTTCTCTTTACCAAATACACCGTTCTGTATAAAATCATTAAACAGTGATCTCAAAAATTTACATTCCGTTGTTAATAAAGGTCCACCTTAGAATCATCTTAACACCAAATAACCTGGTGATTCACGATCCACGCATGCGAAGATGTCATGACGCGTCACGCAACTCGAAGAAATGCAAAATACGAGAAAAAGTATTAATGGACTAATTATTTTTAAGAGAACAAAGGGAACAAAGTGGGAATGATAACTAAATAAATAATTAAATGAAGCCTGGTATTTTGTAAATATTTAACACTATTTTAGTTAAAAACGGAGATATATTAAAGAAACCATGTCGATTATTAAGGGAGGGCAAAAGCGAAATTGCACAGGCTTCAAAAATCTGTCGTAGTCTTTTGTTGTGAATATGGGCTAATATTGTGGCATTATTGAAATTATATGATTAGTGTATATATATATATATATATATATATATATATATATATATATTATATATATATATATATATATATACTAGCAAAAATATTTAAGTATTTAAGTTTTAATATAGTCAAATATTATATTGGATTAGAAAGACTACTGAAATTAAATACGATCACAAAAAGGATTACTCTTATTTCTACTTTATTCTAATTGATTTCTATAAAATTATACATAGGGTTGCTATTTTGAGAATAAAATATTAGAAATTATAACAACAAGTAATTATCTATTAAACACGGTTTAAAAAAAAAAACAATGTGCAAATTACTCACACCATATACTATGTAAACATTTATTTCTTAATGATATATAACACATATCACAGGATTTAAACACGTTAATAATAAGGAATATTTTGAGGCAAATATATCTCAGTTAGACATTAATAGAGACAATGTTAATGAATAATATGCTAATGCTAATTAAGATTAAATACTAATTACTTAATAACCATCGAGAATATAACATAAATAACTAAGGGAATTGTGACATTGGTGGTGATGTACTTTCGGTTACAGACATGCAGATACATGGTCTACATAATGATAATTATCATGATAAAAATAATATATATATATATAAAGCTTAGTATAGCATGGCAAAAGGCCATGGGCGTTGGACATACAGTGAGTATCGAATTTGATAAAAAAACAAACAACGGTAGAACAAGAGAGACACAAAAGAAAGAAGCAAAAGAGAGAAGTGTTCAAAAAGAGAAAATCGGAAAAACGACACACAGACAGAGACAGATGGAGTGGGAGGGAGGAGAGAAAGGGAGGAATGAATTGAGAAATACGTTGTGATTTTCGAACGAGAATCTCGGAGTAGGCGGGATTTGAAGTGTTCTATATTTGTTCATTTAATCCTAAAATGTTCGCTTTTGTTATTTAGTCCATTCACACGCCACCACCGCCGCCGCCATTTTCCCTCGCCTCCGCCGCCATTTTCCCTCGCCTCCGCCATTTTGCCTCCTCGGCGTCTCTTTTCCTCAATTCTTTCTTTCTTCCTCCCACATATCCGGTCTTAGATTCGTAGGCCATTCCAGTACCGGTAAGACACCATAGTTCACTTGATGGCCTCATTCTTCTTCTTCTTTCTTTTTTATTTCCTACATCTTCGGTTCTTCTTCACAACGCTTCTTTCTTTTTTTTGTTTTGCTTTTATCTGCCTCACAAAACATCCTACAAAGAGTCGCGGAAATTGATGATTGATTCGCTCGTCGTCATCGTCGCCGTGAAAAGTACAAGGACATGAATTATACAGTTTATGTTTTTTGAAGGGTTACAAGAAAAACTGAGACCGGTTTAGCTCAGTTGGTAGAGCATCCGCTTAATGATCATAAGGTTCCAGGTTCGATATCAATCCTCGCTAACTCAGTATATGAGTAGGACAGATTGCGTAAAGTAGGGATCTGACGGTGGGTGTGGGGCTCCACCTCAATAAAAACAATATCCCAAGTCAAGTGCTATTGTTATATAAAAAGTAATCTTTTAAAGTAAATTTTGAAAGCATTGATTTTACGTTTGTTGATGTAATAATTAAACAACGTCGTCTCCGATGGCTGGGTTATGTACGTCGGGTGGATGATGGACGAATCCCAAAAGACATCCTTTATGCAGAGCTTTCGTCTGGTAAGAGACAAGGATGCCTGCAAGAATTATCTCAGGTGCATTGCCCCTACCAGCTGGGGAAATTTGGCTCAGGACCGCCCTTGGTGGTGGCAGGTTCTCCCCCTAGACCAAGGAGATTGTTTTTGCGTCTAAGGTGGGGCACCACAATTACCAACAGCTCCTTACTTTACCGCACAGATCCCTGTGCTACTTATATGGTTGGCGAGGGTCGATATCGAACCAAGAACCTTGTGTTTCCTACGCGGACGCTCTACCGACTGAGCTAAACACAAACTGCGAGGTTATAACAAAGCATTGTAAGCAATACCGTCTTTTCCATACTCAGTCCTACTATTTAGCTGGAGGGATAGTAGAATTCATACCTTTCCCAAGGGTATTAGTGATAAGAGAAATTCCATTACCACGTCCAGGATTTGAACTCGGGGCGACGAATACATTTCCTATGACTTTAACCATTACACCACGCGCTTCCTACATGGAATATATATATATATATATATATATATATATATATATATATGTGTGTGTGTGTGTGTGTGTGTGTGTGTGTGTGTTAATGTATGAGTAGTAGCTTACCGGTGGGTACGAGTACGATCGTTGGAAGCGCACAGTATCCAGGGGTTAAGACTGAGAAAAAACAAATACAAAGTGCTCAATACAATGTAGAGCAAAATGTATTTATATAATGGATAAGAGTAACCTACTCGAGTTTCATCGTCTGATTCGTCAGGGTTACATCCGTTGAATTAATCGAGTTTTCGATTAATATCATGCGTGTGTGTGTGTGTGTGTGTGTGTGTGTGTGTGTGTGAGTTGAGTTAGCGTATGCAGTCAACACTTTGTTACAGACGGTTTCTCGCCTAGGTGATCGTCAGACCTGTGCCAACCATCAGTCGCTAGGTGGCGTTGTCGACGTACCATATAAAGAAGACGTCGCAAAGTCAGTTCTCTCCCACACACTTCTGGTCTTGACAGAAGTAACAACGCACCTGTTGCGTTCCTGTCTACGGATAGGGAGCCTTGAGTCCTCAGAAGATCCTGTGTTACGTGGCACACTGTAACATGCTTATTATCATTCAGTATTATTCAGTACCAGTTACATATCGGGGAGTACCCATGGCGTATTGGCTAAAAGTGTTGGTCTGTAATATCGTCGTAAGCAATTTCGAACTCCAGTTACGCCCTTACGTTCTTTTTCGGGTGTTTGAATATCTGCTGGTATAAGATGTCAAAATTGTTACTTCTATTTATGAACTTCTCCGACAAAAGCAGGCATTCCGGTAGAAAATGGCCAATGAGATACGAGGACAAAAAGCATTTAAGATCGTTTGAAACAGTCCCCAAATCAATTGCTGGTTAACCTTTGTGCCAGGAAGACCTATTTTTTGGATTAACACCAGTGTCTAACTACAGACTTGGACTTAAATATCACAAGGATCATTACAGACTGGGATTTGTATATATTATAAGGAACACTACAGAATTGGATATATATATATATATATATATATATATATATATATATATATATATATATATATATTACAAAGGAAACCTACTGACTTGGATCACCCACTGGATTTGTGAACAACAGAACAACTGAAACCATACAATGGAAACAAGGATTCTAACATCGGACTTATACCCTTGGAAAAGGCATGATCCCCTTTATCCCTTCAGCTATGAGTTATGTCGTGCCACTATTGTTCTTCTACAACGATGGATTTGGCAATAAATAACCCATGAAGGTTGATATGCTATAAAAGAAAAAGAATCAAACCAAAAACCAGTTCGGTATTATACTAAAGACTTTCTTTTCCATATAAGGGCAATATGTTGCATTTCTATTCTGTTAAGTTTGTTCAGAGATACGAGGACAGAAAGCATATAAGATCGTTTGTAACTAGCCTTAAATCAATTGCTGGTTAAACTTTGTACCAGAAAGACCGGTACAAGAACGGTGTTTGTCGCATAGGCCAACTCAAGTTGTAGTAGTAGTCGCCATTAGTAGTAGTAATAGTCGTTAGTTCAGAAACAACATACACACAAGTTATATAGTCTCAAAGCGGAATGTATTTATTTCTAGGCTCGTGGGTTCTTTTTCAGAAAGAAGGAAAGATAGGGAGAAAGAGAGAGGGAATATCGTCAAATTATTTTATCTTCTAACATAGTATCATGTTGTGTACTGCTGTTCCACATCCATACGAGGGACCGACCGACACGTCGGCTCTTACCAGAGCCCAGCCGAAAAAAGAGGCAGATTTTCTTCTCTCCCGATTTTCGTTCCGGCGTCACATCCGTTTCCGGTCAAAACCCGTAACTTCAGTTTTTATTTCTAAATCTATTTCCGGGGTCATCAAATTACTGGCATCCCGCTTAGTGTTTACTCTTCCAAATTTTAACCTTTGTTTGTTCTTATTTCTTCTTTCTCTCTTTTTCTGTCAATACCCAAATTCCCCTTAGACTACAGGGATTAACACCAGAGGTTAACAACATATTTGGACTTATATATATATATATATATATATATATATATATATAGCCAGGATCACTAAAAACTTGGATTTACATATTACAAAGAACATTCTAGGCTTGGACTTTTATATATTACAAAGAACACTACAGACTAGGACCATCAACGGATTTCTGTGAATCTTTACAATGACAACACGAATTCTAACATCGGAAAAGTCATGAATCACTTCATTCCTTCAGCTATAAGGTAAGTAGTGCCCTTACTGTTCTTCTGAAAGGATGGATTTGGCATTAAATAATCCAGAAAGATTGATATGCCATTAAAAAAAAGAAATCAAAACCAAACCAAAAACCAGTTCCATATAAGGATATTATCACGTATTCTTATGTGGTATATCTATTCTGTTAAGTTTATTCAGAGATTAAAACATTCTTATTATTTTGTCGTGATTTGTTCTCTCACTTGTTCTTTATAAGGAAACAATATTCAACCAATTATCGTTCTTCTACAACCTCTTACCCAATGTAGACGAGTGCTTCAGCTAGTATTAATATATTATCATTAGAGATTATATTTCTGCCTTAAGATGGAGTAGAAATCCCCTGAGAGTCGCAAATATAACCATCAGTTTTTTCTTTTCTTTTTTTTTCTTGTTAATTAAATGTTGATATTTAATTTCATTCAAGAATATTTCCGTTGCTGCTTTTCAGTGGCAATAAAAATACTGAAAAAGAAAACGCTTTTTTTCTTCCTGTGAAGCTGCACACCATTGCCCTCTTCTGTTTTCTTTTTATCCTTTTCAAAAAATAATTCATGTATGTGCACACACACACACACACACACACACACACACACATACACACATAAGCGTGCACACGTACACACATACACATCGGAGACCCGTGGCGTAACATCTTTCGTCTTAAGAAATGAATGTTGGTTGGTTGGTTGGTTGGTTAGTTCTAACGGCATATCAAACCGTCTGAAGTTATTTTATGCCGAGAGGTTTGCGAATAATGTACGTTGTACGTCTATTTTTACTCTTCTGTAGTTGAGGGTTTGACCGATATATTTGCATCGTCGGTTGGATGATTGGTTAGTTGGTTGGTTGGTTGGATGGTTTTCAACGGCACATCAACCAGTCTGGGGTTATTTTGTTCCTAGATGTTTGCGAATTATATACGTCGTGTATTTTTTACACTTCTGTTGTTAATGGTTTTAAAGTCTAGTAAATAAATGACACTTTTTACTTCTGCAATTTGACTCGTCGTAAATTTTAAATGTATTCTTGGTTGTTGAGCTAGTCAATGATTTAGTTGTTTTTAGGTGTTTGCGGGTTGTTCTTAATATTACATGGTTGACAAAATTTAGTGAAGTTAATTATGGGTTTATTTGTTTGTTTGTTTGTTTGTTTTGTTTTATGGCATATCAACCTCAGTGGGTCATTTAATGCCGATAAAGTTTTGAAATAAATCAATTCTTAATGGATAATACAATTTTTTATAAATATATTTTTCTATTTAACCCATAGATGGGACCCTAACAGGTACTACCACTCCGGGTCAGAGTGGACCAGGGAGCAATGGTGATGAAGGGGTGCTCACCATCAGATAGAGTTTAACGTCATTCCCAGGACATGTAGACCCGCAGCCACCGCCTTCTAGCACCCATATGATAAAAAGGGGTTGGGGCTTGCCATGAGGGCAATAGGGTTGGGACAATCATATAGATGCTAGGGCTTGACGTGACCAGCCGATTGATCAGAGGGGGCCTCTCCGACCGCCCGTCTAGCCCAAGATAGGGCCAAAGTGGAGTATTGCATGTCATGAACTGCTCATCCACCTGGGTTCTATCCTTAAGCATCACGGGTCGCCACCCACGGCCAACAGGTGGCCCCATTGGGGGAGTCTTACCCTTCTGCAGAGGTGCAGTCGGTGCATTCTAACGCCCTACCGACAGGGTGGAATTATGGGTTTCATATTGATTACTTTATTATTAGTATATTGTTGCTTCCTATCATTTCCCTGAAGTAATAACTCCAGGGAAATGATAGGAAACAACGATAGGTTGTTTCCTGGTTCTTGAAAAATATTTTTTAGTTCGGGATTTATTTCAAAAAAATGTTCCAGTGGTTCTTGATTATTTGGCTTAGTGATAGGAGAGTGTTGTTAAATGTCGTTATTAGGGGGGGGGGTGCGATCTAGCTTCCTTTTTTGTTTGAATTTTAGGGTCTGCTACTGAGGGATAAAAATGGTTTTAGCTTTCTGTTTTTCTATTAGCGTATGGGAATATTCCCTTAATGAGAATTGATGTTTTAGTTTATCAATGCGTTGTCTAAGTTCATTATCGTCAGTGCCGATTCTTCTTAGTCTAATTTCGGTGAATTTATCATCAATGTATATTGCGTACAAGAATCAGTCATTCGCAATTTCCAGGTAGATGTAAGTGTTTTCAAACTTGTCCATGTAGATGGTTGGAGATGAGGAGGCTGCAATCGTCCCCATGGCACATCCTTTTGTTCTTATGAAGTGTCGACCGTTAATGTTAGAATTGTTTAATGTTAGAATGTGTTGCATTCGTGTTATTATTACTTCCGTGTGAGTTATTTTTGTTGTTCTCTTGTTAAGATATTCATCCCAGGTTGAAAGTCCCGAGTTGTACTTGATAGTAGAGTGAAGGATCTGACATCCATTGTGACGAGAATCGCTTCTTGTTGTACTGTTTTGATGTTGTTGGTTTTGTTTAGAAAGTCCGTCGTATCACGTATATAGGACTTTATTTCATTGGCAAGTGGTTTTATATAGTGATCTACGTATTTAGATAGTTCTGTCGTGTGACAGTTGAGTGAGGAAATCCCTGGTCTTCCAGGGTTGTTGATTTTGTGTATATTTGGAAGCAGATAGAAGCGGGCAGGTTAGGCGACGATTGGTTTTAGCATCTCTGATGTTTCTTTGTCGATTTATTTTTATCATGTCTTTCCGTATTAGGATGCACTTTTTGGCTCAAAAAATTGCTCTGCGTCTTATACATCGTATGTGAAGTTTGAGACCTCCTGGAGGATTTTTTTTATTATCATTTCCTGGTATTGAGATGTCTTGTGTATGCTTATTGCTTGCCTGTACTGCCAAATTGCTTTTATACAGCTATGTTTCTGCTTGTGTAATGCACAGCTAGACTATTTTCAACAATTTATGCTAAATACACTAAAAACCTTTTTTTTCCTGAATCTGACCTGCTGAAATGTGTGTGCGTCATATTCCCATGAGTCTTATATGCCGTCAAATACGGTAATTGTATTCTGATGATCTTCGAACAAATCAGCAGGTAGGGCATGGAAGAAATCCTCGCAATTTAGCTGGTTTTCTGCTTCTCTAAGATATTCCTCGATACCCCAGATAGACTGTTGCTCAGTCTTTATTCGCTTGTATGATAATTAGATCTTCTTTGGTGGAGAGTTCCATCAGACCATCGCGTTGTTGTTTTTTGTTGTTTGTTTGTTTAGGTTGTCGTGTGGTAAGTGTCGTTTTTTTTATCTTCTTTTACTGTCATTTCGAATATTTGGATGGTTGTGTCTATGTTGTTAGGATTGAATGAGTCTTTTTCTTTCAGCCTAGAATGGTTGGTTCGTAATCTGACAGTCCAAAATGGACTCTCGCTCGAATTCTTTCCCATCATTTTCCAATATGAGGTTGTTGTAATGTAGTGGATGGGGGCAAAAGTTAAGGCCTTTGTACAAAATTTCAAATAAATGTATATTGAATTTATACCTACTTAGATGTACAACTCTTTGATGCGGTTCATTTCTAAATTGACAGGAATTTCAAAACTGCTTAGCTAAATTTCAAAAGCTTTCATTATTTTGCTTAATATATTTTACGTCCTTAGTAGTGGACTTACCCCCCCCCCCAAAAAAAGAAAAATTACCTGAAGGTACTATTGCTTATCTGATACACAAATGCAAAATATACTGTGTCCCTAATCTCATTTCTTTTTCAGAAACACCAATAGTAATAGGATTGGGGTACTTACTACTCACATAGATCCCCAAATGGGTTTGAAGAGGCTCCTTAGCCTTGGTCGGCAACTCAAGGAGAAGTCCAACACAAAACCTCAACTACCTTACAAGGAAAGGCTAGGGGAGTAAACCCCGAAAATAAACCAGGAGCCGGAGTCCCTAAGGTGGTGTGATGCTGAAATCCAGTGCTACCCATTAACTCCTGCGACACTACCGTTGCCAAATTGCATTGGTCCCTTACCTTTCCTTTGGATCACAGCGGCAGTGTTGAGAGGGGGATTTGCATGGGAAACAGCTCATCCTCCATATGAACCCGCCCAGGCTATGTAGTTCAAGTTATTAAAAAATACCCCCTCCAAAAAAAAAAAATCTTGACACTACTAAACAAAAAGAAAGAAAGAAAAAAAACCTTGACACTACTCCATCGTCTCTTGTAGACGGAAGGCTGCCAACCCTTTTATGTGCTCCCTCCCAGGTTTATTGGTTGTGCGGCTTCTTAGTCTTTTGAGTGGCTGTGTATATTTCCTGAGGTTTGTGTATGTTTAGTTATGTTTGGTGGTAGCAGAAGTGTCTTTCTTATTTCATTATTATTCAGTTTGGAGTTAGTTTGTTTTTTTCTGTCATAGTTAATCGGTGTTGCGGGTCTTGTTTCTGTTTCTGTTTATTGGGAGTTTTTTGTTGATTCGCATTGTTTTGGGTTTCGTCGTTGTGTTTTTGTGCTGGACTTCCAACGTAGTTTTCTGTGTTTTGCAGATTTGATACGATGGAGTTCTTTGTTTGTTTTTATCCTTTGACGTTTGATTATATCAGCGGTGATTTCTTTGTATTCGTCTGTGAGATCATTCATGGGAATTTATAAAGGAAAAACTTATCTCATGAATCATATCAGGTGCTTTTGCATTGCCTCTTCCAGCTGGGAATATTTGGCTCAGGACCGCCCTCGGTGGCCGCAGGTTCTCTGTAGAGGATTGTTCATGTCAGAAGTCACCCTGACGCAACATCATGAAGCCAAGATGTCCAGAAGAAAGCAGTGGCAATAAAGCAGTATCACATGAACATCTTCAGTGACAGCATTCACATGCGACATCTGTGGTCGAGAATGTTTTTCAATCATTGAACTTCACAGTCACAGGAGGCGCTGTAACTTCAGGGACACAAAAACTGTACTATAGTCTTCCGAGACTGAAATGCGAATAAAAAAAAAAATCCCAACCAACTTCAAGATCGAACTGGATCTTTCAGTCGACAACCACGATGCGAATTTTCTATCGATCTGGTACGATTTCATGAAGGACACCGAAATGTTTTGTAAAAAAAGCATTTCTGAAACAAATACGGAAGCCAAGGTCCTGGAAGACACACACACACACAACACACTCTCTCTCTCTCTCTCTCTCTCTCTCTCTCTCTCTCTCTCTCTCTCTCTCTCTCTCTCTCTCTCTCTCTCTCACATACAAAAACGATCACAGACGAATACAAAGAAATCACCACTGCAATAATCAAATATCAAAGGGATAAAAACAAAGAACTCCATATACAATTGTAATAACGTTAGGTGTGACTCTTTACCTTGCGATTTTGTCAGTTTTTCTGTGGAGTCTCACTGCTTACTTACATTTCTTCATACTCTAAGTTTGTTGTGGTTTGGTTGTTTGGTGTAATAATGTCAAGAGTCTTGTTCTTTTTCCTTGTTTTTGGTTTCTTTTAGATGGATTTGCGCCAATTTGAATGTGTGTGATTCTACTTGTAGTTGGTTGGTTTTGTTTAATGGCATATCAACCCTTGCGGCTTATTTGATGCCAAATTATATATATATATAAGATTTGGCATAAAATAAGCCGCAAGGGTTGATATGCCATTAAACAAAACCAACCAACCAACCACAAGCAAAATCACACACATTCAAACTCGCGCAACTCCACCTAAAAGAAACCAGAAATGAACTTGCGTACTCACAAATACATTAAGAAATAATATGTATTCGTCCTCACATATATAATGAAAGATACACGCCCACAAGCACACAGACACCCTTCCCTCTTGATTCACACACTCTAACACACGGACGTCTGTCTTTTTTTATTTGATATATACACATTGACAAAATGCATTTATATAAAAAAAATGTACTCGAAATCCTCACACACACACACACACACACACACACACACACACACAAGAAGAACATACAAATATATGAAATAAAAATGCAATATATTGTTGTAGAGGCGTACGTGAGTGACACGTCTCTCACAGTAATAAATATCCCTGTCACGCATCCACCCCAAAACTAACGCCCACATTCGCCCAGGGGTTACTATCACATGTCACCCCCCAACCCCACGATTCCCTGGGTTTTTGAGCATCAGTCTTTATAAGCACTAATGATCGTCTTCCTATTGTAACCTGTTAACTACCCGACCAGACCAGTCACATTCTAATACCCCCTCTGTACTTCTCCCATTTTCGGCGCGTACACACAAACACTCCAGGACACACTGATATATCTGTAGACCATAAATATATTGATATAGATATAAATATACTCCCAAACAGCTTGAAATTAAATACCTATCAGGGTATGTGAGCATATTTGCAGTTAGATAGCTACTGAGATAGATAGGATCAAGGTAACACACACATACACACACGCACGCGCACACACACACACACACACACACACACATATATATATATATATATATATATATATGTGTGTGTGTGTGTGTGTGTGTGTGTGGTATTGGGAAACGATTTTAGTTGTATTAGAAGCATGGAAAAAATAAGATAAGGAATAGTAACCAAAATTCAAAATGATGAATATTGTGTTGTTTTTAATCTTATTTATTAATCCTAATATTTCAGGTGGCCCTCCATATTCTGCCAAAGGGTTTGTATATATTAATCCATGCTTAGAATACAGCCAAAAATGTTTCCCAATGTTCATCACATATTTCTATAAAAAAGCATACAGGGACTCCCGACCAACATCATATATATATATATATATATATATATATATATATATATATATAGAGAGAGAGAGAGAGAGAGTGATGATCAATGTAAGTATTTGCTAGTCAGACTACACTGGTGTGTCCACGTGTAGGTGTCCACAGGAGAATGTCAAGTATGAATTCGTTTTGTTTATCCATCAGTATCCATCATGTCTTGTTCGTCTTACATGCTTTGTGTGATAGGAGTTAAGTGGCCGTACAGTTGCTTTTTGTGGAGTGCTTCTTCCGGAATTTCTTCAAGTCAATATGCAGCATCTTTGTGTATTTGCCATCTAGCTTTTTCTCTAAGTGTTTCGTTAAAGTCAAAGTACTATAACAGCAGCTCTTAATTGGCTACTTTGAATAATTCCGAATTTATCAGAGATATCAGATTTCAATATGATGGATGATCTGTCCATACCTTTGCAATGCGTATATTAACATCACTTTCTGTAAATGAGATAGTACTACCTAGGCATATAAACATTTCTACAAATTTCAGAAGCTTGACATCAGCTCTGTAGATGTCTCCATCTTGAACTCCGTTTTATCTGAGGTCTCAGAGAGGCCAATGCCTCTTGGTGCCTTTTCCAGGCTATGCAGCAGTAATTCGGCTTGGGCAGGTGTATTTGCGAGAAGCGCTAGACAATCTGCGTAGTCTGCTTCTGTAATAGTTTCTGCAGGATATGATCTGCTTCTTACCTTTGGTATATGGTTGTCTTTTTCTTTTAAGAGATCTAGTCAAAATTATCAGTACCTAGTATATATATATATATATATATAAACCACAAGGTTCGTTGTTCGATACCGGCCCTCGCTAACTCAGCGTATGAGTAGCACAGAGATCTGTGCCATAAAGTAAGGAGCTGGTGTGGCGCTCCACCCCAGACACAAAACAATCTCCTTGGTCTAGCGTTAGTGAAAAGGGGATAGACTCCCTCGCTTACTTATATATATATATATATATATATATATATATATATATTGTTGACATCCTTCCGACTACTAAAGACGATGGCGTAGTGTCCATGTTTTAATCTGCAACTGCGTAAGTGGCCGAACAGACTAATTTTTGAATGGCAATCTCTGGTGGAGTGACTGCAAACAAACAGTGATGCTTGCTGGAGTTCCTGTATATATATATATATATATATATATATATATATATATATATTCCGTGTTTCGACGTATCACGTCTCCTCAGTGTGGCTAGACAAAGCAACGGATTCGCTTGACTCTCTCACGCCATCTAACCTTATTGACCATCACCCTTCGTAAGTCATCTTGACGGCATATAGTATCAATACAGAGCTTATGAATGTACATTTCTGCTAGTCGGCAACCACTGGTGTGTCCATGTACAACAGATAATATTGAGTAGGCAGAAAACATTTTAGATTTACTCTAAGATAAGGAAAAAATTAAAATTCATCTGCTATTTTTGTAAAATGAGAAAAATAAATTTAGAGTAGTGGTTCTCAACCGGAATCCATATGGATCCCGTGGACCATATAATTTTTTTATTATAAATATAAAATTAATAAAAAATATTTTGTGACAAAAATACAATATGATTTTTAAACATTGAAAATCCACGGGGCATCCAACAAAATAAAATATTAATCAAGGGAGACCAAAAGGTAAAAGAAAGGTAAGAACCATTGATTCAGAGTAATAAAAAAAAACTTTATAGTTTTCTATTTCTCTGAAGGTTTCCGACTCCGACAATAAATACCTGAAGAAGGCCAGAGGGCACATCGGCCGAAACGTTGTACAGATAACAATGAAGAGGAGGACAATAGTCCTGTAAAGATTAAAGTTACAAATGCAAAACAAAGCCTTCACAAAACGTTTTCATCACGTCGGGGTCAATAGATTCAAAGTGATAATACTTGAAGATAAAACTCCGACAAAGGTTGATAGACAAAACATTTTATATACAGCACAAGAATTAACAGGGTACATAATACATAAAGGTGTACATAAACATACATACAAAAGTAATACAAAGTTACTCGTAAAAGGATAAACATAAAAGCAACAGACATGAGACTAGGAATAGTCCATGCTGTATAAATAACTTACAGTAATGTAAGGGGGGGGGGCAAAGCCCAAACAAGAGGGGGGTAGACCAGAGTCTAACCCATAGTGTCTCGTAGGTCGAGCAACAGGAAAGAGAGAGAGAGAGACGTTCAAATCAGCCGCTTAAATATCAAAGGCCCCTAGCAGGAACCAGCG
>CM042172.1:48026529-48039029 GCA_023376005.1 Doryteuthis pealeii
AATCGGATATATGTATTTAACTAGACACTCAACACGGACAGGCGACGACACACGGTCAATTTCTTAAGCGGAATTTAACTGGTTTGAATTCAGTTTCCCTTCTTATAAATCGGTTGCTATACCGATTTTAAGAGCCCAGCATTTTTTACTATTTAGCAGAAGTGGGAATAGTTAGATTCATACCTTTCCCAGGGGTATTAGCGCTATTTAAAATACAAACAGCCTCGTCCAGAGTTTGAACTCCGTTCACAGTTTCCATTTACTACGATGATAAAAATTAGACATGAGCACCCCCCAAAGTTTCATTTAAACATCGTAAGTATCGATGAGATTGTATAGTAGGTTCCATTTTATTCTAACGGTGCTGTTAGATATTCCAGTCCAAGAAGAAACGATTTTTATCTAAGCAGGAAATTCTCACCATTGAATTTTACTTTATTTGTGTTGCACCTGATTAAGCTTACTAAACATATATGAATTCAGTTTAAAATTAATTATATATATATATATATATATATATATATATAGAGAGAGAGAGAGAGAGAGAGAGAGAGAGAGAGAGAGAGGGGGGAGAGAGTTTTATAAGGGGAAGCATACTTTATTACATAATGTGAAGTGTATGAAAAGAAAGGAAACTCAAGGGCCCTTTCGACCGATACTTTTCAAAAGAAACATAGGTTAACGATTAAAAGCCAGACATAAATATATATTAATTAAAGGGTAAAAAATGGGGAGAATGGAGAGAGGGGAAAATATTATATATATATATATATATATATATATATATATATATATATATATATATATATATATACAGGAATAGGAAAATAAAATGAATAAAAAGTGTAAACAGTTTGTCTTTTTTTTAATGCTTATTTGTTTGTAGCACGTTGGGACTAGTTTTTTTGATAAAAGTACGGTTGCTCCAAGTCTTTTTAGTCAGATTCTTGTCCTGATGAGCTAGTGAGCGAAACTATTAGTATATATATATATATATATATATATATATATATATATATATATATAGGGATGTGCAAACCGCGGACTTTCAAAAGGTCCGCTTAATTGTTTAAAATATCTTAAAACGTCAATAAAAAAATGGAAAATTAACTTTTTAATGTTTTCTTTTACGTTTAATATAAAGAACAATTCCAAGTTTATGTGTTATAAAAAAAAAATCTCTCACATAAAACCTAAATTTTTGCATTCTAAAGTAAATTGCCGTAAATTCCCGCTCTTTGTTGACAGTTATCGCATCTTGACGTGTGCACCTTTTGTTAGTATGGAGAACTATAAGTATGAAAAATTATTTTCTGAAGCAAAAACAAATTACTAATTTAGCATTTCCTTGATGCCTCACGATTTAACTCTTAATATTATTGAAAAAGAAAGTTGGGACAATCAGAATTACAATGTTAGAAATTATTTATAATAAAATTTTAACTGAACGGTAATATCTGCTTTCTGGATATAAACGGGAGAATTATTTGTTTGCAAATAAAATAATAAATTTCTTCAAACACTGTTTGTTTGAGTTTTCTTTTACAGAGTATAATTATACACGCGTCACGGATTCGAACCTATTAACTTATGGACCCAGAACACAGTGAAAACAATAACAACAGTTTTCCCAAAAACCCAGTTTTTATTTCTCTTTGATCCATCCGTAATAAGAATGACGACAATTTTTAATTCAAACATTATTTTCAAAAATTTATCAAATAAAAACCGACATATATTATGTCATTATTTTTAGCAAGATATTTTTTTACAATATTTTCTTTGATTAAATAAATACGATTTTGCTGTACATTAAAGAAAAGTATTTATTTTACATTTTATAAATTTTTAAAAATCCCTGAAAAATAAAATAAAAATGTAGACAATAAGAACTTTTAATATAAAATTCTTTTGAAAATAATCTAACAATTAAAAAAAAAAAAGAAAAAGATACATATTTTAAGTTAAGAGATTTAAGTTTCAATGTTTAAGATGCCCTATTTCCAAAACCGATTTATTAGCGAATTATCTTTTTTTTTCATATGTTCCCTCATTAAATTGTCTTTCGGAAAATGTAAAATTTATTTATGTACAAAAAAAAAGAAGATCTTGGTACGGGGGATCAACGCGCGAAACAAAAACTAACGAAAAAATTATTAGCCTTTTCAATTTAGCAAACATTTATTTACAATAAAAGTTCTTCATATAGTTTTATTAAAATTTAGTTTTTTTATAAGAAGAAGAATTTCCTGTGATCCCTTGTCAGCGATAATTTGCACATATATATATATATAATGAATCAAGGACGACCAACCAGCAGGACGAAATCCAGACGCTAGAAGAAGAAGAACGTAGGATACCAAAGATGAGCAGAAGAATAATAGAAGTGAAAAAAAGGGTATACAATACCTTTTCTGAGATTTTTCTCATCAAAGGATACCTACAAGCCAACAGAGGTTTGATTTTTGGAACTTCTTACTTCAGTTTTTATTTTGGAGTTAACTTCTCTTAATAGAGTCGCCTTAACAACGCCTTTGTCAACAGACCGGTGCCTCTCCTATCCCTTATATATATACATACCTACATATATACATAAATATATGGTATTGGGGGAAATAGTGAAAAAAAAGAAGCTTTTTTTTTTTCATTTTTGTCACAAATTTGAATGAATCTTCAATAGCTTAGACACACATAGGAAGTGATTATTTTCCTCGATTATTGTTGTCAAAGTATCTTTAATTGTAGCAAATTAACAAAGTACTAATCACAAATACATTACCATCAAAATTACAATTCAGACATCCTAATTAATAATTAATAAAACTTTTGAAAAATATACAAGATACGTAAGATGATTAGTTAGTAAGACATATACGTACCTCATTGGATTATAGAGACATACGCTTGTACGATATTTATGCTACTCTCTTCTCTAGTTTTGATTATGGAGTTAACTTCTCTTAGGAGGGCTGCTTTAACCACGGCTTTGTCATTAGAATGGTGACCTTTCTACTCTACACACACATTGTGTTGAGCCATAAATAATTTTTGTTTTTTAAAAGTAAGTTGCCACTACGCATTTCAAACTTCCAATGGATTAAACGCAACCGGAAACTATCCGGTTAATTAAAGAATGCTTTTATCGTTCATTCTTATTTCAGAAGTTAAAGAGTTCGCATCATAATTCAATTATTAATACCCCTCCCCTAAAATGAGGAACTGAAATTTCATATTCGACTTGTAATGTTGTGGAGAATATAAGAATAAAAAAAACGTTCCCGAAACAGTTAAGAAAATTTGTAGTGTTTATGAATAAGGTGTCATTACTGACCAGCAAGTCCGAACCAAGACTAGGACGCACATCAGACCTCGATCAAGATTCTTTAAAAGAATTGATGGAATGCAATCCGCGCAAAAGTACTCGAAAATCAGTACTTGATCCCAACCTAATCCAAAGAAAAATTATGCTGCGTGTATGGTAGGATCATCGAGATATTAAGCATTTTGATTTTTACACGCAATCAGACATTTAACGCAGATTTATACTCTGCTGCAACGTGTGCATAAAATCTTTAAAGAAAAAACATTTCCCATTCATCAAAATGAGAAAATTTGTGTTCCTCCATTATAACACAAGGCTACATTCAGTAAGAATCACAGAGGAAAAAATATTAGATTCAGGTTGGTCTGTTTTACTTCATCCAGCATATTTAAAAACTAAGACATTTTCATTTTATTTTTCGTTCTCTACAAAATACTTTAAATTTCTCAAGAAGACAAGGTTAACAAAAAAATGTTTCTTTTGGGGCGGGGGTGGGGGGCTATTTTCAAGTTTGAAACCAGGTGAATTTTATTTGAGAGAAATCAACAAGCTACCGAATGAGACACGATATACGATTGATTGAAATTAATTCATTGTTAGATTAATCGCGAATGAATAATATTTTTGCTTAAACGTTAATTATCTATGACTCAATATATATATATATATATATATATATATATATGTAGAGCTCTTTGGAAGGTTCTTTATCTGACGGTCCCCGCATTTGCTTAAGCAAGGCTCTCTGTTATTAACGGATATGAGCTCTCTAGTGATCGTGACGTATATACCTATGTAGGTTTTAGTTAAAATTCTGCTTGTTACTGGCTGGGGGTTAGGGACTCTGACAGATAAAAAATCACTCCACACTGGAGTCGGTGGATGACTACACACACACACACACACACACACATATATATATATATATATATATATATATATATATATAATATATAAGAACGATCTCTCTCCTGGTCTAGAGCAAGTGAAAAGGAGATAGACTCTCTCCCTGTCCGGCTGATACCGACAATAGGCCACTTATTCGATGTTAATTTCACTATATATATATATATATATATATATATATATATATATATATGTCTGTGTGTGCGTGTGTGGTCTAGGAGATATGTTTGTTTGCCTCTCACTGTATATATATATATATATATGTGTGTGTGTGTGTGTGTGTGTGTGCGTGCGTGTGTGTATGTGCGAGTATGAGGTTTGCGCGCTCGGTCGTGCATATAAGACAATGAAAGGCAAGAATGTTGCGCCCACACTGAAATCCGAATTTTAGTCCGTTCCTATTTTGGCATATTCATTGCTTCTCACGTGTAAAGATATTTATCAATATAATTATACGTTTAAAACATCGCTAACCCAACGGCTTTCAACCTCCATTTCTTTCTTTTTTTTTCTCTTATCTCCCAATCAGTTTGTTTCTATTCAGATTGTCCACTCATTGGCCAACACAGGACAAGGTATCAATTTAATTCACCGGAAAAGCTTTAAAGTTTTAACATTGCACACTATAGCAAATATATATATATATATATACATATATATATATGTATATGTGTGTGTGTGTATGTGTGTGTGTGTGTGTCTGTGTAAAGCGACATAGAACTTTCTTTTACGTTGTGTGTGTGTGTGTGTGTGTGTGTGTGAGCGTGTATGAAAATGTGAACAGATACTATATATATATATACACACACACACACATATATAACGTAACATATATACATATATATATATATATATATATATGTGCGTGTGGTGTGTGTGTGTGTGTGTGTGTGTGTAAGTAACGGCTAAAAAACGGAAAATCCTTTCATATAGATTTTTTCTCATTTATTCTATTCTATTTTCCTATTAAGTTATATTCAGTGGTAAAAATACCTTGACAAAGGGTGAAGGTCACCCATAGTATTGGAAAAATAAAGCGAACCAAGGACAAAACAACGGTTATATATTAGAACTCTGTTTTGTGTTCTGTTTTTTGATTGATTGATACACGACTAAATTCATATATATATATATATATATATATATATATATATATATATATATATATATATATGGAGGAGGAGGAGAAGAAGCCGGCAATGTTTTTCGACTAATGGGTGCTCCATTAGTTTGACTTCAGAATTTTCCATCTCCTAGATTAGTTGCCAAACCAAAGTTAAAGAGTCCAATCTACCCTGCTATTTACCCATAGCTGGAGGGAGAATAGCTAGAGTCATATCTAATGGTAATAACGCTAATAGCCTCGTCCAGGATTTGAACTTGAGTCTTCGCGCCCATTTCATGACAAGCATCTTCAATTAAGTTTGTGATTAAGATTTACAGAAAAAAAACGCTTTAAATCCAAACATAGAAAGTGATATCACAATATGTTATAAATACAAGATCATATAAAATGCTAAAAACTCACCACTCGCAAGTTCACGCTTTCGATCCTCAGGAGAGCACGTTTGGCGAGTTGAGTACTAGTTCACCTGAGATAGACGTGGTTATCTGAGATATACATATTGAACACTAGCTCATCTGAGGATCCAAAGCAGGAAAAAATAAAGTTTTTATCTTGTTTATATATATATAAGTAAAAGTACGTAAGTCGGTGGAGTGGCCTATTGTCGGTATCAGCCGGAGAACGAGGGAGTCTTCACCTTTTTCACTAGTGCTTGACCAGAGTGATTGTTTTTACATCTGAGGTGGAAAACCATACCTACCATAAGCCTCCGCTTTATCACACATATCCAAGTTCTGCTACTCAAGCGCGCGCGTATGTGTGTTTGTGCTATTCATATATGTGTGTGTGTGTGTGTGTGTGTGTTTGTGTGTAAGATGTGTGTGTGTGTGTGTGTGTGTGAGAGAGAGGAGAGAGAGAGAGAGAGAGAGAGAGAGAGAGAGAGAGAATATATTTTGTGATTTAAGAGACAATCAAACACCAATGACTAGTTCTTTTTTTTGTGCCCACTCAGATTTTTTTTCTCTTCTTGTTTGCGCGCCTTTTCTGAAGAGGAATGACACGTGACATAAGAAAGAAAGAAAGAAAGAAGAAAAAGAAAGAAAGAAAGAAAGAAAGGAGGATAAAAAAGAAAGAAATCTTCTCAGGTAAGTCCTTCTTTAAAAATCAGATAAAAGTACAGAGAGGGAGCGGCGGCGGCGGTGGAACAGGTAGGTTGTTCGGCCGTCTTTGCAAAGAAATTAAATCTTCTTCTTCTTCTTCTACTTCTTCTTCTTCTTCTTCTTTGCTTCCATTCTTCTTCTTCTTCTTCTTCTTCTTCTTCTTCTTCTTCTTTCTTCTTCTTCTTCTTCTTCTTCTTCTTCTTTGCTTCCTTCTTCTTCTTCTTCTTCTTCTTCTTCTTCTTCTTCTTCTTTGCTTCCATTCTTCTTCTTCTTCTTCTTCTTCTTCTTCTTCTTCTTCTTCTTCTTCTTTTAAGTTTTTTTTTATTTGCTTTCTTTCCCTGAGTTAACACCATTATTACTTGTATTTGTTCTTTTGTTCGTGTAGACGTGCGTTGGTCAACTGAGTGAATCGCTAATATTGTGGGCGAAGCTCAAGTTGCCTTATCTGAGCTAAGATCAACAATCTGCCGATCAATATGGCCTTTGATCGCCGATCTTTGTCGAACGTTGATCAGCCTAGCTGAGCCCGGATCAGTATCAGCTGTCATACTGTATGCAACACAAGCAAGATTCATGCGAATATATTGAAGATTATTTTTCTTCTCGGCCTATTCACTTGTGGTCGAGACAAGGAGCTGATCGTGTTAGCAAGGGCAGGGAGGAGGGGTTGACAACTTCCGCACCGGGTGAGTTTACTGTTTAAAGTATTCACTGTATTATTTTTATCTATCTATTTTTATTTCTTTCTTTATGCTTTTCACTGGCAGTGGGCAGGTAACCAGACAGATAGGAAGAGAGTCGCTTGACGCACGAACGACTTGACTCGGATTTACAGAGTCTCTGATAGAACTAACACACACACACACACACACACACACACACACACACACATATATATATATATATATATATATATATATATATATACATAAAATGCACATAAATACACACAGTCAAATAAGACATAAATGAGACATACTAGTCGTGGCTTACATGTCACAAGCTTTACATAATAAAAAATATGAGAAAAGGTTCGAACCATAGAGAAATTATCCAAATAAATATAGTTTCGCTTGTCATGGTAAACCTTCCTCAGGAGAACTAAAAAATTATTAGTAGCTAATATTATATATACTTATCTGGTTTAGAATTATTTTTATTTCTCTCCTGCCACGAAACCGTGATAGAGAGAAAAACTTTTCGACAATTATAGATGGTCTATATTCTATGAGATATGGATTAACTATTTATGCTACTGCAATAAAAACGAGATAGTAACTTTTTGATGATATATATATATATATATATATATATATATATATATATATATATATATATATATATATAAAAAGAAGTAAATCCGACGGTATGTAGTATATTGAGAAAAATTGAAAAAACACAGGTTTAAATGAGTTGAGTGGTAAGTTTATTGACCGACGCTGCAGTGTTTCGATCTATTATTTAGATCATCTTCAGGGCATTTGTTAGTATATGGAAGGTGATAACATTTTTTATCACAGAATAACGAGAAAAGCGAGTAATAGTCCTTGTTTATCAGTTTGTTTAAAATTTGAAGACTGAGAAAAAAGAACTTTGAAAAAATCGACGGTTTGAAATATGACGTCAAATATTCTTTTTTTTTTTGCGGTGTTTGTGTGTGTGTGTGTGTGTGTGAGAGAGAGAGAGAGAGCATGATTTTCATTGATAAAAGTGGCAAGAGAATATTCTTTTAACTTTTGAGTTGCTGTGTGCGTTTATTATGTAAGGGGGTGGGGAGGGAGAAAAATCTACGCGTGTCAGATGAAAATTCTCTTTATAGTAAGTGAAGGAAAAAAAAGGGTGGGTAAAAAATTTTATAGTAAGAGTTGTGTGGTTTAAGTTTTTAAATATCGTACCCGAATATATGATGATTTTTATTGATATTACAATTATGTACAAGTAATTGATTATTGTGGTGATTTATCATTATTATTATTATTATTTGCTCCTTTTGAGTTTTCACATCAGCATTAGCTGATGGTCTTTTACTGGAGTCTGAGTGACAGCAAGTCTTCTCAGGTCTCCAGGACTCTTCTGAGTATTCTGGCAGATTGCAGCAGTGCAGTGTTCTGAATGGTTTCAATCCTTCCTCTGATTTCCAAACATTCCAGACCCTTTTCCAATCCTTTTGGGACTGTTCCAAGTGCACCAACTACAATTGGTATCACTTTGACTTTCATATTCCATAATTTTTTCAGTGCTCTGGCAAGGTCCAGATATTTGTCCATTTTTTCCTTTTCCTCTAGCTTCACCCTGTGATCTGCTGGCACTGCAAAATCCACCAGTTGACAAGTTCTTTCTTTTTTGTTTATCAACACTAGGTCTGGTCTTCTTGCTGGGATAAGGTGATCTGCTTTTATTTGAAAGTCCCAGAGAATTTTGTGCGTTTCGTTCTCAAGAACAGATTCTGGTTTATGCATATACAATTTTGTTGCATGGTCAAAATTTAATTTTTTGCATAATTCCCAGTGGATCACCTTTCCAACCCAGTCGTGTCAAGTTTTGTATTCTCGTTGTGCTAGTTTGCTACATTCGCAGAGTATATGGTTTACAGTCTCATCTCTATTCCCGCAAAGTCTATATTTACTATTTTGTTGGGTCCTGTCAATTTTCGCTTTGATGTAGTCTGTCCTTATGGCATTATTTTGTGCAGCAATTATAAGTGATTCAGTTTCTCTTTTGAGGTTTCCTTTTCTTAACCATGTCCAAGTCTTTTCATGGGCAACCTCTTCTATTTGTCGTTTGAAGCGTCCATATAATTGTTTTTCTTCCCATTTTTGTTTTTTAGTCTTTGTCGTTTTTCTGTTTGTCCATCTGTCGTTTCTACTATTGTTGGCCGCCATAAGTAATTTGTCTTTGCTTTTTCTTGTTTAATCTTCAAGTTGTTGGATTGTGGTTTCTACGCATTCCTCTATGTTGGCAAGACATCTTCCTCCTTCTTTTCTTGACACATATAATCTATCTCTATCATCTCTATTGTCATTAATTTTCTCGACCTTTTGTCAATCTGTCCGAGTTCTTCCTTTGTCCATTTTAAGAATGGTCCTGAGTATTTTATAATGGGGACAGCCCAGGTATTGATTCCTTTGATCAGATTTCTGCTGTTAAGTTTCGTTTCTAGAAGTTTTCTAGTTCTCCTGAGATATTCTTTTTTTAACTTTTCCTTTTATTTCTGTTTGCTTAATATTGTCCGCTTCTAAAATTCCTAAGTATTTGTAGCTTTCATTTTCATCAAGTGATTTTATAGTTCCTGATTTGGCAGTTGTATTCCATTCATTAGTTTTCTTTCACCCCGTTTTATTCCTAGCATTGCACACTTTTCAATTCCAAATTCCATCCCTATATCCTGGCTATATATTCTAATAGTTTGTATTAGGCTCTCCAATTCTTTTTCATTTTTTGCAAAATTTTTTATGTCATCCATGTACATAAGGTGGTTTATCTTTTCTTGTGAGTTAGTGAATTTGTATCCCCCTGTACATTTTTAAGTATATGATTAAGCGGCATCATTGCTATAATAAAGAGTAGTGGTGATAACGAGTCTCCTTGGAAGATACCGCTTTGGATTTTTACGTCTGCCAGGGATTGTTTTCCAGCTTATAATTGAACTCGCCAGTTTTTCATGGCTTTTTTAATGAAGTTTATGATGTTGTTCGAAATTTTGTACATTTTTAGACATTCTAAAATCTAGGTATGTGGGACCATGTCATAGGCTTTTCTCTAATCGATCCAGGCCATAGCAATATTTTTCCGTCTATTTTTAACTTCTTTAAGAATGTATTGGTTTATATAAAGTAAATCATGGGTTCCTCTTTTTCCCTTGCAGCATCCTTTCTGTTCTTCTGGGAAAAGTTTCCGCCAATTGAGTGAAAAGTATATTTCTTCTTTTATAACAGCAGTTAGAATTTTCCACATCATTGGTATACAAGTTATTGGTCTATAATTGCTAGGGACATTTCCTTTTTGTGGGTCTTTCTGGATTAGTGTAATTATCCCTTTTGTCATCCATTCGGGTACTTCCGTTTCTTGTAGGCATCTGTTCAGTTGCTGGGACATTTTTTTGCGGATAGACGTAAATTTCTTGAACCAGAATCCATGTATGCCATCATGGCCTGGTGTTTTCCAATTTGCTACTTTCTTGAGTACTGATTTAAGCGTAATTACATGAACACTGGCTACATGTCCTTCATCAATTTCCATCAGTTCATTCTTAATATCACTTATCCATTTTGACTGCTTATTATGTTCTTTCCGCATCCATATATCACTCCAAAACTTTTCTTCTTCTGTTGCATTTGGGTGTTCACTAATGTTTGTTTTTGCTCCATTAATTTGTTCGTAAAATCTCTTTTCATTGTTTTGGAAGGTCCTATTTTGTTTGTACTGTTTAGTTCTTTCTCGATACCTTTTGAGTCTTCCTTCTATAGCTGATATCTTTTGTTTTACTTCTTCAATTATTTACTTCTTCATTATTATTATTATTATTATTATTATTATTATTATTATTATTATTGTTGTTGTTGTTGTTGTTGTTGTTGTTGTTGTTATTATTATTATAATTATTTTCATTATTCTTATTATAATTGTGTACTAGTGATTATTTATACAAATAATGTCAGTGTGATTATAATTATGTGAGAATAATTATTGGTTAATAATAATGTATGTTTTTGATTACTATTTTTTATTTGTAGTTATATTATAATTGTGATAATTTATTGTGTGTTGAGAGATCAAATGGGAAATGTCGTGTTATTAGATAAGTGTGTGTTTTGAGAAAAAATGTTGGTGGTCATTCAGTAATAAATGAAGGGGAGTTAATATGTAGAAGATAAGATATTGTTAGATGTAGGGAATTTTATAATTCTTGAAAACAATCTTGGATAGGTAAGGCGATAAAAGGAAAAATCCGGGTCTCTGTTTAATTGTATTGAAAATGGAGATGGTGCTAGATTCTACGATTTTTCTTTCGTTATTTCGTTTCTTATTGCGAATTCTAACTAACAATTTGGATTCTTTAAACTTGAAAGAATGGTTAGTTTCTGAGATGTGTTTTGTGAGTGCGTTGTTCATTTGACCATTTCTGATATCTCTCTTGTGTTCTCGGATTCGTTGGTCAATATGTCTGGACGTCTCTCCTATGTATTGTTTGTCGCAATCCAAACATTGGATGGTGTATACACCAGCATCAGACTTTGTGTGAGTGTTGTTTTTTATTGTTAATAAATATTTTTTTATTGTTTTGGAGTAGACGCATCCTAATAGTATTCGAAATGTCAATAAATTGAGTTGAAAAAATCCCCGAAAGACTTCCATCCAATTTTAATAAAAATGAAGTGTCCTCTAAATGGGAAATTCCTGAGTGTTTGCAATGTATATTTTTATTTTGCACCAAGTAACCTTTCTCAGTTGTGAACTGGAATTTAATCCGGGTCATATTCGTACAAAAGTAACGTTATCTAATGGAATACTATGCATAGACACACCAGTGCTGGTCAACCAGCAAAACCTTACACTCATCAGGTCCGTGCAGACACGGGATGCTGTGTAGAAGACTTTTTAAGAGCAATTAACAGTAGGGACAGATAGCAGAGAGAGAGAGAGAGAGAGAGAGAGAGAGAGAGAGAGAGAGAGAGAGAGGGGGGGGAGGGGGGGGGGGGTAATGGAATCCATGTTGTCACACGCCTTGCTGATGATGTGTGATAATGAAAATACTAAAGTTAAAGAAAAGAAGAGAACTGATTACATATTACAGCCATTATATATATATATATATATATATATATATATATATATATATATACACACATTGTAGAGCTCCGACAGTTGCATTGTTTCTATTTATCCTTATTAGTAATTCTATTTTGGGTGTGGTTATTTACGATTTTAATAATAAGCGTATTTAAGTGTAGGTTTGAGTCCTGATGAAATCATTTGGATTGAAACCATGGTTGACTGCTAACTCATTTCCTCCACTAATATCATTATTATTATCATTATATATATA